>VXAY01005257.1:267273-343455 GCA_013399855.1 Oxyruncus cristatus | reverse complement strand
CCATAGGGGCAAGGTTTCACAGCCAATGGGGAAAGGTACAAGGGTCAAAAATATACATATTAGTTGTCCCAAGGTATCCTGGGAAGAAGACAGTACTTTAAATAAAGATGGATTTTTGTAGCACTTACTTATACAGTATCACTATCAGTTTTTTAAAACAGGTTTGCTAATTAGCTTCAGAAGTCCATCTTTGGCAGAACTTCTTCCTCTGTACATATTGTGGGTCGATTGCTACATATAAAGTCATGAAGCTTTCTGTCCTGCACAATTATAAGAGGAAAAAGCCATTTCTTATAAGGTCTCCCTAGGACCACACTTCAGTGTAACAAAACTTGGTAACACAGATTTCTTCTTCGTTACTTGAATGAGAAGAATTGCTTGAATGTGTGCACACTATGTTTCTTGGATTTGATGAAAAACTTTGAGGACTATCAGTATGTTTTCAGGCTTAACATTCTGTCACTCACACAGTTTAGATGCCAAGAAATACTCTTTGATTAGCAAACAGTATGTGCCAAATAAATTACGTTCCCTGTGCTCATTGAATTAAATTCACAGTGAGGCAGCTGCCTTAGTACATCTAAAAGGTGGTTGTGAGACACCCTTTTGATTAGTGTAGAGCTGTTCTTCCAAATAATCTAGTTTGTTTTCTGATTTGCAGTGAAATTACTAATTTTATCTCTGACACTTGAGACAAGCATGATATTCTCTTTGTTGTTTCTGAGGTTTAATAATATAGAAGAAGAATAGATCTCCTTGAGACAATGCAAAAAACCTGTGGTACTTTTAAAGCTTTCAAAAAGTAGAAAATAAACACATACCCCACCAATTGTCACTTGATTTCCAAATTAATCTCTAAGGATAATGTTCCCTGTGTCTCACATATGACTAAATCCTTGCCTACCATGCTAAAGCTTCCTCCTTAGCAACCAAACCAATTTAAAAAAAAAAAAAAAAAATATCCTGCACGTAAGAATGAACCTTTGGAAGTGGGGGCAAAGCATCCAATCCACATTATTAACAGCAGGGGTGGTAAGTAGGCCACAGAAGCTGTCAGGAGAAAAGGCATCTCTCGGTACAGTCATGAACTAAGCAGACTTAGCTAGAAATAGGTGGATGTTGTATGAAAAATGATCCCTCAAGTTGCAAGAAGTGGGATTTTTTGAGCCAGTTACTGATGGTGCCACATCTCGGTCAGCTGAATTTTTGAGTTTCTGTGTGGCAGGAAGAGTGGGAATTGATCATATTTTGATCCACATTTGGTACTGACTGATGCCATTCTCAAACTATTTTATGTGAAAAAGCAAAGCAACAGAAATGGTGACTGTGCCAGATGTATTTTCCTAATTTTCTGTACATCGTTCCTGATTGTAACCTTGATGTCTGTCTCTGTGATGGGCTGCAGGAGAGAAGCAGGCTCCAATGAACTGGTTTGGATTTCAGGACTCAACAAGCTCTGTCCCTCACTAATGTGTGTGGTACAACATAATTCCTTGACTGCACCATGCTTGCCTTTGGAGGTTGTTGTCTTTTTTGTCTCTCTTTCTTTTTCCCCCTTGACCCCAGAAGGCACAAAACGGCATTGTAGTATATTAGTACAGAATTCAAAAGCACTCTGGTCAATCCAGATAAATCCTTAGTATTTCTATTCTTCCTCAGACTATCCTTAATTACTTTTCCAGTCTTTCCACACAAGAAGCAGTCTCTGTGTTTGCACACAGAACAGCACAGAGAGAGCTTGGTTTCATTTGAAGAATCTATCTACCATGTCAACAGGCCTAAACAGTAAAATCCCAAGTTGACTGTGTATGTGTAGTGGCATTTCATCATCGGAGCATCTGTCTGCATGAGAATTTTAATACAGAGTTCCCATAGGAAGGGCTGGGTCATTGTGTCTGATGGCTTTGGTCATGAACCTGGAATAGTATTAAATTGCCACAAAATACAGGAGCAGAGGATTTTTAGTAACTTTGTTGAAGCATTTATCTACATACCTACTAGTAGCCTGTGGGATTTTGTCCGGAAAGGAGATTGTCATGGTGATCACCAGCTCTGTAACCACCACATTATCAGTGTCTTGGGTTTTGGGTGTTTGTTTGGGATAGTTGTCTTGGTGTTTTCTTGTGGTGGGTGGGAGTGTCTCACAGTCTTTCCCTCTATTTGGTCTGCTTGTGAGTTTTGTCATGTTAGGCACTGAAACGCTTGCAGTTACAGTATATGCTGTGTGACTACTTGTAAATAAATTTTATGTGATTCTGTCATCACATTCTGAGCACAGTGTGACCCTGAGTGTACAGAAAGGAGCAAGTGTTTTCCATCATGAACAGGAAATGTTCATTCCCTCAACCCCACTGCAGTAAGCTGTCACTAACATCTACTTGTCTAAAAGATTTCATGCTTCAGTCTCTATGGCTGCTGTAGTGAAATTGCAAATGTCTCATTAAGTCAGTTGGGTTTTCTTTGATCTTTCTGCATTACTCAGATCACTAAGGAAACTCAGCAGCTAAGAGATGCTAACAGTTGCTGCCCCTAGGGAAAATGCTTTTGGTGATGTTGGGCCTGGGCCTGTGTACCTGCTTTTACCTCGTTGTGAATGGAATGGTTCCTTGATGGACTGATCCTTCTGCTCTTCATTTATAAGATACAAAATAAACACAGAGATTTACGCAAACAAGCTTTTCCAGATGTATTCACAAGGTGGTTTTCAAACTGGTAATAATTTTCTGTAATACAATGATATTTAATGCAAACTCAAACAAATACAAACTCAGTAGGTACGGCAACCTCCATGTCTCTGTGTTGTGTTAGCACCTGCAAGCTGCAAACCATTGCCTTCAGGACTATATGAGTAAGTAGATCTATAGACACATCCTTGTCAAATTTTAAGCAGAGAACTGGACAGTTCTGGACTAACTAACATGCTTGCTATATGTTTGAACATTCTATATCATTCCTTTAGCAATTCTCAGCATCCTCTAAAGCCTTAGAGGGCTTTCAAATGCAATCTAGGGAAAACGCATCTCCACTGCCTCAAGAGAAGTCAGCTGCCTATCCCCGACTTCTGCAGTGGCTATCTCCATTTGGGTGGTAGGAAAAGTGTAAGACAGAAAAGGGTGTTAAGGAAACCTTAGCTACAGAACCCTCCTTAGATCCATTGTCAGAAGGTACACCAAGCGATTAATTTCATTAAATGCTTCCCCATGCTTACAAACAAGTAGACTCTGTGGACTGAATGAGCAGTTGGGCATACAGGCTACAGCCAGAGTTGTGCTGGGGTAAAGTATGCAGAAGAAGCAGGAATTCTGGCACCCTGGTGCCACATTGGTAAAAAAGAGATACTGGAAGAGGGGAGTAGAAAAGTATTTGAATATAGGGAAAGCAGCCAGGCTGAATATCTTGGGGATGTACCACCTTCTGTATGATGCAAAGCTTGCATAGGCTATATAAATGCCCATGCTTTTCTTCTGTTAAAACAGAGATGATACAGTTTGTTCTCTGAGAAATCAGTAATGTCTGTGGGATACAATGTAATTCTTTCTTTAGGAGCCACTGCCATTGTGAAAGATGCTGGTTTCATGCAATATAAAGTCTGGAAATACTTAACCTTCTTTTACTGATCTTTTCTTTACAATTTTACTTCTAGGCAAATGTTTCATAATTCTATTTTCCTCCAGAAATGATTTTTTTTTCTTTTTTTTGGGGGTAAAGGAAGAGCTGAGGTATAAACTTGCTGTAGTCAAAGATAATAATAACAGTTTGTCTATAATTGTAATGATATAATGGCATGTATTGTCCCTGGCTGTACAGTTGCTTCAACAGAACACAGCTTGTTATATTAAAATGTTTTTTATTATTTATTTCAGACACTAAGAAAAATAATAAAAGTCATGTCTTTAAGACGCTGAATGATCATACAGTGGGATTTGACCTTTGGCAATATTTTAATACTGTAGCTGTTGATCTGAGGGTTTTTGTAACTAAGCAACTGTCATCCAGGATGTATTATATCATAAAAGAGTATTAAGATATGAAGGAGACTAAGTGGCAAGAATGGAGAAGGATCCGTGGTGAGATGTAGGCACTTTCCCATTGAACATTTTTGTTTTCTGAGTTATAGAAAAAAGGATGAAACTTGCCATCATTTGTTTCATGGTGGGGTATTGAAACCTGCCTAATTTTATCTTTCAAACAGCATTCAGGAACTCGCAGTTCTGCCAGCATGCACTGTTGTGCAGTAAATCAAGTATGAAATCAGATCTTGGGTAATGGACACCTTAATTTTGCTGCAGGACAGCAAAGAGGGACAGCCACGGATCTTTATTCCCTTCCTACTCAGATTTAGAATCAGAGAATCATTAATGTTGGAAAGATCTCCAAGATCCTTGAGTCCACCCTTTGACTGAACACTGTCATGTCAACTAAACCGTAGCACTAAGTGTCACCTCCAGTAGTTTCTTCAACACTCCCAGGGATGGTGATTCCAGCTCCTTCAGCTGCTCCTTATATGACTTGATCTATAGACCCTTCTCCAGCTCTATTGCCCTTCTCTGGACCCATTCCAGCACCTCAATGTCTTTTCTGTACTGAGGGGCCCAGAACTGGACACAAGACTCGATGTGCAGCCTCACCAGTGCCCAGTGCAGGGGGACAGTGACTGCCCTGGTCCTGCTGTCCACCATGTTGCTGATACAAGCCAAGATGTTAATGGCATTCTTGGCCACCTGGGCACACTGCTGGCTTGGGTTCAGCCGCTGTCAAACAGCACCCCCAGGTTCTTTTACACTGGGCACTCTTTTACTCCAGCCACTCTGGCTGGGTTACTGTGACCCAAGGGCAAGACCCGGCACTTCCTTTTTGAGCCTCAAACCACTGGCCTCAGCCCATCAATCCAGCCTACCCAGATCCATCTGCAGAGATTTCCTATCTCCCAGCAGATCAACAGTCTCACCCAACTTTTTTATTTACTCCAGTGCCTGAAACTTGCTTCTCTCCTTTTCCAGTGAGACCTGTTCAAATTAGAGCTTGGAGGCAATGCTATAATCCAAGTGATTCCTACTCGTATTGTATTGTACAGTGTTGCTTGAATAATGGAGAAGGGGTCATTTTGTCCAGTGTGTTTGCTGCTTTGTTTCCCAAGGTTTGAGAGGAAATTGCAAAGAACTTTTCCTCCTTGTGTGCAGGCTTTTTTCTCAGAGCTTAGTTCATTATAGTTTGCCTTGGTTTTTCTCCCCAGAGAAACACAGCTACAGGACCACTCTCTTCCCTGCTTTTGGTTGAGGAAAATGCTGAAGCAGCAAGGACTTGGCTCCTCACAACTTTTCTTGGTGTCTCAAGTGAGCTGTCAGCTGTGTGGGGGTCAGGGCTCCCTCCCTGTATCAGGAGGAGAATCTGCCTCTGTGCAAGGACCACTGTTGTCACAACCTTTCTTTAGCCATCTTTCTCCATCCCGCTCCTCCCACACATGCTCTTTCTACTTTGTTTTGCTTGCTTCCTCTAAGCTACTGCAATCAGTCAGCCCAGCAAGTTTCATTTCCACTTCAGCTGTGTGTGAGGTTATGGTAAGGGTTTGGGCAAATAAGGTGAAAATATAAATCTGAAAACAGTGTTACCACCAGCCTTCAAAAATGGTAAAGATTTAGGAAAAGATGTTTTGTACCAGGAACACTGTGTCAGGCTGTTGTCAGATGCTAGACAGGTGGTCCTAAAGCTCATTGCTGGAATGTCATCAAGGTACTTGTGTGTTGTCCAAGGTACTGGCACTGTTTCTGTGAAGAGTAGGAGCACATGGCATGGTAAGTGTCTGTGCCCAGTCTGGTCCATCTGTTAAGCGTCCCTCTGCCAAAGGTAAAGAACAGGGCTCAGCTGAGAGGGGTAAGGTCATCACTGTGGCATTGGAAATGAGAGCTGTGCTCTTGTCCTATTTGCACACTAGGCACAGTGAGTTCTTCTGAGCCTTTTGCGAATCTCAGCTCAGAACATTTGGCTGATAATGATCTGCCTAGTGGTGTTTGCTGCTGGCTCACTCTCTCCATCAGATAACATTTCACTGCTGCTACTGTCTGACTGTGTTAGAACAGGAAAGACATAAATCTAGCCGAATGGTTTTCTCTTGGTGGAAACCTCTCCCCTCGGAGCTCTGCAGTCTGAGGAACATTTGTGGAGGCATTAATCCATATGATAAATATCTGGAATTTTTTTTTTCTTCTGAGCTATTTCTTATAAGACAGATAGGTGGGCTCTTGCTTGAAAAATACTTTCCAGCTCAGGAAGGATGTTACTTTGTTGTCTGGTAACTAGAACATAACCTTGCAAAGGAAAGCTGCAAAGACACTGAAAGGACTAGAGGAGACACCATATGGGGTCTATCTGAGGTCACTTGTCTTGTTCAGCCTGGAGAAGAGGAGACTGAGGGGAAACCTCGTTAACCGTCTGCAGCTTCCTCATGAGGAGAAGAGGATGGGAAGGTGCTGATCTCTCTTTTCTGGTGACAGGACTTGAGGGAATGCCATGAAGCTGTGTCACAGGAGGTTTAGGCTGGGTATTAGGAGAAGATTCTTTACCCAGAGGGTGTTTGGGTGCTGGAACAGGTTCCCCAGGGAAGTGGTCACAGCACCAAGCCTGCCAGAGTTCTAGAAGCGTTCATACAATGCTCTCAGGCACATGTTGTGATTCCTGGGTTTGTCCTGTCTGGGGCCAGGCATTAGGCTTCAATCATTTTTATGGATCCCTTCCATATCAGGATATTCTGTGATTCTATGCAATAGTGCACTAGATGGACTGACAACAAGGGTCACTTTCTATAATTCCCTCTCAGTAACCTTCCTATTCTGCTAACAGCCAGCATTCACTGCACCAGCTGCACAGCTCTACTCAGTGTACATCTCTTCTGAAATACGGACTCTCATCTGCTTATTGCAATTTTTGTAAGTGGTTCATATTTTCTCCAGGCCAATGTTTGTGAATCCATGTCATCTCTTAAATAACATCTCCATCGATGCACAGTATAGCAGTGCATTGGGTCACATGACAGTATGTAAGACCATGGGATTTGATGAAATGCATCTTGAAGTCTTGAGGGAATCAGCTGATGGACTTGCCAGGCTGCTCTGCATCGTATTTGAAAAGTCATGGAAATCAGGTGAAGTCCCAGGTGCCTGGAAAAAGGGAAACATTGCACCCCTTTTTAAGAAGGCTAGAAAAGAGGATCCTGGGAGCTACTGACCTGTGAGCCTCACCTCTGTGCCTGGGAAGATGATTAATCAGATTCTCATAAAAGTTATGCTAAGGTACATGGAGAACAGGGAGGTGATTTGGGACAGCCAGCAGAGCTTCACCAAGGGCAAGTCCTGCCTGACCAACCCAGTGGCCTTCTCTGATGCATCAGTGGGCATGGGATGTCATCTGTGTGGACTTCTGTAAAGCCTTTGACATGATCCCCCACAACATCCTTCTCTCTAAACTGGAGATACAGCCTTGACGAATAGACTGTTTGGTGAACAAGGAATTGCCTGGATAGTCACATTGAGAGGGTAGTGGTCAACAGCTCTGAGTCCTCATGGACATTAGTGACAAGTGGTGTCCCTCAGATAACCTTTAAAGGTCTATTTCAATGTAAACTAATCGGTTATTCCATTACCTCTTTATTATAGTGTTTCTCAACAAAGTACCTGTCCTGGCTTTTCTCCATGGGAATTTTAGTTTATTGTTGATACATCCTCTGCAGTCTCCCGGTAAATTTTTACAACCTATATAAAGTATTTTTCAGTCTACCTTTTCCCTGATGGTTAGCAACCGTGGTTCATTGATGTGGAGTTCTCATTAAATAAAATATGAGATCAATCCAGAATTTACCAATATTACTGGAAACATGAGACTTCTCAAAATGCGTGCTTATATTTAGTGCTAATCAGAACCAGTAAGAGCACTACAAATCACCTAAAACATTTTTATTTTTAAAGCTAATTTGAGCTCACATCAGTGGTATGTTGGTAATGCTTTATTTCCTTTGTTAAGAGTTTGGTTGGTTTTGTTAGATGGGGCATCAAGTGCATGTTTATGTAAATTGTTTCCAATCCGTTTGTTCTTTTTCTCATCAATGCAGCTTTTTATTGAAAATTTCAGGTATCTTAAGGTCTACCCTTTCTCCAGGAATGCTGCTTTTGGAGTTTTTCCCCAGGGAGAAATCTATTTTAGCAAAATGTTTTATGTCAAAACATTTTCATTTTCACTTCTGTTAATTCTGTCTTGTCATTAGATTTATTTTACAGTGTTAATTGCAATATTTAGTGCTGTTTCTATATTCACAGCTTTTCATTTTTGCAGTCAGAAGTAAGTCTTTAACTTTTTTTGGTGGGAGAGGCCAACATTTTGGTTTTGCTTTCTAATTTGAAACAAAATGACATTTTAAATGCTGGAGTTTTAACACAACGGCAGTTGTTGGTTTTAATCTCCTGGTTTCAGATCTATTTAGTATCACAACAGATGTCTAGCACTGAAGTATCCAACCTTTGCGTGCCGCTTGATATTGATCAAGTGACAGTCTCCAGATAGTATACTTTTTCTCTCATTCCTAATATCCATTTTAATTTTTCTTATGGCTATTAGAACCTACAGTTTAATCTACTATTATAGGGTGAATACCACCAGCCAGGCAAAGTAGAATTATCACTGACAGTATTAATTAACCTGGAGTGCATGGCAAATAAGCACTGTAGAAGGGCCGAGTTCTTCAGGGAGGCACCATTGTCCAAATAATGCAGTGGCACATTTCAGGGTCTTTTACTTTATTTGCAGGAAAAATAAGTCAGAATCTCTTTTTAATTTTTCTCTAAGAAAGTTCAACCTCATTATTTTGTTGAAGTTAAACGGTCCAACTGCCCTCTCTAAAATTTAAAATTATTTGAAGTCAAGGCAGAGAGCATGTTGGCAGCTGTAGTCTAGAGGTAGTGATTCATGACTATGCAATGTGGAAGAGTCTGACTCAGCTTTTTGACTGATCTGAACTTCGCTGTCAGTCGTGTTATGTTGCCATTGATAGTATCATTTAGACTTTTCAAGACAATTGGCAATAAGATTGAATAAAAAGTAAAGATGACTATTTGTATTTGATTTCAGAATTTACCAGTAATGAGTGTTAAAAGTGATGTCTTAGAGGTCACCACAACTATCTACCAGAGTGAAAGAAGCAGATTTTATTTCCACCAGTGGATTCCTTTGTACAGTGAACTGTACCATTACTATTTTACTGATAGGCCCTTGTGAGGTGCTTAAAATAACTGTCATTAATCCCACATATCTTCATGTTCAGCTTGGGGAGTTTGGTATTTAGTTTATCAACCAGTGTTTGAATTGTCAGGATTCCTCTTGGAGACTTCTTTTGCCACTCTCGGTATCACTGGTGAAGGTGTTTCATAACAGCTGTAAGAAGTGAATAAGTTCAAGCAGAGAGCAGAGTGATCTGTCTAATCTTCATAGCAGAAAAGCTGAAAGACTAGTGTGAGCCTTGCACATGTTAAAGCAGACCTCTGAAAACAGTGTTTTAGAGTGGAGAGCAGCAAACATTAATGATCCAATCTAAAAATGGCAGGGGAATGTTCTGAGCTACCCTCAGTGCTCACAAGAGCAAAGAGCTTAGATAGAAAAAAGTGATAATGGAAGATGCATAGGTTAATGGAAAGCAGGATAAGTGTTGATGAGGTTTTGCTAAAGGTGGATAGTGTCATTATTCATTTGGTTTTGTAATCTGTTCCGTGGAAATTTTACAGGAAAATTCTGGGATATCAGTAATCAAAGAATTACAGAATGGTTTAGTTTGGAAAGGACTTTTTAAATCATTTAATTGCAACCCTCCCACCATGGCCAGGTATAGCTTCCACTAGACCAGGTTGCTCAAAACCCCACCCAACCTGGCCTTGACTACTTCCAGGGATGGGGCTTCTCTGAGCAAGCTTTTCCAGTGCATCACGACCCTTATAGTGAAGAATTGCTTCCTGAATCTACTCTAAATCTCTCTGTGTTTATTTTAAAACTGCTACTTCTTGCTCTATCACTATCTGACCATGTAAAAAGTTACTCTCCCTCTTTTTTATAAACCCCTTTAAATTCTGGAAGGTTGCTCTAAGATCTCCCTGAAGCCTTCTCTTCTCCACATTGAACAACCCCATCTCTCTCATCCTGTATCCATAGGAGAGGTGCATCACCTCTCTGATCATCTTTGTGTCCTGCTCCGGACCCATTCTAACAGGTCCATGTCTTTCCTGTGCTGAGAATCCCAGAGCTGAATGCAGGTCTACAGGTGGGGTCTCACGAGGGCAGAGAGTTGGAATTACCTCCCTCGACCTGTTGGTCACACTTGCTATGGGTGGGTGCAGCTGGTAAATAGTGTATAATGCAGATGGTAAAGTGTTAAGTAGGATGTTATGAACTGAAATGGTATTTGGAAATCCAAAATAAAGTTGGACTTGCTAAAGGGTCCTCAAAGAGCCCGGTCATCTTTAGTTTTGCTATGAAGGAACTTGGAGTCGGATGTAGGGAAGCGCCAGTGGAGTTTGCTGGTAACATGAACTAAGAGGCTACATTGTAACAAAGGAAACCTGAGGGGAAACATAGAGCAAGACCTGCATACCTCAGTACTTAGAAATGAGATGATGAGTGGTGTAACGTGCAAGGTCATAGTGATGGGAGCACTCTCTGGTAAGGTGGGATCTCATCAGCTAGGAATATCAGGCAAGGCAGATGCTGGAGTGTCACCCATGGTTGGCTAAAGCTGAGCCCTCATTGGGAAAAATCTGGAAAAAAGTGTGGTATCCTCTTGATTCACACCTAGACATTCCCAGAATGTGCAGAAATGTGGTGTTACTACTGTTCGAGATGTGGATAGGACATCTTTTTGGATGTTCGTTGCAGTTCTGATCATCCATGTTCTGGGGAGTAGATAAAATTGTCACAGATGCAGAGAGGGACTACTAACTAGGGTAAACAGGATGTGAATTGCTGAAGACATTGAGAGAACTTGTCTTGCTAATCCTAGCACAGTGAAGCCTGAGGGGCTGTGTGATTGCTTACTGTCTGTAAATATCACAGGGGAATAAATACCAGAGAGGGAGAAGAACAGCTTAGGCTAAAGGCTGGTGTTCTCAACAAGAGCAACATGTATGCACTGAATAAATAAAGTTAGGCTGGAAGTGAGAGAAGACCTCCCTGCAGTGAGGTTTTTCCAGCAGTCTTACAGCTGGAAAAGTGGAAGTGAGAAAGTTGACTGCTTTTAAGATGAACTCTGCTAGCTTCTGGAAGAGGAACAGAAATCACAAGTTAGCAGGTTCCTCCCAGGCCCTCTTCTACAGGACAACGTCATGGCTGCTAACCTGGCTTTCCAAAGGCTTCTATGCACAGGTTTGTCTGTGGCACTTGCCTTATGACTGGAGATGGGAAGACAGGACCTCACAGTGTTCTGCTTCCTGTTAGCCTGCTTGCAGGAGCCCCTGGAGTGCTCTGGTCTTGGGACATGTGGGATGGGGACCCCCACCTGGGGATAGGGAAACAGGTGCTCTTGCAGTATTCATTCACGGTTATTGAGGAGTCAGAGAAGTCTGTATTTGAGGGAAATTTTCTCCTGACCTGGGACCAACTTGGCAAGAAGATAATCTGGTGAGCCTCTCTGCCCCAGCTGTATCCAGAACAAACATTTCTCACTGTAAAAGAGCAGCGACTATTTTGTAGTATCTCCTGGGTACTGTATTTGGGATAATTATCATTGGCATAGTAAAGGGTTTATCATATGAATGCTCTGGGCTTTTTAATTCTGGGTTGTAAGGAAAGTAAGTAGAAGGAAAGACGAATAGCTCAGGGAAGGCTGCTCCTGGGAAATGATTCACAGCAATGCCCAGGATGCTATTTAGAAGGATAGTGCCTCTGGGATCCAGCTGATTAACAAAGCTGGTTTAGCTGTGGGAGGCCAGAGCTAGAAGCCAGAGAATGTATAAATTATAATAAGCAGCCTAGCCCTCCTCTGTGGTGAGATGAAGCAGTTTTTGTGGAGGAGTTAGCAGGTGTGTGACATCCCTATACCCCTTTAGCCTATGGTCTGGGCACCAGCCTGGGATGCTGGGGGCCAAAACCCCGGGTGGCCCCACACCAGTGGTGCAATAAGGATCCCCGGCCCTGTGGTACACACCTTGCCAGGGAAATTGTAAAATCAGCTTTGGAGAAGAAGGCTTGATGAAGAAAAGAATAGACAGCAGGAAGAAGAAGAAGTGGTGCCTCAGATGGAGAGAGGTACAGCAGGGAGGAATTTTGATGCTAAGAGGAAATGTGCTGGGAAAACACAATTGTGATACTAAACAGAAATGTGCTGGGAAAACAGAATTGTGAACACTGTTGATTCAGTTTGTGAAATGGGGTCAAACTTGAAGACTACTTGTATTTGAGGAAAATATGTAAGACAACGGCTAAGCTTGATATTTTCTACCTTAATGTTTTAGAAATATTGAAGCTTTCTGACAGTTTCAAAATAGCTTTTTTTAAAAAAAGACATCTAATTTAAAATTTTAAACTATAAGACACCAAAGAGTGAGAAAAGAATGTTTAATTTGCTACACTGAAGATCATCTAGACACTTAATATTTTTTTAATTAACTTAAAAACCTTTATATTCCCGCATAATTTTGTCTCAACCATCTAATTTTCTGACTTGTTTTAATCACAATATCATTCATCGTCTGTAATTTGGATGTTTTGCCTGAAGCCCTTACTATATCCTTTGATTCTTGCTGTACTGTCATGGTACAGATTGTGGCAAGAATATAAAACTGCTATTTTCCTGTAGATTTTTTTTCCACAGGTAATTATTTCTGTCATAATTTGCCATTTAAACTTTGTTAGATTGATTGCTTTATTGTAAACCTTAAAACAATAAGAAAGTATAAAACTTCTGAGAATGCTGCAAGATGCAGCTCTTTACCAAATTTCTCTTATTTGAATATGGTTATTTTCCTTGCATTTTTCAACATTGCCTTCCATATGTATTAATCTACATATGTCAGTCTGAATAATGTATTTTGGAATATACTGAACAAGATACTATGTCAAACAGCTGCTTGCAGTTTCATACCTTTTAGTTGTCTCTGTATTCAATAGCAAAGAATTCCAGTATTGGTGAAATTCAGTTTCACTTCAAAGGTATCTATAGGCAGAAAACAGTTTTGCCAGCTAACTATTAATCTGAAAAAAGTCATATTTTATCTATTTACTTAAGTAATTTAGATTTTTTTGTGGTAGTGATTTCAGTGGAAACTGCAATGATGTGTTAAATTCTGTTACAAGTCATACAGCAGAGTGATAGTGCTGGCAGACAGATGTTTCTTAAATAAAGTGTACCTTTCACCTAGCTGCTCTGCTTTCTCTGGTAGTGTTACTTACACTAAATTTGCTTTTACTTGAAAGTGGAATTTTAATAATCCCTCTGCTAGTTCATCTGTGTTCCAAGGTTCTGGACAGGTCTAAATGCTGATAAAACCCATTGCCTGTACTTTGCTGTGCTAAATTCCCTTTCATTATTCTCCACATTAAATTTCAGAGTATTTTCTCCATGTACTACCTTTTTCCTTTTTTCCTCTCAAACTCTGTCTTCTTTCTCACAACATTCAAATTTTACATGTTCAAGAATGTGAGTTTTGTAAGAAGGGGCTGAGCCAGAAGTAAAACTCTGAACTGAGTAGCTAGAGTAGCTCCATAGCTTGAGTCCCCAACCAAGGTCCTCAGCAGGACAGCTCTTTGAAAGGCTCCAGGTAACACATGGTGGCAACTCTTGGAGAAAACATAGCCCTTGCCTGAGTCTGGTGGATAAAACCTTGGCTGTGAATGGTCTAGTGATGGCTAAAATATACACCTGTGACACAGCAGTTCCAGCTCTGCAGTCAGACTCTTAACACCTGCTTTGAATGCTTTAATACTGGGATTCAAGTGTAAAGGTTGTATTAATAAATCATAACTTTTTTTTTTTTTTTTTTTAAGAGCTAGAAGATGGGAGAGGTAAAAAGTCCGAAACTTGTAGCTATTCCCTTGATTGACGACAGATATTTTCTTCTGTAAATTAGAGGTTTTCTGTTTCACAGGCAGTGGAATAAGTTCCAGTTCCTATTTATTTCACTCATATTATCACTTCTTGGTATTTCTTGAACAGTCAGGTTTCTGTGTGGAACCTGGACTGGGATCAACTGTCTCAAGCAGGTAAAATGTGCCTCATTCAGGTACCTGTGTAAATGAGTGTTCAGGCTTTGTGTTTGGGCCATAAAAGTTTGAAAAGAATGATGGCTGAACAGCACTCTGGTCTCCCTGATCAGCACTGTGTGATCTCCAAAGAGATAACCGATTAACATAATATCACAGAGTGGTTTGGGTTGTAAAGGACCTTTTAAAGGTCATCTCGTTCCAGCTTGCCCCACCATGGGCAAGGACACTTTCCAGTAGAGCAAGTTGCTCCAAGCCCCATCCAACCTGGCCTTGGACACTTCCACGGATGGGGCATCCACAGCTTCTCTGGGCAACCTGTTCTGGTATCTCACCACCCTCACAGTAAAGAATTTCTTCCTAATAAAATCTGCCCTCTTTCAGTTTAAAGCCATTCCTCCATGTCCTATCACTACATGCTCTTGTAAGAAGTCCCTCCCCAGCTTTTGTATAGGCCCCTTTTAGGTACTAGAAGGTGCAATATGGTCTCCCCAAGCCTTCTCTTCTTCGTGCTGAACAATCCCAAGTCCCTCAGCCTGTCTTCATAGGAGAGGTGTTACAGCCTTCTGTTTCAGCCATCGTCTTCATGGACTCCTCTGGACTCATTGCAACAGGTCCATGTCCTTTCTGTGCTAGAAACCTCAGAGCTGGATGCAAAGCTCCAGGTGAGTAGAATCCCCTCCCTCGACCTGCTACCCACAATGCTTTGATTGCAACCCTAGACACATTTGGCTGTGAGTGGGCTGTGAATGCATGTGGCCAGGTCATGTCCAGCCTCTCATCCACCAGCATCCCCAGTCCTTCTCCTTCAGGCTTCTCTCAATCCCATCAGTGCCCAGCCTGTGTTGATAGAGAGTGTTGCCCTGACCCATTGCAGGACCTTGCATTTGGCCTTGTTGAAACTCACAAGGTTCACACAGGCCCACCTCTCAAGTGTATCCAGATCCCTCTGGATGACATCCCTTCCCTCCAGCGTGTCAACTGCACCACAGAGCTTCATGTAAACAGCAAACTTGCGTAGTGTGCACTTGATTCCACTGTCCATGTCACCAGCGAAGATGTTAAAAAGTGCCAGTCCCAATACCAACCCCTGAGGAATGCCACTTGTCACAGCTTTCATTCGACATTGAGCCATTCACCACAGCTCTCAGATTGTGACCATTCAGCCAATTCCTTATCCACTGCGTGGTCCATCCACCAATTTAATATTTCCTCAGTTTAGAGACAAGGATGTAATGACTGTGTCAAATACTTTGCATAAGTCCAGATTAGAGGAGCAGTTGATGAGCTTGTCTAACTTGATCTGCTGGATCACTGAGAAAAAACAGCCTTTGAACAGAGGCATCCTCACAGTAGGTAGTACTTTTCCTGCTAATCCATGGACTATTATGCATTTTCCATACTAGCATAAGTCTTGTTTTACAAGGCCTTTTCCAGTCTTGAAATAGAAACTAAATGCCACACTTATGTGTGGTAGCAACCCAAGCTTTTAGCTCTAGCATTTCCCCTTTAGTTCCCTACTACATTAACCAAGAGAATAGCCAGAATACTACAGTTGTCTCCTTAGTGAGATCTTTTGTACTACAGAGTCCACTGAATCCTTTTCCTGCTGTCTGCATTCCTAATGCTGTTAGTTAATGCTCTAGGTGAAACAGTTTAAAACATGGAATCAGAGAAAAATAGGATGTTGAAATTTAATCACCTCCAGAAACCACCATTTTGTGCTATTAAATATCCCATTTCATTTTTCTACAAGGATAGAGATGTAGGTTCAATACATTTGGCTGAAATGTTCTTTGAAGGGAGGGTAGGACTATCCATTTTGAGCTCATTTCTGCTTCTCTTTAAAAATGAAACCAGAAAATCAACAACAGCTCAATCAGGGAGAGAAGACATCTGGCCCTTGGTGACTCTGCAGACTATGCTGCTAAGATCAGTTACAGTAAAAGATTCATCTGACCCCAGCACAGCTGTTTGTGTCGTCTGATTAGATGTGTTTCCAACCTGTATAAAGCAATTGGAGATGACTGAAGTACAGACAAATTTTTTCAGAAGAATAAATTCAGGGTTGTTGGAGGTTAATGTAGGTAGTTCTTGTAACCTATCAGCTGAACGTTCATTCAGGATCCAGGGAATGAAATTCCTACCCAGCGTTGCCCAACTTTTCTGGTTCTGTTCAGTCTGACCTTGGTAGTGCCAAATTTATGACAATGCTACTGCTGCCTAGAGAGGATCTGAGAGGTATGGAAGTGCATTTGTGGAGTTCTTTCACGGCTTGTTTGTGTGGAGCTCATGTAAAACTCTGTACTTAGTTCCTTTGTTCCTTGTTTGTCTCAATTCAGCAGTTTGGGAGGACCTGTTTTAAATCAAATCTTGTCAGTGAATTAGGGACAGAGAGGGAGCAAAAATATTTGTTTTGTTTCTGTTAATCCAGACCATTTCCATGCGCTGTTTTTATTTTGTCTCTACAGGTCTATTAGCACAACTGAGAGAATTGTAAATTTTGATCAGGGAGCAGAAATAAACAGCTGGCACATAAAAGAGGACCTTTGAAACTAGTTTTACCACAGAGAAAATTATGGTGGAATGATGTAGTGTGGAATGATACCTAAGGTTCATCCTCTGCAGGGAAGCTTATTTACTGATGAAGAATAAATCTGCAGCAGGAGCAGAGTGAGGACATGGTGAACACTCTTGAGAAACATGCCTTAATGCCATCATTTTGTTGGCATCCACTTGTGGTTTGTGCAGTTGGAAGCAATGAGGATGTATAAGGTTTTTTTATACAGGGATGCTCTGAATACAGAGAAAGGTTGTGACATCTCCGTCACTCGGGGCTTGTAAGTACTGATTAAATTGAACATTTTCCAGGAGTGGTTTGTATCACTGATCTTTGTGTAGTTGGTGCTGCTCAAGGTGGGCTGGATGAACTTGAATGACTTCTTAAAGTTCTTTCCAGTCGTGATTTCTATGATTCAGTGACACACGAGACATCCACTACTCCCACTGGAGCGATGAATCTCAGCATCCCTGAAAAACCAAAGTCAGCATGTGCTGAGTTACGGCTCTTGAATTCAGTGCTCTTGCAAAGGTTGGTAAAACTGGATGGAGCGGGGGAAAGTTAAGGAGTACAGAGATTCCTATTCAGGCTCGTGTGAGTACATCCTCGTGCAGAGGGATTCTGTTTTTTGTTGAACAGTAACACCGACTTGCTAAGAAGGCTACAGGGAGGGAGGGTGTGTGCTTTGCTGGAGGGGAAAGAATGCAGTTCTCACTGGTGTTATTGGGGTAATGGGAACTTAGTGCTAACCAGCATCACACCCTGTAAATGAGACCACTTTCTCTTAATGGTTCCTTGCACTCCCAAAGAAAACCTGTTCTCTGCCTTTAGTGATCAAACTCTAAACAGCAAACGGCCCTTTTGTCTTGTGTTTGCAAAGTTGAAGTTGCTTTTCCCCCTCCTTTCCCCTGAAAGCTCTGCAGAGAGGAATGGTTGTTTCACTATGGGAGGTCCTGTCTTAGAGCGCTGCTGTCCTTAGTCTTCTGTCACGTTGTCAGCCTTTGATGACTCAGACATTAAAAAAAACAAACGATCAACCCTCTTTCTGAACTAAAATAACCTATGAACAGCTTTTTTAAAGCAGATTTTAATACAATTAATTAGGTCACATTTTTTTTCTGAAAGTTTTTAATGGGATTCAGTTTTGCTGCTTGAACTGAAGTTACTTGAACATTTAATTGCTATTTTTTAAACAACATTCAATGCCATTGAAGTCCACTCAAGATCTTTGATAGATTTAAAGAAAAGAAAGGCCTTGAATATTCAATTGCTTTGAAAAGGTCTATGCCTGTTTTGTAGTTTAGGTCAGTATTTCTCTGCTGAGTTCTTTTAATGTATCAGAAAATTGTTGCTGAAAGAAGAGAAAAATTTAAAAATAAATCTGTGCACATTTCTGCTTATACAAGCAAGAAAGCAGAACAGGGAAAATAGAGGTAATACAATAAGTGTCAAAGCTGAGCCTGGATTTTACCATATTGTAAATGAAAATCGCTATAGCAATGCTATATGGGAAAGTACATGGCTCCTCGCAAACAACAAAGGCTGAAAACAGTGATGTAGGGTATGTTTGCAGCCATGATGTAAGCCATCCTGGGTGGTGGGATGGATCTGGCTGCTGATGCCAAGGTGCGGTGGTGGTGGCTGAGTCTGGACCAGAGCCCTTCCTGTTATGTCCCTTCCACATCAGATCATTCACATCACTTTCCTCCTGCCATCCTGGGAGGTGGGGGCAGCAGTCTGGTACCTCCCGGTTTCCAGTCAGTGCAAGGAAATTAGGTATTCTACATATTCCTTCAGGACAGAAAATTTATTACCAAGATTCCTGATCTCAATCTATTGTCAAACCCAGGTAACATGCCATTCCTGTCTTCCCCTGCCACAACTAAAGCCCACTAGTCCTGTGTCTTTCACCTCCCTTCACTACTAGTGCCACTAGCTCCTCTGCTTCTGCCAGGAATGTGGAAAAGGGAGTCATCTTCAGGTGCTGGTTTGCAGGTGTTGCGCTGCCTGGCAGGGTCAGATCTGGTCAACCCCAACCCAGGACAGTGGAGCTGCAGCAGGATGAAAACAATTCCCTAGGTAGTGGGGTGAGAGGAAAAGACTCCTCTCTTTCTCCTGGCTCAAGTCTTGCTAAGGAGCACCCCTACTACCTCCTCCCTGGCTCTAGGCTAAGACAAGCAGCACGCTTCTGTGCATGTGCCTCAGGGTTACATGCGGCTTTGAAACCCGTGGGGATTAGAAATTATTCCTTTTGAGATCTGGGATTGTGGGCATGAGGGCTGGACTGTACCAGCTGTGGAAGGCAGCAGACTAAGTAAGTTTAAAGGGCTTCAGGTATTCTGCATCTGCCTGTTTTTTCTGCCACCTGGCTCCTAGTTTGTAGCATGTTAAAGTAAGACTTTTCTGTGGCCTTCAGAGTATTTACTCAAGGTGCTGAAATCCCACAACACATATCTGATGCCAGCAGGACTCCTGATCAACTCATCCAGCTTTCACTGTATCAGAGTGATGCAGCAGAGGCAGCTGAATCACTGGAGGACTGAAAGGCGTGAGGTTGCCCTCAGGAGAGCCAGAGCCTGTTCTGCATGCAACTTCAATGGTGGCATTGCTATCATTATTACAAGCATTACACTGTTTTTTAAGGAAAAATCATTACACTAACACAATGGACTTTGAATGTAATTACAGTATGACCATGCCTCTGTAGTTATTGGGGTAACAGCAGAGATTAAAAACCTTGAGCATCTACAAGTGTGGTCTGTGCTCACATGGCTGGGCTGTCCTCAGTCCTTGCAAGCTGGGAACTGAACCCAGACTGGTGCCACCCTGGTGCCAGAGCTTTAGTGGGATCCTAAAGCATGGCCATCCTCTGCAGGAGAGCTGAGATCTGCCTAACACAGAGGAAATGATGCTGTCGGGGTTGGCAGGCTGAGAGGCTTGGGCGTAGATGCTTATGCATAAAATAATTTCTTAACAACACTCCAAGATGGACTGAGTTTGCGTGGCAGGGTTTTGGCAGCGGGAGGTGCTGCAGGGCTGGCTTCTGTGGGAAGCTTCTAGAAGCTTCCCCTGTGTCCGACAGAGCGCAGCACAAGAACATCTATGAAGACCATTGCACATGCTGTGTTTCTGTGAGCACAGTTATGTAGGTGGTTTGGTCACCTGACTAAAACCCTCAGTGAGAGCAATCACTAGTTTGAAGCACAATTTAGGAATGAAAAGTAAGGGTGAACACGGTTGGTACTGCTACCACAAAGGCACCCTGAGGAATTTAAGTCAGGCTCATCCTAATTATTATTGTGAGCATGTGAGATATTTGTACTGAAACTGAACATGTGGTTTCTCACAGTGATTGGTGTAATCCACCTCAAGATGGCACTATAGAAGAAAGATGATCTGTATGGGGTTTTGTATTAATTTCTATCATAAACAGAGCCTAGCTCAAATCTTTCAGGTCAGTGGAAACTTTTCTTCAGCTGTCTTTTTGTACAGGATTGTGTTATTTGGCTTTGCTGTGCAAACAAGCTTTCTGTTTGATAATGTGATTCATTTCTGACTTATCTTTGAATGCTCTCTAGTCTCATGAAGAAAAGATTTCCATGACTTTATCTAACAATATGCATATGAGCAAAGTGTCGTGCAGCTGTGTCCTGTGTCAAATATCACTAAAACAGAAATAACCCATTCAACTATCAAGCCTAACTGCAGAAGAAATGGCAGGGCAGACTGAGTTTAAGATAAAGCACTAATCAAAAGGAGGCATGACTGTTTGTTGAAGGCTGGCTTAGTAAGAACATATTAGGAAAAGGAAAACAGTATTTTGATCAATACGGGTAAGTGTATGGACAGCAAACTCTACGGTCTGAAGACAGAATTACATCAGAAACAGCTTCAGAACAAATGAAAGACACTAAAAGAAGTTAACTATGCCTCAAGGGGGAGTAAAGTATCAATGTTATCAGCTTATACAGAGGGAAGGAAGGAAAAATCTGTGCCTGCCTACAGTCAATCAGCTCACTTTTAAACCCCAAACTCTTTGGGCTTAAATAGGATAGTATTAAATACAAAGGCAACATACTGCCATCTTTTTAAGTTCTACCTTGTGTCTTTGTCCAGAGTTCAGCAGTACATCTCACATGTGAAGATGCAATGGAGTTTACAGCTGCTCTGAGCTGGTTTTATCACCTTGGTGGTTCATGCCGTTCTGCTGAGATCTGTCCTGGTGCTGGTTGCTTGCAGATCTTTTCAAGCAGCCCAGGCATTGCTGGGTATTTAACACCTGACCTGTACCTGTTACAGTTCCACAGAGTGCAGCTTCCCAGGATTGCATAGACTTAAATCTAAAGGTGCTGTCTGTGTTCATAAACAGCAGAGTGCTTAAGTTCAGTTTTATGAGGTGGTGTGCATTCAGTCATACTGAATCAATGACTGAAATGAAATATTTTGCTTGCCTTAGATGTGAATCTTATGGTGGATTCAATCATATCTTGATGAAGCAAAATGTTAGTGTTGTGTTTTCTTCTGTAAAATTATAGAGGAGAATAATTATAACTGCTTGGTTTTTTTTCTGTTTTAAAAACTGACTGATTCTAGTAGCCACTGACAGGTACAATCTGTGTCTGCTAATAGTTCTCTTTTCTTTCGATCTAAAGCTTTTGAAAGCAGATTTAGGTTCAGCAAGTTCAGCTTGATTTAAATTATTGTCAGACCAAAATTTTACATGTACCTTGCCCTGTGGAAAAGGTTGCACAACATGCTGGCTGAGGGGCAATCACATATTTATAGATCTTAGAGCAAAGGGAGAACACAATGTTCATCTAAACTGACTGCAGCCCTGCCCAGACCTTAGGTTCTTTTATTTAACTCAGCAGCTTGAGGTTGACCAAGAGTATAATTTTGGCACAATATCCAGGCTTGATTTAAGGACTCAAAGTGCTGCAGAGTTTGTCACAGTCATTGGGATTTTGTTCCAGTGGTCAATTACCCTTTCTCTGAAAAATGCTCTTTCTCTGAAAAAATACCCTTTCTCTGAAAAATCTGTACCTTATTTTTTTGAATTCTCTTAAATTTTTTCTTATGAAAACTGGATTTTACTGCTTGACTTCCTCAGTAGGCCTAAGGAACCTTTTATTTCCCCATAGATATTTCTTATGATTGTTACTTTGTATTTTCACAGATCAGAAAAATGTCAGAAAAATTTCTGTACATTCACAAACCCAGTTAGGCAGACATCTTTTGCACCCCAGTATTTCTGTGCTAAGGATATGATGTAATAAAAATACGACATCTTAGAAAAGACTTGATAGGATTAAATATAAGTCGTGGCTGGGATATCAATACTGGGGAAGAACAGGTATGTGGTATATGCTGTACTTACACTTTAAAAGTCATGGTTGCTCCAGTGTCTCTCAAAATATTATTTTCATCATTTCCTTGAATGTGTCAAACATGCTTTAAATGGCTTGAGTGCTCTGTTGTTTCTTTTTCCACAAACAATTCCCATGGAGTTATATGGCCAGATGATAACAAAAAGGTATCTGGTCCATTCCCTTGTCTCTGGGCAAAATAAATAATTACTCTGAGCCTACATGATCTTCCTTCCATTCTTTTTTACTGAGAAGTTGTTGAAGTACAATCAACATAATACTCCCACAGGGAATGAAAATTACAAAAAAAAAAAAAAAGAAAAAAAAGCGTTTTCAAAAAACTGAGTCCTTTCTCACATGGTAGTGGAGAAAACTTAGAGACTTAGAAACCAAGTAAGATCAATGGGAGTCACTGTTGGTAAATCCTGCCTCAATGCTTTTATCTAGATTTATGACTAATTATTGTTCCTCTTTTCTCCTTAGGGCACTTCCTGCGATGATGGAGTGGGTCCGAACTCAGAAGGCAGGAGAAAGTGGTGTGAATATTATTACTGCAGATTTTGTAGAACTCGGTGACTTTATCAGCACAGTCATAAAGCTCAACTACGCCCTGGGTGAAGGTGAAGATGACACTACTTGATAGTACTGTGATATATGTGTTGCATTATTTAGCATCAAAAACCCTGATTGTGTTCTAAAAGACTTATATTGTAAAACACTCATCTTCTTGTAACACACTGAGGTGTTTAGGGCTTTAGTGGGTGGGCATAAGGAAAATGTTTTCATCATTTATGATCATTTTTCACATTTGTGTTTCCTGTGAAGAGAAAAACTAAACATGTTTACAGTGTTTGATAAAAGAAGGCCATTTACAGGTTCTCCATGAGGTACCAAATGTGATTCATGTGTCTTCTATGGTTATGAACAGTGCCAAGAAACTTGTTGCAAGGGGATGTATATTGTCCTCTTCCTGCTCACAGCAGGATTCCCAACGGTGTGAGCGTTACACTGGGAGACTGAGGGCAGTATATCTGGCACGAAAATTTTAAGCTGCTACATTTCATCTCTTAGGTGGTTTAACCGATTGTATTCACCAGTGAGCTACAGGTTTAAATGCCTTTGTAATGTGAATCCAAGGTCATGCTTTAACACACGTGTAATCAGTGGACAGTAAACATGATGTGTTACATACCATAATCAGTGGACAGTAAACATGATGTGTTATGTACCATAATAAGTGGACAGTAAACATGATGTACTGTGTAGCTTGCACAGAGCACAGACTAAATCCTGCTTGCTTTTCATTCTTAAAATAGGGTTTTCCAATGTCTCTGCCTCAGGTCAAGACAGCAGATAATGTGATACTGGCCTAACTCTGTAATCACAGAATCATAGAATGGCCTGAGTTGGAATGGACCTTAAAGATCATCTAGTTCCGACACCCCTGCCATGGGCAGGACAATTTTCACTAGACTAGGATGCTCAGAGCTCTCTCCAGCATGGCTTTAAACACTTCAGAAATGGGGCATCCACAGCTTCTCTCGGCAACATGTTCCAGTGCCTCATCATCCTCACAGCAAAGAACTTCTTCCTAATAGCTAATCTAAACCTGCTGTCTGTTTGAAACCCCCTTGTCCTGTCCCTACATGCTCTTGTAAAAAGTCCCTCTCCATCTTTCTTGTAGGCTCCCTTCAGGTACTGGAAGGCCACAGTTAGGACACCCTTAATCCTTCTCTTCTCCAGGCTAAACAAACCCAGCTCTCTCAGCCTTTCCTTATAGGAGATATACTCCATCCCTCTGATCAGCTTGGTGGCCTCCTCTGCACTTGCTCCAACAGGTTGATGTCCTTCCTGTGCTGGGGATCTCAGAGCTGGATGCAGTGCTCCAGGTGGTGTCTCAGCAGAGCAGAATAGAGGGGCACAATCACCTCTCTCAACCTGCTGCCACCACTGCTTTGGATGCAGCCCAGGACATGTTTGGCTTTCTGGGCTGTGAGTGCACATGGTCAGTTCATGTCCAGCCTCCCACTCACCAGCACCCACAAGTCCTTCTCTCCAGGGCTGCTCTTGATCTGCTCATCCCCCAGCCTGTGTTGCTACTGGGTTTTGCCCCGACCCAGGTGCAGCACCTTGCACTTGGTCTTGTTCAACCTCATGAGGTTTCCATGGGCCTACTCCTCAAGCTTCTCCAGGTCCCTCTGAATGACATGCTGTCCTTTAGGTGTGTCAACAGCACCAGTCGGCTTGGTGTCATCTGCAGACTTGCTGAGGGTGCACTCAGTCCCTTCATCTATATCATTAATGAGGATACTAAATAACACTAGTCATAATATGGACCCCAGAGGGGCAGCTGCTGGTGCATATTTTCCCTGGTTCTAGCAGGAACACAGTTAGGCCAACTTGGAGCACCACTTCTTCCAAGGATTAATCTTACATAAGAGCCTGATCCAGTATCCACTGAATTTAATAGGAAAACCTCCTGTGTTTAGTATGGGTTGATCATAAGACCAGTAAGTTGTGTGCACTGTAAGATGTGCAGTATTTTGTCCCATAGTGGAAACCTCATTTCTGCAGGACTAACACTGCACTTAAAAAAAGATAGATGCAGTCTAAGCCTCTCTTTAAGGCAACTGTGAACAGAACACTTCTCCACTGATTACAAAAAATCAGTGCCAGTTTTATCAGTGAAAAACTTCTGTGGTAAAGAATGTAGTAGTTCAATTCTAGCTAATGGCAGTACTTTGTAGTCTTTAAATTGTCTGTCAGATATAATACTGCATAACACAAGATTGAAAGTCTACTGAATGGCACTGTTCTAGCAACAGAATCACTGATCATCCTACTTTTAATGAAACACATATGAAAAATATGTGAAAAACTTAGTGATTTATAAAGAGCATTGCAACTGTATGACACCTAACTGGATAAAACTCAATCAGTCATGTCTCCTGCACACATCAATACACAGGTACACAACTTTGGAAAGCAAAACATTTAATTTGTGCAAAACAGTAAATGCTATAACGTCCTACAAGGAAAATGCTCTTCGAAATATTGCAGGGATTTATGAGATAGAATGAAGGTCAAGTTTCCTTGATATTACTAGAACTTTTGGTTGAGTGAGGAGAATGGCATCATACAGTCCTTTGCTATTTTCTGTCAGATGATAATGACTACCATCTCCCATCAGAGTTTAGAAAATCCAAAATGGTCTCATTGAACAGTTGGACTTGAGGGGTATTATAGAATTTTTGTTGGTTTTAGTTTAGGAAGTGGAATAAAAAGAACACTTGCTGCTATTTTGTGCTGAGAGGACACCTTGGAAAAAGTGTGTGTAGTGTAAAGAAAAATGTTAAGTGTGTAGTATAATGATACTTTTAAATGTATGTGTGTGACACAAAGACATCCGCGCACACTTGAATAATGATATTTGTGATTCTGGACAGGGGTATTATAAATTTGTTTGAAAAAAAACATATAGCTGTTATAAAGTCATGATGTCTCCTTCAGTAGCGTTTTCTTCTGTATAGGTTAGGACTGCAAGAGTTATCCTCAGTGAAATCTGTGATCTAATCCAGTTAGGTTTTTTACAGCATTTGAACTTTATCCAGACTGCCCCAAAAATTTACCTGAGTTCCAGTTCCTCTTTTCATTGAAATAAGGGATAGGACTTGAATGCTTTCATGCATAACTAAGCAAGATATGGGGTAGCTTGATACACTTTTTTTTGGGTTTTCACAGGCTCTCCAATTAAAATTTATGTAACAGACACATAAAATGAAACATGAAAAAATATTTTTGAACCCACACCTAATGTGGGTGTCCTATACAGAAATGTGAAAATCTTTGCTTATTTATTGGCAGCGTGGTGTGAAATGCTCTTTTCAATTTTCCATTTAGCTAGATTTGGTTGCTTCTGCACTCTTCCTGTGATCCTTCAGCTGCTTAAATATAGTCAAAAGAGTTAATCTATCCTTCTAACGTAGTAGAGTGATCTGAATCCTTGGGTGGAGCAAAAATTAGGGTTTTTTTTGGATTGTGATTGAAATTCTGTTGCATCTAAGAGCATCAACACCAGGTTTCTGCTGGTATCCCCTGCTCAAATCAGGGCATCACACATCAGCTACACTAGGCTTTTCATTTACACAGAGGTGCACTCAAGACAAATGCTCTGCTGTATTTTAAAAAAGTGTGTATGTGTGTGTGCCTGTATATATGAATAAGTATAGAGCTATCTAGAGTTTGTTAGCATTATTATGAGATGTTTGCTTAGTGTCAGTTTTATTCTAATTGTCATTTGGAAATAAATGAAAAAGAAAAGCAAAGCAAAAAAAAAATCCTCTGACAAGAAACAATAATAGACAAATCATATAGTTTCTCCATTACTGGGAAAAAATACTAGAAAAATGTTAAATTCTGGTCAGAAAAAGAATGTTTTTGTTAGCTGTTGATCTTTCTATTGGAGAAGCACAGCACTTTATGGTAGGAACAGGTAAACAAACTTGCCTTAATCACTAAAAGAAAAAAGTGCATGTGGGGATATACTATCCATGCTCTTCTGAAGATTTCATCTGTGAGGGTCCAAAACTCTAAGTCCTGATAGAGGTGCACTCCCTGTTGATATTGTTTGGGGATCTTGCCAAAAAAGAACAAGCCAGAAAGTACTATGCAGCACAACTGGACCATTCAAGAGCCCAGTTTTGCCACCCATATGCAGCTAAAGCTCTCTTTGATTTCAACCAGAAACATGCATGCAGGGCTGGGTCAGATGTGTTATTTTGACTTTATTAATGTGGAAGCTTTCTTCATACGTATTATGAGGAATCTTGCGGGGAAATGAGATAACTGTAATCAGCCCATCAAGGAGAAATGCCTGTCTACACTATCGATCTGCATAAGCATCTATTTGCTCAAACTGTTACGTCACTGACTGCCAAAACATTTTTTTGCTTCCTATGCTCATTTTACCCCCCACTGTGTTCATGGCATATACATCAAGTATTGTTGTTTTCTGACATTTTTGTGTAATTACTTGATCCTTTCTTTTCAGCCACACATGAAAAATGGCGACTGTGCTGCACACACAGCGTGTCTCAGCTGGCGTAAACCCACCTGGCTCCATTTTTCAGTTTACACATGCTGAGATGTCTTTGTTCAGTACAGATCTAACCTGCAGCAATCTGGACCAAACAGGAGGTACTTCCTGGAGTCCAGTTCCTGCCTTGTTTGGTGAGGGATAAATCAGAATGAGACCACAGGAGCCTGGTTTTAAAATTAGTGGGTTATTTGCATTTTTTTGCTCTTGGATACTCCACTGGTTCTGTAGGTTTCAAATCTACAAACCATTCTTTTAAACGTGCACATGTAAGTATATATAAATATATATGCATACATGCGTGAGAGGGAACGTATGATCTTATATGCTGGGCTAAGTCTTTACTGGTACAAATCTAGACCATTTCTGCTAACTTCAAAGTAGCTATTAAGCCTTTACCCTGAGATGAGAGGGAGCAGATAGTCAGTGTGTAGTAAGTATATGCTGTGTTGCAAAGGAAATTTAAGATTGTGGAGGTTCATTCCACAACATAAAAAAGGCAGAGCGCCCTGAAAACACAGTTCCAGTGCTATCTATCCTGAATTTAGTATATGAAGCACTACTTATTAGCAACTGATTAGGCTATTTTGGTGATTTCAAGAGGTCAGGTAACACCATTTAAAAGTTCTAAATTCTTTTTCAGTGAAGTAAAAGCTAATAGTGTATAATGTATTTGCCATATTTCAGTGGTAGCTTCTGTGTTACATAAAGTCAATGTTGTTCTGAATAGTATATGTTTACCCAATGATGAGGTTAAAATATGCTGTATAGTATGTGCAATGTATTGATTACAAGTATGTTGGAGTTCAGTGGTCTATTTAGTTTTTACTGTGCTGCTGTTTTGTAGGTATATGTGTGTATGGGATTATGGATTGTCTACAGTGTACAAGGAAATAATAATTAATCCTAAATGAAAAGGGCAGTTATGTAACCTGCCTTAAATGCATTAGTATAATATTGTTAAATCTCATAATTATCAGTTCTGTTTCAGATGATACCAAGGGTTGTCCATAGAGCTGACTCCCTCACTTTTTGGCACTAAAGAGTTAAACTTGAAGTAACTTGGAGCTCGCTTACATATTTGTACATCAAGAATAGGATGCTTGCCTGATCAACTACCTTGATTGTACAAGGTGGCAAAGACATGGTTTCCAGTGTGTTACAGATCAAATCACTTCTGCGCACACACAACTCCTGCTGAGGTCAGTGGGAATTGTGATCATGTAATTGAGTGGCCTAAAATTCATCTTCTGGAATACAGTCATGATAGGAGGATGGGGATATCCTGGCTTTAAGAAAGTGCCTGGATGCTATGCAATACTGCTCGTGACACCTGTGTTGGATCATAGCTTTAAATTTGCAGGAAGAGCTTTGAACACTGCTCCAGTGTAGGTTGGAC
Source organism: Oxyruncus cristatus (assembly GCA_013399855.1). Taxonomy (NCBI): domain Eukaryota; kingdom Metazoa; phylum Chordata; class Aves; order Passeriformes; family Cotingidae; genus Oxyruncus; species Oxyruncus cristatus. The sequence continues at coordinate 314,809 of VXAY01005257.1, read as the reverse complement.
TGTAAAAATCCCTGTGTGAAAATTATAAATGTGATAGCCTGATCAGCCTGGCCTGCCCATGTACAGCATTCAGCTTTTGGGAGTCATGGAAGCTTTAAAAAAAAAAAAAAAAGAAGCTATAATAATTTCCTTGTGGCTGGCAGGACCCACTTAGGAACCTTTACATTGCCTACAGGTATAACTCCTCTACCATTCCACAGCTAGGTCTAGCTGTCACTTCATGATTTTTTTCTAAGATGTCTCTGCATGAAGGCAAGGGTAATTATGAAAGATGTACTAACTAAACACACAGAGGGTCCACCTTGTGCCTTGCTGGTTGGAGTAGGCAAAGGGTGCTTGCCCTACAGCAGCACATTTGGTGTGCTATCAGCTTCAGTCAGACCCATGTGAACAGTTACTGAGGCAAGGCAGAAGTCTGATTTCAGATCCTCTCCTGTTATTTTCATCTGCTTAAAATGCAGCATCTTTGCACTTCTCTCCTTTGCCTCTGCTCAATGCTCCTAATCTGAACTTCTGCATACACATCCCTCTACCTGCCAGCTGTGAATATTAGAAATTTCATCAACCTCAGTACCCAGTAGCAGTCCATAGGATCTTATAAGATGTGAAGTGTGGGGCCAAAAGATGGCAGTGGACCTCATCTGATGCCCCAGGATGATTTATCTCCACACTATAATTTGGGCACACACATCCTCTTAGATGGACCTCAGCTTGGCCAATGCATATCTCCTAAGATGGAGGTACACTTACAGGGTTTTTTTCTGCAGTGAGATGGCAAGTACTAGCCTCTTCCTTCAGACCTGCGTCCTAAAAAGATCAATTTGACTGGGAGAGATTCCTTGAGTAGCTGCAATTAGTTTTGCTGTGAAGCTGAGAACCTTAAAGCAGAACCCTGAGGTTATGTGTAGTTACTATTACTGAAAATAAAAATTCGTGTTAAAACCACAGATTTAAAAAGAAAAAGAAAAATTATCTGGGCTTGCCAGGACAATTGTTAAGTTTTTGACTGCCTCAGTCATCAGTAGCTTTAGGATCATCTGGGTGATGATTATTAGGATGTTATTGCCACACTGCCTCCTGACAATGTTCAGGGTCTCTGTACAGAAGCCTTATTATTCCCGATGAGCATTAATGCATTTGAATGACTTTTCTCCGTTTTGGTGGGAAAGAAGATTGAGTAACACTGAGGACATGGAGCTCCCTGTGTGTTGTGCCCACAAAGGTTCACAGAGCTGCACCTTCTCGTTTTAGGATCTGTTCAATGGTACTTTAATAAATGTTGTGTAAAAAATGCCTACAGTTCTCTATAGCAAATGTGAATTTTTATGACAAGAATGTGTATTTAGAGTTAAAAAAAAGTAATATAAAATCCAGTTTCTTTGTACACAGTGAAACATCTCTAATAAAGATCTGGTACCTGTATTCTTGGTTTATGGCTTCATTGTTTCATTTAAGACTTTATATGCAGGAGGCTTTTTAAGCACAAGTTCTGGGTTACAGGGTGGAGTTGTATGTTAGATCCAGGCTGTGCTCTTGTGCTGGGGGCATACATGGACTGCCCCATGCAGGCATTGCAGTGGGTGTTGTTTCTCCTTAGTTTCTGTGGGACCCTTCCATACCACAGGATTGTAACGTGCTGTTCACGCTGCCCAGGACACAGCAGGCTCTTGGCTGCCTCTTTCTCCAGTGGGGCTCTCCAGGCCCAATTTACCTCAAGCACCAAGATGCAGGACCCAGCTGTGTAGCCTGCTCAAGCCCCTGCTGCTGACTCCTGCCATTGCTGGTATCTTGTGAGAAGGAGAGAGAGAGAATGCAGGGATTGCACCTCTGAAATGCCAGTCTGTGCCATTGTTCCCCTGGGCCCTCTCCTGCAGCCAGTGTAGGCACAGTGAGCACTGACCACCACTGAAGCAAACCAAAACCTGCTTGCCTGCAGGTGCAGGTGGAGCAGGCTGCCTGCTACCCCAAATTTGGCTCCAGGACGTGCCAGCGAGTTCCTCCCATCATCTCCCTGGTGTCTCCTGTGGGTTCAGGGACTTCACTCAGAGGGGGACACAGGCAACTACCCACCAAGAGTGTTCTGCACACAGGAGCACGGCCAGCAACGCTGGGCTTTGCAGTGTCCTGCAAAAGCGAACTGTGGTATGTTACAATAAAAGGCTTTCTGCCTGGCACCAGCTCGAAGTTTAAGGTTTGTAATTGCTTTATCTTCCTAGCAAGGCCAGAAATGTTGTTTTCCAGGACAGACCTCTTTTGCTCACTTCTCCTACTGCGTCATGGCAAACCCAGCCCAAGTGCATTGTCTTCCTACACTCTGTGGCCTCTCACTTGGCCCAGGTGAAACCAAGGAGCCAGGCACAGGCTGCCAGGGTTGCAGAAGAAGATGCCACAAAAGATGAGCAAATGTCTCAATGAATCTCTGCAGAAACATATGAATTAAATTTGCCATCTGCTTAAAATGTCTTCCCACTTCTTCCTACCCCACAGGTACCTACCAACAGCACCATGTGAGTTGCTCGGTACACAGCATGAATTTACATCGTTGCTAAGTGCTTACTGAACAGTAAATGTAATCTTTAGTTTGGATCAGTATGAATCAACAAAGCTTCCATCTCTCCTTGAAAATGTTGGAAGTGATACCAAATTTTCATGTAGGCATTTAAAGCTAGCAAACCTGCCCAGAAAGGAGGGTAGCTGGAATAAAATCTGCAGTTCTTGGGAGGGGGGGAGAATTTAACTCTAATGCTGGTGGAGTGGAGCATGTCGGGGGTGGCACAATTGCAGCAGGAGCTGATCAGCTGCAAGATACCAAAACACAGGGCTGAATTTAACAGGATGGCTCTTAGTGCTTTTACTCAGACATCCAAAAATGAGTGTTCAGGCTGGAAGGGGCTGGAAGGGGTAGCAGTAGGTGAGCAGGAAGATACGCATACAAGAAGCTTGCTGCAATCTTGGGAGATCCAGTTGTCTCCATCAGCATTTCGTAGACCAACTTTTACAGACCAGTGCACACCAAAGTCAATACAAACAGCTTCCCCATCCCTGGAATAAATTAATTGTGCAATCATCCAGTCAGTTCCTCCTGCAATATCCACGTGGTGTTCCTGTCTTAGACAAAACACACTGAACACGAGAGATATTGGGAAGGGAGAGGGAGTATGTTCAGGGAGGGGAGGATACATTTGAAGACATGACTATCTTTCATCTCTACCACAGTCACACAGATTCAGGCCAGCCTGAAAGTATGGCCTGAAAGACATACCTGAGCACCTGTACCTCCAAATAAGAATACCTGAGCCAGATGAAGCCACAGAAATAGAAAGAATTGCAAACTGGAAAACAATGACCCACAGGCAGGTAAGATTTGCAGGGCTTCTGTGGAGCCATTGCTCCCTCACAGCATTCTGATTAAAAGGAAGAAAGCTTTAAAAAAACTCCTGCTTGATTTACATGATGCACACAGTCCTTTGTCAATAATGTCCTTCCATCTATGCAGACACATTCTCTTTTCTGGTTCCTGTTCAGTTTGCATGGGTGAGGAAGCATCATCCTCATTAGCAAAACTATTGCCTAAACAAACCACTTCCATTCCCTGAGTAGCCATCACATTTCTGAAACTTTTATGGTTTTCAAGGAAGAATTGGAGGGCATGAGCTGGGATGTGGGTTAGATGTGTCAGGTACCACATGGATGAAACAGCGAGAATAGATCTTACCTTGGAGTACAAAAGTCTATTATTATTCAGTGGTCTAACTCCTACGGCTTTGCTTTTCTAGTAACTCAGGAACATCAAAACCATCTCTCAGCTTGCATTCCAATCCAGAAGGACAGAGTTACTGGGTGATACCTGAATGAGTCGCTTATTTCTAAGCATCCAAGCCCTGCCCGCCTGGTGCAGATCTGACCTGCTGCAGCCAAGAGCACAGAAACCAGAAAGGGTTTAGCACTTTCATCTTGCTATACTCATCACCCTGGCAGTCTTCTGACCAGAGTCACCAAAGATCTTGAAAAAGCTTTTAGAAGCTTGGTTTCTTGATAACAAATCAGCACATTGTTTCCCTGCAGTAAGGGGAAGATTTGCCCATGTTCATTAAACACTTGGCCCAAAATCTGAGCAAATTCCTTTTTCACTGTATCATGTGCCTGTGACCACATAAAATTCACCTCTGGTTTTCCTCCAGTTACAGCATTGAAAAATAGAAAGCATGAAAAGTTTTCAGAAATAAGGCATACTGGGTGTACTTTTGCACGCTTTGAGCCTTGTAGCTCATACAGACTTGCTGGAAGCTCCCAAAGTGGCCAATACATTTTAATAATCCCATTGGGATTGCTTCAAGAGTGTCTGGTTTTATATTTTAACTGAAATTAAATATACAATTAACAGCGAACACAGACAGTGTTCACTACAGACTACTGTCTGTAGTCTATTTTCCAAGCTATTGAGAACGTGTATTTGTCATTTGTCTACTTTTTGAATCTCTATTGACCATTACTATCAGCACTGAAACAAACTGTAAATAATGGAGCAGTAAAATTCATTTGCTTTGGTGGTCAAAAATGGGATCATGAGGAAAGAAATGGGAACAAACCAGTGCACATCATTACATGTTCATTTGGGCAGCATCTGCATTTCAATACTGAGTGCAGTTTGGTTAGGCAGCATTAGGGGCATGTGGCAGACCTGAAAAAGACTCAGTAAGGGCAACAAGGATGAACAAAGCTGTGACAAACTTTGACCTCGGGAAAGACAAGGTCGGGACTCTTTGGACTGGAGAAGAGGCTGATATGAGAAGGTGTGATAGATGGTTATGAAAACATGAGTATCATGGCTGCAAGTGGTGGTCCACAAGCAGCGGGAGGAGGAATCAGCTGAATCTTTCCAAAGGCATGTTCAGAGCAAACATGAGGAGGGGATTTCACCTGCAGTGTAGTTACACTGCAGTGCTCCTTGCCCTGGGGTGCTGGGGTGGGTGTTGAATGCTTCTATCATACCAAAGGATGATTAGGCAAGTTCATGAAAAAAAAATTATTAAAGGTTACTAACTACACAGTCAGTGGACTCATCTCAGGAAGTTACTAAACCGTGAATAGTTTGGTGCTGAGAGAGTGCTTAGGAGCAGTTGTTTCACAACAGAAAGAACAAATTATTACTTTTGATGGTAAATAAGGGGTAACCTTTCACACAAATCAAAATCTGATAGCACTTGTCTAGTGACGAATAGGAAAAAAGCTAGTTCAAGTTATATGGATGTGCAGGTAAGCTCTGCTTGGATAGCTCTCCCCTGAGCACTCTGCTGATTTGTTATCATAGGGTCACAGAATAATTCAGGTTCATTTATTTCCATATTTAATCCTTCTTAATACCCTTGGCTAGACAGGACTATTAGGTACTGAAAATATTTTCTTGGAGAAGATCTTGATGTGTCTTCATTCGTCTGTTTGATTTACTGATTTTCATAAGACTGCCTGGAGATTCACACAGTCCACATTTGTGTAACAGTAGTTTTGTGGTTTAAAGATTTGAGCATATCATTTAGGGCAGAATGGAGAGCCACAAACACTTTATTAGCTGCAGTCACAGCTTGTCACAGGGCCTGGTATCAAACTGTCCTGCATACCTTGTCTCCACAGTCCAATCTGACAAGCCATTGTGTCTTCATGCTCCATGTTCAATGAAATAAGGAGCACAATAGGCTTTTCCTGATGAAAACTAAGCTTCCACATTGAATGCTTTGGATGATTAACTATGTAGTTATACAAACAGGTAATCATACCCACGATTCATGGACTTGCACAAAATGGCAATTAATCAAACCTTTCAGAGATGAGTTTGTCGTCTACTTGAATTACTCACTGCTAAAGCGCTAATGTGGTCAGATCAGGAGCTTTTTTTTTTGTAATATGAGGATTATTACTCTGTACATCTGTTTGTGCAGAAAACATAGTCTGCAAGAAAATCAGGTAATCTGTATTCTCCTTACTACAACAGTTAAATGTGCAAGCTAAACTTGGCTGAACCTTTTTGTACATCTGCATAATTACTTTACGTGTGGTTGGGAAGGGAGAAGGAAGCTTCCAAAAAGCTTCTTGCAAAATCTGGCAGCACCACCGTAAGAAACTGATCGCGTAATCTGAATTGACTGCATAATCTGATTTTAGCTTGCAAATCAAAGTTGAAAGGAAGGTAAGGGGTAGGGCCATTAGCTGTCCCCTCTTTGAAAAGCAGCAAGGTCAAGCTTGTGTATGCCAAGGCTAGTGAAAATTGATGGGGGCTATTATACCACATGTTGCCAGCAAGTGCTGAAGTACACGCAAGGACTAAGGCTTACTGCGTTTATTGCACAAGAGGAGCATGGACCACCCAGCCAGCCATTACAGAGTACTTAAGATAAAAGACATTTAGGCTTTTGGGTTTTATTGGCAATAATTAATTAAGAGCTGGTGCCCTTAATTCCCACTCTGTCCAGAGCAAAGCACACCAGGTAGGATCTCAAATTTCTAAAGGTTCAACTAAATGGTTTTGGTATTATGAAATTTGGCTGCAGTTTAGCCTGATTAGGACAAATTGGTGATTTAAAACCAGAAATAGGAGCAGCTGAAAGCAAATGGAACCCCACCCTTCTTGGGCTGTTTGCTGGTGAAGGGAATAAACATGGCTGCGGCTGCTGCTGCTCTGTCATTTTCCCTCTGCCTTTTTTTTTTTTTTTTAATAAAGCCTGAGTTCTAAATTAGAGTTTGCTAAAAGGACTTGACAAGGAGAAATGTAAATCAACAATTTATAATGAAGCTGCTTTTCAGCTTTCAGGGCTGTTCTTTCTATGCATTGAAAACATCAGTTGTGCAAAGGCTGCAGTTAACAAATATGTGTAAAGTGTGTTGATTTGTCTGTAATCATAAAGTTTGAAACACAGTACAGCTCTGAGAAGCTTTTCCTCTGCTATTTTTTCTTTGCAATCAAGATTTAATTTTATTATTCAATAAATAAATGCAACTTCTAGAGTAAAAAAGAAGCTTAATTGAAAAGACCAAATTACTGATACTGAGAACTTGTATATACATTACTAAATTATTCGGTGAACCTCCTGCTATTTTTTTTTAATTGGTCCTTTTTTCCAGACATTCTGAAAAAAATGTCTTGACCTTTGAGAAGAATTAAATAAATGGCTTAGAGAATTATGCTGACAATTTTCGTGGTAGCTTTTATTCCCATAGCATTGAGTACAATAATAGAGAATTGGACTGGAATGTCTCACTTTTCATATCAAACCAAATGCTTGAGCTGCTACTGCTATAAGGTGCTCTTTTTTTCTGTTTCTTGGGCATGGCAGACAAAACCGGACAAAACCCTTATGCTGTTACCAGTGGTGTTCAATGGTAATGTCCAGCAGCTGCTGTTACAGCCTTTGAGCATCAGTTACATGACCAGAGAGAAAGGAAGTGGTTCAGTGGAATTTCACAGAAGCAAAATATCAGTGGTAACTTCGGTTCTCCTGTGTCTTATGGGACCCAGTGCATGCTCATAAGTAGCTTGTTAATAAATACGAACAGCATTTATTTACAGGTTTGCACAAGGTCTCCCTTACCTAAAGGCAAGTGGTAAATACTGTAACTTCGATGATCTGAGTGTTATTTTGATGCATGGATAATTTATCATACTGAGTTGCAAGAACTTTGTCAATTTTTTTGAAGAACCATGTAAAGGGGGTGAACCAAACTATATTTACAAAGATCTGTCATACGTCTATTATTCTTACTTTTTTTATGTATTTTTCTTCGCTAAGAAAAAAAGAAACAGTGATTCTGCCGTGTAAACACAGTGCATTCATAAGTGTGAGCACTTCCATGTGAGTATACACTTACAGGAGAGAGATGACCTCTCTTGTGTTATTATAATTTACAAGCTTATCTATTGATTTGGGATTGGACTTTTTTCCTTTTTGAAGTTTGTTTCCAGAAACATGTTTTTTCAACACAAAGTTGCTGTTCTCTGTCATGTTGGACAAATATTTTTGTGGTGCAAGATCACTGGCCTTCAGCCCCAGGCAGTTCCCCAGGAAAAACTGTATGTGTCATCTCATCTGAAGCTCTTCCATTCCCTCATCCTGTGGCTCTTTTATGCTGCACAGAACACTTAAATACCAGTAGACGTGGCAAATACAGTATCTTGATGCAAGTCCATACTCCCCTAATAATTGGATAAGATGGAAGGGAACAAAATGGTTTGGGAACCTTTCTGTTGCTATTTTTGTTATTATGAAGGGGATGGGTAGCTTCAGAAAAGTAAAGGAGCAGACAAAACATGTTTGTCTCCTGTTTTTTCTCATGCATCTTTCCTTGAATTGCTGCACAAAACCTGTGTGGCAGATGGTTCAGAGCACACTGACATTCCAAACAAAAAACTCTCTTTCTGAGTAAAAGCAGAGGTAGATTCTGGCTGTATTACATGTAGCCGCATATGTGCAGCCTTTCGGGGGCCAGGGGCCATCTTTTAACATGTAACTCTTGTGCTTGCCTCTTACAGTATTTCTGGTGCACGCGTGAACCCCGGTTTTGCTCTCTTTTGCCTGTTTCTCACTGTATTTACTCCTCTACCTCAGAGCTTGCCCAACATCTATATTCAGTGGATAGGTAAGATGGGTTCTCTAATTTGCAAGTACTTTATATTTACATGGCAGAAGTATAAAGCCTTGGGAATGGGAGCTTTTCTGTGGATCTTGCAGGCAGCTGAGGACAGAGATGGTGGAGGCTTGGGGTCTGGCATGTGCCCAGCTGCCCAAGAGAGAGCAGGAACAGCCTTCCCATGTGCTGGGGAAGGCAACATCTGCTACATTATGTTGCAAAGGATATTCCATTTTGAAGTACAATATGACTGCCAGTTTCTATACCTTCAAGCTGTGCTCAAACAACAGCATTTTCTTTGTCTAACTGTTGTATCTAAGCTGTGTTAATTGAGATCCTATTCACTACAGTTTTATGCTAGATGGAGATGGCTCTTTAATTTCTTCACTGTATCTCAAAGTTTGTCTTCAAAGGTGCAGCTGGCTCTCCTGTCTGGCTAACACCTTCGTGGTAGTTCCCCAGCATGTGAGGATATAAGCATGGCTCCATAACAAGTCCAGGTGCCTCTGTGTTGCAGCTGGGTGTACAGATGGCAGATAGAATACTTTCTTTAAAACCCTGTCTCCATGCTACACTAATCCTATTGCTTTGAAGGTGATGAACTGCGCAATTCTGAGCATATTTGTGTGTTGCTGAAAGAAAGAAGAATTTTCAGGAAATTCAGGAGGGATATCTGACTCTGAAATGAGCTCGTTCTCCAGACCAGACCTAGGGCTTGGATAAATCTCAGCCTTTAAGGACCCAGTTCTTGGTAATGATAAATCCATGTGGTCTTGTTGCAGTTTCTAAGCAGAATATGTACTGGCTTATTGCCTGGGTCTCATCTATGGTTATGTCTCACTTGTGTTTAATCACACTGATTAATGACTCCTCCTGGGAATCATCAGTGGTTCAAAATACTTCCAGGCAGACTGACCTGCAAATCCCAGGGAAAGATTGTTGCACTGTTATAGAGAGTTTTAGAGGAATTTTGCAGTGGCTAATTGTGAGCTAAGAGGTACCCCAGGCACCTCTACTGCTTCTTCTCTTTTCAACTGAAAGCCTGGCATGGTCATTTTTTTTAGTAGGGGGAAGGAAAAGGACACATCTACTCTCAGGACTGTCCTCTACTTCCCCATCCCCTCCCTGCCTGAAAATGTGTTTGTGAAACCTAGATACACTGATTTTTCATAGGATTTAGAGGATCTGGATTGCGTCAGTCTGTGATAATTCCTTTCACAGTGTTGCTCAAGGATCAAATCAGGTGAAAAAGGGCTTTTGAAAAACAAACAAAGAATGTGCAGTGTGGACAGCTGTGAGGCTGTGGGCACAATTTGCCAGCCAAACACTGAAACATGTTTGAGTGGTACTTTGTACGAATCAAGACTTAAATCAAGATAAGCTGCCGCTTTACAGCAGTGTAGCAACCTATAAAATCCTACATTAAGGAGCCAAACACAAGACATGCTTGCTTCGTCCTGAAGTCCTTAAGTGTTGCCCTGTAAATGCTCACTGTATTATTTTCAAAGCCGACCACTGTTAAGGACGGCATGACTTATCTTGTAAGTCTCTGCTGCTTGATTCAGCAGTGTTGTGACCTAAAAGTTGTATTGCCATGACGTATAAAACACAGTATTTCTTACACTGATCCATATATTCCGGTCATATGTTAGTCCTGGACTTAACACTGAATACTAAAGCACTAAATATCAGTGTTTCTTCCCCTCACAAGGAGTGATGGTGGGGCTGCAAATCACACTCCTGAATACAGATAACAAGGTTCTGCTGTGACTTGTTACAGACCTGACTTTCACAGTTATCCCTGAGGACTTGAGAAAGATAAGTTATTGCTCATATTTGTAAATTCTTACATGAATAGTGCAGTGAGACTTCAAGTGATATTTAAAAAATTAATTCAATATTATAGTAGCACCTCTTCAGCATTCTTGTGTTGTGTTAGGTAGAAAACAGTAAGCCTGGCTATAATGAACAGGGGTGCCTGCTCAAGGCAATATTTATGTATTAAGTAAGCTGTGATTTCTTTCGAGAGAACATTCAGCACAAGCTCCCTCTTGTATAGCACTGTGCTGAATGTGTCCTACAAATCCACCATATATAGTTTTGGTACTATTATGCTTTATTTAATTTCATAGTCCTAAAACTGCTTCTGGATCACACCATCTTTCATTTTAGGCAGATTGTGAGGATTGTAGAAATGGGCAGTTTGCTATGAGGTATCGGCTGGTTCATGTTTAATTAGATAGTGCACACTCTGGGTAATTAATTTATTTTTCTTGAGGCAATTGATCCTTCCTTTCCTCAATGGTTCTAACTCTCCTGCCAGGCTTTTATAGTCAAATTGCTGTCAGTAAAGCTGAATGTCACCTTGTTCATTCATAAGAAAAATGAAACTGAGGTAATATGATGATACAAACCCCCTTTATTTAGGTATTTTGTTCAAAAATAATTAAAATGCCTTGGTCATACAGAACATGATCCTCTTTGTTATCATGCCCTTCTCCAAACTTCCAGCGCTACTTGCTCTACCAATCCCTCCTCTGCATTCTCAGCTTTTGTTACACTCATTGGGTTTGACAGAGAAGCTTATCACCTGATTTGTTTTTATTTTTTTAATAATTAAAAAAAATATCCAGCCACGATGGTCACAAAATATCTCAATCATTTCCAAATGAAGAGTCCTTTACTGTTCTTCCCAGTGTCTGTTTATGACCTTCCTTGTAAGTACGACCTTTTCTAATCTTTGTCTGAAGGAATAGAGATGGAACTAACCATGGCTATAACATTGCAATTGCACTGTTTCTATGCAAAATTCAGGTCACTGGCCATTTCCTTACCTTTGCAGAGCAAGTTTAACACTGCAGTGTCAGTTGGACATTATTAACTTAAGTTGCTTTTAATGAAATGAAAGGTGTTTTGCATGACCTTCTTGCTCAGGGTGAATAGCAGAAGAAAGAAGGCAAATGTGTGATATATGTTGATTAATTTTTTTCTGCAGGTTCCCTTTGGCTAAATTACTCCTGTGATGCAGTAAGCTTTCTTCATCATCATTAGGAGTGCTGCAAAACCTCTCACTATAGCTATCTTTACAGGGCAAAGGTGGTGTTCAGCAAGTGTTAGTGTAATATACCTGGCACCTGGCAATTGCAATATGCTGATGCTGCAGTAAGTGTTCAGCTCATTCCAGGTTCTTTCATAAAGACTGGCTTCAAACATTAAAATGGGAACGAGTATAATCAAAACTATGATCTTGGAAGATCCCTTTCATAGTCACCATGAGGCTTACATACAGCTTGTGGTGCCTCAGTGGAAAGGGATATGATGGCAGTCTGGAGCAGAAGAGAAACCATAACCAGGGCACTCTAGAGTGCTGCCAAACTTCTGTGCAGACAGGATGGGTGAGTGGATATGGGGATGGATGGATGGAGAGGAGGAGACCCATGAAGGACAGTGGCAGCAGATCATTGCTGCATTATAAATCGACAAGGAAAGATGAGTGTCCCGGTTGTGGTGGTTATGTACCAGAAAAGTACATAGCAGCTGGGAGCAGGGCTGTCCCTGCCCAAAACTGGGAATAGGCGGACTTAGTGGAGGAAGTGTGGGTGGGAAAGCAAGCCTCAAAGTGCCTGAAGTTAGTAATGTGGATGCACCAGGGGCCCAAGTGTGTTGTTAGTCATGAGACCTCCTTTCTGGGCAGTTAAATCCTGGAGTTCACTGTGGGCTGGCATCTTCACCAGCTGCCTCCATCAGCAGCCTCCCCTCATTCTGCATCTCTGCAGCTCACAAGCACAGAATGAAACCCCTCCTGGTATATTCCCTGCTTCTGCACAGCGCTGAATTCTCTCCCTCCAATGCGAGTTCATACAGCTGCAGGGAGCAAAGAGGGGAGTCCAGGCTGTTTGGCAATGTGTGATGAGAAGCAGACCTGGCTGTCAGTGATGTCTTTATCCAAGAAAATGAATAACTTGAAGATTGTGTAGAGGGATATAGAGATGAACAATAGGGGATATAGAGGTGAACAAATCTTTTTTTAAGTAGGTGAAAAAGGAACCTCAGTCTAAAAATAGATGAGGAACAGAGCAAGAAAAGTGAGTGACTTGGCACAATCCATAGACAAGGAGGTATGAGACTGGGTGTTGTAATTTTGAGTTCCTAACCTTGTGTTTGGTTGTCTGGACAGTGCTTTCCTCTGCTGTCCTATCTTGAATTTCATTAATTTAATTACTTCAATGGGAGTACGAGCAAGACCTTAGGCTGGGATTTTCAAGGACAGTTGAGGGAGTCAGATACTTATGGCTGGTTTCCAGAGTGATTTTGTTGGTTTTGAAACCTACTGGAATGACAAGATTTCAGTTACTTGTAACAGGTAACTTAGGGGATTTGAGGTTCCTTTATTCACCTCCTGCTTGCTAAACTTGCTAAGCAGGAGGTCAGAGGAATTATGAGGACCCTGGTAGAGCTGTCTGTTGATTGCTGTGTTTGTTGGCCATTGCATGTAGTTTCTGAGTTCCTTCAATAGTATGTGCATATGCATTCTACAATTCATTTTTAAGAAAATTAAAAATAAACGTAAAACTAAGAATTGTGAGATGGGTAGATTTACAATAAAATCACAGTATGACCTACTGGATCCACCTCTTGAACACCTCAAAATGTGTTAATACAGTAAGGCTGAAGATCATGAACCCAAACATGACTCACTACCTTGGGCAGAGAAAGGGATAACCTGTGACTGCATGGAAATACAAAGTGGGCTCAAGCAAGGAGTTGGTTTGCCCTCTTCATCAGTCTAACTTGTGTGGGTTTCCACCCATCCTCTGTTACAGAAGAATTAATGTGAGTAGATCATGTAGGTAGATAGCATAGATCCTACTTTATTTTCATGGGTATGCAATGATTTATCATGAAGCTCAGAGATTAAGGCTGCCAGAGATTAAGGCTCACCCAACTCAAACTGGGAGTTGAGTGAGCCTGAGGGTCTCATCACACACCTGGAGGAACTCAGTTGGAAGAGTGAGAAGGAGGGTGTCAGGCAGAATGTCTGCCTGAGCCATACATCATAGAGTATAGTTTTTCTCCCATCTTCATTCACTTGTTAAAGGAGCCATGCATGCAGTTATCCTTGGATGCCAAGGTATTCACATTAAATTTACCTTACACAGCAGCTGCACTCTGCATGCAGGTCACATGCAGATAAATGCAGCAAATTCAGAATGCAACTCTCCCTCAAACACACAATGTCAGTGTAAAGCATGAGAATTAGAGAGCCGCAGCTGAAACCCTAGTCATTAGCATGCAAAGGAGTTCCAGTATCATCAGAGTTCCCTGTGCTTTGCCTTACCATAAATGGATCACAAATAAGACATTCTGAGTCATGAAGGAGAATGCAGCTCCCATGACTGCAGGTGAGCAACGTAAAGATGGCACGGCAACACCACCAGCTCCATCCCAAGGACACAGGCAGTGACAGAGGAACAGTCAGGTTTGCTCCATCAGCAGAGCTATCACAGCAGCCTCTCTGCCTGCACTGAGGCACATGTGCACCTGCAGCTACCCTGGCTCTGCTGGGATGCTGGACTGGGAGTTTAGGTCCATCCCAAGGCTTGGGTGGAGAGCTGAGAAAATGCCTTTCTAATGCTACTAACTCCTCCACTGACTTTTGGATTTCATCAGGAAATTCCATTCAGTATTGAACAGAATTGCCTCACCACAAAAATGCATACATGTAAATATTTATGCATGCTTGCAGAACTACAACCAAAAAGGGGACAGAGCTGATTTTCGGAAAAAATTCCTTTCAGGATTTGCGGAAAGCTGTGGTAACTTACAACTCACATGGTGTCAGCTGCAAAGATGTTACTATCCAGCAGGAACTGTGATGAAACCTACCATGTCTAAAGCTTTTCTCTAAGGGTAGGGGCACTGATGGTGGAAGAAAAAGGTCGTGTTTAGTCTCAGGAAAAATAAAGCAAAGTGTAATTTCCAGATTTTCCCTTTGTACAGGGTTCACTCGAAGAAGAAAAATCTGCTGCTTGCTTCTCTAGTTCTGTTGTGGATGACCTGTAAAACAAGCACACAAATACACATGCTCACATCTGTCGTTCCAACCACAGTTCTGATTAGAAAGATCTAACCCCATACTTGTTCAAGTTACTTTCTAAACCGATCGTGACTGGTATTGTGTGGTGTTTCCTGGAAGCAGCCTGCTTCAGGTCACAGAGTGTAATTAAAGGCAATTAATGCAATTACTCACAACTGTGCTACTGATAATGCTCCAGATGCCATTACAGCACTGTACCTCCTGTTGCTGGTCCTCGCAGGCTGGCCTTTATGTTCTCTTAGTGTTGTCATTGTGGTTAAACCAGGGGGCTGAAAATGAGAGTACAGTATTGTTCCTAACCCCCCTTTCCCTGAAAATTTCAAGTGTGCTAGGCAGACCCTAAAGCCATTTGTTTGCTCACTGACTGATGAAGAGTAAGAAAGAGAGAAGGGCAGAGATTGCCACGGAAAATTGTCACACTTGAAAATTTATAAAAAGATACATATAAAAATATGTTTTAAAGTAGTCTGTTTTACAATTAAACATGTACTAAATCTGTTGATTTCTACTAATGTGTTTTACAGTTATGGAGTAGCTTTTCAAAAGGACTGTAAGTTTAGGCAGTAAAATCTGAAATACTTGAAGTAGCCATGAACTTCAGACTTTTCATTTGCAATTCATCCCTGCATTTCCCTTTTGTCTCAGCCGCTGCCAAGTAATTTACAGTTCAAGAAAGGCTAATGGAGCTATAAACAAAGCACAGATGCCTCTCACATCTACTTTATTGGGCTGAGGTATGAAAATAGCCACTGCTTCCGTAGAATGGCACATGCATAATTACAGAAGTACCTCAAGTCTCCTGCTTATCTGTAGGTAAACCGTAAGTCATCTTTCATCTTCAGTGGGGCTCACTTAAGGGTCTGAAACCCACCTGAATCCACTCCCTGCCCTCTGAGTTTATTTTTGTAAAGTGAGTGTTGGTCTACTGGGATGATCATTAAACTCATTGAGTCTCTAAAGAAGGATTGACTACTCTAAGCTCAGTTTTAAAAGCTGTCTCAGATAGATAGTGGGATATCTTTGGATCCCCTTGTGAGCCTGTCAGTCACTGCAAACACATTAAAGTTCAACATTTCCCACTTGCAGCAGCATGAAGCAAAAATATCTCAGCTGAGCTGAATGGTTTTGAAACAGTTTTATAGCAATGCAGTTGTGACTGAGTTCATTAGCACCAGGTCAGGGTTGCCTCCTGTTCTCCTGGGCCTTTCCCAAAATGCTGGCTCAGCAGTGCTGGAGCCTGGGCAAACAGTGGTGTCCCTGCTGCAGCTGATGTCTCCAAGTACAGCCTGCCTCCAGGCTGCCACCTGCTCCTGCTGCTGCTGGGGCAGGGACATGGGGTGGTCCAGGCAAGCCAAAGGTTTGTCAGGGAGGGCTTAGCCCATCTTATTCCTTTCCATTAGTATGGTTGCATTAAAGGGAGTCTGTGTCCTTGGAAAAATGCAGTTGGATCCATAAAATGCTTCCTTTAGGGAAGGCTGACTATGAGCAGGTGCTAGTAGCTGATGGTCAGAATCACTGCCAGCAGGTGTGTTAGTGCACACATGGGGTATTTCAGGTCACAAGTGCAATTGAGCAGAGGTCAGCTGGCATGCATGGGCACCTTACAGTTCATTCCCACTTTACTGAAGCTGTATTTGCTGGGTCTGGGACCTTGAAGGGTAGACAGTCCTGTCAGACACAAACGAGCTCTCTGCAAAGCTGAGGCTGATCTTCAGCTGCAATGAGTAGGCAAAGAGACTGTGTAATGTATGTACCAGCCAGAAGAAAAGCTTTCCACACTGACAGTGTTCATGAGCCCTGATGCTAAGCATTTGCTTCTCAGTTCTACTCAGAAATACCACTGGTCAAAGTATGGTAGAGTTGCAGCAGAGACCTTGGGACCCCTCACAGCTTGGAACCCCTTTCCTGCACTCCTGCCTGACACCAGACTTTACCTGTTGCACTGTGTGTGGTTCACAAGCACTTTGGAGAGCAGACATTTAGATGGGTAGTCTGGCTATAAAGGGAGGTCAAAACCCATGCCTTTAATGTAGAATTTAGTATTTCTAATACTCAAAGGGAAGTATCTTCTACCACCATAGGGCATTGTTTCGTTGCTGCATTGTACAGCCCATATAATACCCAGCAACTCTCAAGACTTTCACCCTCTATATTGTTTCTCCTATCCAGCTTGACAGAGTGTATCAAGCATAAACCAGGTATGTACCTACTGCTCTCAGTTCCATTTCATCTCATCTGCTCCACTTCAGCTCCCATCCCCTTTGCCCTCAAACACAGTGCCCAGGTGGACCAAGCAGTCCCTGGCTGGGGATTGGAATTCCTGGCCAGCCCAGAGCACCACAGTGCAGAAGCCATCCCTCTACGTGTGGTCAGGAATGTCACCTTAAGTGTCTTTGCAATGTACAAGTGAGCAGGAGTTTTCCTACTGCATTCAACTACACCTCCTTTTGATATTTAGAGCATGCTCACTACAGTGATGTGACTACTGGAAGGAACAAGGTAAGAAATAACATGCCATTGGTGAAAGAGAGAGCTTAAACCAACTGGAAATGGCCTACCAGGGCAGGTTAGATGAATACAGTTTAGTTTCCATACAGTAACCAAAACAGCTTTAAGAAGTGTGCTCCATGTGCAATTATCCACTCCATCAGGTCTGTAGAGCTTCACATAGTGCATCTTTTGACAGTTATGGCACAGGTATGTTTGTTTGGAGAATGTCCTTGAAGCCATTCCTCAAACATGGAGGAAAACCCCTGTGTGCAGTGGCTATTGAGTCACCTCCATTTGAACCACCTCTGTTTTGTGGGAATTGGTGTGAGATACGCCAGGGCGGCTTTCCAAGCGGAGGGCACTGTCATGAGTGCACATCCTGGGTCTTGGGGAAAATGAAGTCTAGGAAGATCTACAATTTGAGTGATTCCTTAGTCACTGAATAATCAAGTCTAATCCCATCTTCTAGTATTAGAAACAGAAGATAGGATATGAAATATTACATTAATCACCAGTTCATTAGAGTCAAGGTTCTGTTGACTTCAGACTTTCTTTCATTTCATTGTTTTGAGGCTCCTGAGCACCCCAGTGGGTCCTGGCTGATGGAGTCTACAATTAAAACCAGAACAGCCAGAGCAAAGTCTGTCACCATCCTTAATGTCACCCCACTGTGCATAGGTGTTTACAGCAGTGCTGACGTTTTGTATTCAACTCAGAGAGAAAGGGAAGAAAAGGAGGGCTTATAACTGTGATTCTAGAAAGAAGAAGAACTGAAGTGGTACAGGGTGAGCTGTTAGCAATCATCTCTGGTCAGTCAGTTCTGCTATGCAGACTGGGATTTGAGCTACAGCTCTGAATTTTCTTTGTCTGCCTCTGAGTCATTGCCAAACACTGTCAAGAACCTCTGATCTTGATTTGCCACATTAAAAAACAAGCTGTTTGCTCTCTTGGCTCTGTAATGTACTTCGGGTTTGACCTAGAAAGTTCATATCTGGTGGAGAAAGAATGCTTCATTGCCTGGTATTTTTATTTTTTTATGGTGATAAAGTTACCAATCTACAGAATCTTGGAAAAAAATATCCATGAGTTGCAGAGATGAATCAGCAGAGCTTGATTGGTATCAATTTACAGGCCTTGACTAGTGATCAAATAATTTAAAATCGTTTGTCCCATTACTTCTGATTCATCTAGTTTCTCAGTGGGTAGTTATAAAAAATCACAATTTCAAATATTTATTGTGTCAGTGTTAAAGGCATTCTGTATTTTATGTTTGTAGTTTGATTTCAACACAGAAACTCTAAAAAACTTTTGTCTGTTGGTGCTCCCTAGTGGTGAAGTTTGCCTTCAGTGAAGCTGCAGGAATTTTGCTAGTGATTGTCCAGTTTGGTTTCTTAATTGCTTAACGTCGCTCAGAAAGCCTTTTTGGGGGTATAAAGTCATTCACACTTTGCAGGCTTGCAGGATTGTGCTTTCTTGTATCACAGGGCCTTTATGATGTGAAAAATGGACACTGCAGCAAAGAAAATCCTTCCTAAGCTTTTTTCAGTACTGTCCTTAGCATTAATGTACTACATGAACTGTCCTAAATAAGATGAGATATGCCATTCTTGTTCTTTTCCTCATTCTGTGTCTACAGAAAGCCAGGCTAAAGGCAGTGTGTCTGGCTCCATGGCTCCGTCCCCATAAATGTGCCAGCCGGGGGACAAAGCATTTTTGGAAAGGACTTTGATAAATGCTGAACTGGTCTCACTCATGGGCTGAACTTTATGAACTTGAGAAACATCTGAGAGTGGAGAAAATCCCACAGGACACGTCCGTCCCTGCCTGCAAAACAGTTACCCTGTGCCCCAGCTCCCTGCCCCAGGGAAACTGCCACTAATCCTGGTCCAGGACAAGGCTGACTGTTTAGATTCTGCAGAGAAAGGAAAATTGCCCAAGGACTTTGAAAGGCCCTGGAGAAAGCAGTGGAACCAGAGAACCACTGCTTTTTGCCCGGGCCTGGGAATGGGCACACAGGAGCAGTCGTTAGGGATACACCCAGTTCCCTTCACCTTTTACGGGTGAGGTGACTTTCAGATGCTGTTTTAATCAAACTAGATCACTTACCAGATGCTTTGATAGATGATTATCAAACTTGTTTGATAGTAATTATCATTGTTTATGGGGATCCTTTTTGCTTCATACTGTTTCTTTTGAAGCTTTCTCTCTCCTTTTCTATCCTGTCAGGCAGGGTATTATCTTACCTTTAGTGTTTCCAGTACCAAGCTACCTCTTTCAGGAAGGTGAGATCCACCAGCAAACTGGCTGGAAGAAAATTGAAATAAATCTGTGGAACCCGTAAGGGAAAATTTCACTTTCCAGTAGTTGCCTTGTGCACACACATTACTAGACCTTCCCTCCCCATGCAAGAAAGGCCCAGATGGCTGGGCAGATGGTTCTTGCATTTGCCAAGTGAACTGCCAGTGGCCTGGAGCAGAGCTTTCTCCCCAGATACTTTCCATAATTTGAGGCAGCTTTTGAGAGGTGTTCCCCAGGGAGCACCCAGAGCCCATAGGCAGGCGATACACACCCTGGCTGCCTCATTGCAGACAGAGAGTAGGTGCTGATACCAGTGGGGCAGTCAGCTGTGACACAGCATGCTGTCTCCTGGACTGTAGGTATGCTTGCAGGTACTCATGATGCCACCATCTGAATCGAGCAGAGATACAGCTGCATAGTTAGTTGTTGCATGAAATCACAGGTATTTTCTCCTCTCTTTTATTTAGAATACCTGCTTAGCTATGGGGTACAAGTGCCTCACAGCTCTGTTGTCCCTCCTGTTTGCTTGCACTCCAGAAGTACCATTTCACAGCTTCCATCATGGCTGCTGGCTGAAGTTCCAGGGATTCCTGATCTCAAGTCCTATTCACTGTCTCAGACCCCAGCAACCAGCTCTTACTCCAGTGCTCTAGTGGCCATGGGTACCAAGAGAAAGTGAATTTGTTTAATGACTTGTGTAATGACTGGGAGTCATTTAGGAGGCGACTGCAAATGCAAAGACTGTGGTCACATGCTGCCATGTGACAGACACTGGTGTAGGATAAAGTGGGGGTGCCAGCTCATGTACACTGATGCTCATGGTCAACCCACAAACCATGGGCTAGGCTGATGAAGCAGAACAAGGGCATGTGCCCCAAAACCTGCCACCCCTCTCCTACATTCACTCCTCTGTGCCTGGGGACTCTTGTGGTAATCTGGGTGGTCCTTAAAAGCCTCGATGGAACAAAAAACATTCATTTTTGTAAAGGTGGAAGTCACGTATCTCCTTTGGACTGCATGGGGGAAACTTGCCCTTTACAACTCGTCCATGGTGAATCAGGGCACACACTTGTAACTTTTGCTGTTTGCTGACACATGCATGACCCCCTCTTTGAGTTGTCCTCCACAGAGGAATACACCATGCAGAAGGGAAAAGCAGCATTGCAGACTGCCTGGCCCCGTAGCAGGAAGCTTCAGCTATTACAACTATTACAACCGGTAGCAAGAAGGGGCATGTTTTTGACATCAGAAGAGGTTAATGGTTTTCAATTCTGGCAGTTTCAACTGATTTCCCACCCCTTCAAGTCAAGAAGAGACCTTTTCTGGTGCATCTTTTAGGAGATTTTTTTTCTCAAGGTTATTGCAGGTTTGTTCTGTCTTACCTTATTTGGATACACGAAAAACTCAACGATAACTGTGTTGAAGAAATTTGCTCTAATTTGCTCCTGTCAAGCTTAATCACCCTAATTTGAGAACTCATAAGGTTGTAGGAAGGCAACTGTGCTCATGTGTGATTCAGGTTTTCTTGGGTACAGCACAAATTAGATCTATTTAGCAGAGAAAACTTGGGGGGAGAGGGGGTTCAAGGCAAAAAAACACATACATATTTTTCAAATTAATTTCAAGTATTTTTCAAATGAAAATTTCTAGTTTTTCTTGAGAAGGAAAAGAAACAGGAAATACCCTTCCCCATTTAAAAATATCAGTCATCATAAATGCAACTTTTCACCTTAAAAAAAATAGGGGGAAGTAGGTATTTTCCATGAAATGTTAAAAAGGCAACTCTCAGTGAAGCTTTGACATAGTTTTAAATTGGTCTCTCATAAATATAATGATCAGAACATGTTTTTACTGATCATTAATGATGCCATTCATTAGTACTTGTGAAGTGTTAATCAAGAAACAAAACAGGTAGGTGAATCACTTGTTTCACATAGTAGGCATGCTTTAGATGCAAATTCCTCAACCCACATGCAGTTTGAAGAGTAGCTACTTAATAATAGCTTTTATTTATTCTGAAAGTGTTGTAAAGTAAGGTGATGGGCTAATTTAAGGCGTAGGTCAAGCAGCCCAACTCATGCATCCTTCTTCCGTCTGTGCACTCAAATCCCGATCTAAAGCCGGGTGTTTTCTGATCTCCTTCCTTTCTTCCTTCCTTTCTTCCTTCCTTTCTTCCTTCCTTTCTTCCTTCCTTTATCCCTAAGCCTTACAGTGATGGCTGCTGCAGGCTCCTTGCTATGGTGCAGGAGGGATCCTGGTTCTCTGTGTTGCAGTCTGTGCAATGGAGGATGAGAGACTCTCTTCTGGGACAGACCAGTTCAGACTTTCTTCATTCAGATTCTGCTTTCCTCCTCCCTTTAGTGGCTCATTTGGAAAGCAGAGTGTTATGCAAAGGGTGGCTGACTTTAGACTCACCTCGAGGCTGGCTGAGTACTGAGTGAAGAATGTGTGTTATGAAATGTTGGTTCCCTGTCCTCCCCTGTGCCTGTAAGGTGCCCTTTACAAGCATGGAATCTGGGATTTAGTTTCTCCATAATTTTTTTTTCCCACTGTGTGGTAGACAAAACCCTCTGCTTAAGCATTCTGGCCTCTGGCAGCAGGGGTGTTTTTTTCGGTTTAGGGGAATGAACCTATGCTGTGGTTGTGCTGGGGCAGTCCTCAGGTCATGCTTCAGTGCTGAGTCCTGCACTACTACTGATGCACCAAATAATTCCAGCTTACCAATTAACTCAGTGAAGCAGCAAGTTTCATAAAAGAGAGAGAACTCCTGCCTGTTCATTCAACAAAGCACCCGGAGAGGTAAGCTAATTCCAAATCCTGACTCACAAAGTCTGAATCTGCTTATCCAGTCCTTGGACAGAAATCATTTTTCTCCACATATGCTGCTGTTTCACAGAATCCTCTGTGCTGATACAACCCCTCTTCTCAAATCCTTTGGCTCTGCTCCTCAATCCCACACCTCCAGATCTGGAGTGGCATCAGGGAGGAGGAAGCAGTTTGGATTTCCTGGTGAGGCAGAGCACAAGTGGCAGGAGCCTGGCTGCCAGCAGGGTTGCCTGCCACCACCATGCCATGCCAGCAGCACTGCCACCCCTGTCCTCAGACAGCCCAGTGATAGATAGAGTATATAAGATATTTCATGGTTCACTTTTCTTATTGCCACAGCATGTGTCAAAACAGCTAAGTCTGAAGTCATTCAGATGCCCTTTTGTGCTTAGAGGCATCTGTTTTTTTTCTTTTTCTTTTTCTTTTTCTTTTTCGTTTTTGTTTTTGGTTTTGTTTTTTGTTTTTTTTGTTTTTGTTTTTGTTTTTGTTTTGTTTTGTTGTTTTTTTGTTTTATATTCCTTCTCACGGAGGGCATAGAGGGAGCAAAAACAACTCACTTAATTACTAAATTTAAGTTCAGGGTGTATCTTCTTTCCACTTCATCCTGATAGTAAATTTTGATCTGCCATATAAGGATGAGAGATTGCTCTTCTGCTTTGTTTTCAGAAAGATTTTGAGGGCGAAAAACTGTCTAGTGAATAGTATCACTTCATGATCTTAAAAATCCAGAAAGTAGACCCCTGAAGCTATGTCTGTAAGATCTGTGTGTGCAGTAAACTCTTGTTATTCATCATCCAAAGGACTGGAGGTAGATTGGTAACAGTCCACTGTTGTGAATTTTATGGGACAGGATGAATGTTTTTTCACATCTCTGCACCTAGGGGGTCTGGAAAACACCAGGGGATGTCGCTTAAATTTAAGAGCTGTTAGACTTCTGTTTTGCTTACCTCTCAGAAAATCTTGCGGTGTTTGCCCCCTTCATTCTGTTCTTTCCCATTTATAGTTCTAGAGTTTCTCCCTTGAGCAGTGGTTTGTGGTGAAAATGTGGGCTACTCTAAGAGGGGAATTAGAGGTTGACTTGGAAAGATAACACCGTTTTTCTCAGTGTGAGGAATTAGATATAGGATGAAACAGGTGAGACATGACCTTGTGAAACCCAGCTAGAAATGCTACAATGCCAGGCAGAGTATTGGTTGGATTTCTGTGCTCCCTTTGAGATAACATTTCCACATCCTTTGAAAAATGATCTTTTATAAACACATTGCAGCAGAGATGAAGGGATGTTATGCTTGTTTTTCTGGATAAATATTTCTCATAGAAATAATGAAATTGGGGCCATGAACATGTACACAGACATTCCCAAAGTCTGAGTAATGTAAAATAGCATGCATCTATACACTGACCTCCTTGGGCTACTCCTAATTTGATTCAAGCGATAGTGCTTTGGTCTTTGGGGAATACTGCACCAGAGGTTGAGACCATAGACTTGGTAAGGTTCAGCATCATATGGGTATGAAAGCCTGCAGGACCACAGTCCAGAGAAAGGACATCTGTTGGTGCTGACACTTTTCCATGTGCAAATCAGTCCTAGATGACAACCTTGTTTGCATGAGCCATCATTTGCCATAATGCTGACTGAATTTCTAAGAACTTGTGTCTTTAAGCAGACTTATTTGATTTCTCATACTTTTAAAAGGTCAAGAGGAAACCTTGTGAGTAGCTGACTGTAATAACAGAAGGTGAACACGAACACTAGGGTATAGCCTGCTGTTCAAGATGCTCTAACACAACCTGTGATGTAAGGGAAATGTGCACATACGCAAGTGTGGATCTCCAGCCAATGCAGGGAGAGTGAGATTGTTTTGAAGATATCTTGTAGACAAAACCTGTGAGAAACTGGTAAAAAATGAAGTGCAGTCCTGCAGTGACAGGCAGTGAGCTGCCATGCTTGGGAAAAACTGCTTTCTCTAGTCACCCTGGTTACAGGAGTGCCCACTTTGTTGTTCTGGTCCAGGCTCTTCATTCTTCTCATCATCTGGCCTGCTTGCAGATGAATGACAGCCTCCTGGTTCAAATCAGCAGCAGTTTTACCAAAATGTGAGTTAGCCCAAGCAGTGTTCTTTGCTGTGGTGAACCATCACTTTCAGGCAACTGAGTTAAGTTCATATGAACTTCCACATATGGGTGTACTCAAGGTGTTCTCAAGCCCTAGCTTTTTCTATCAGTGCCTGTCTCCATTTAGTATTTCTGCTAATGCTGTGGTGCTTGTCAGCTAGCTTGCTCTCTAATTACAAATGGCACAGTTTACTTGTACACCTTGTGGTGTGTCTTTACTTTGTAATCCTTTTAAAATTTAAAAACTCTTTTAGTGACTCCTTGTTTTCCTGATAATAAAAAGTGTAAAAGTAGTTTCTCAGCTAGAAGCTTCTAGCTCTCTGCATTACACTACTGTGAACACTGACTTGCAGCTCAAAGCTGTGGTTTGTTTCTATTAGGCTCAAAGAAACCAGGCATCTACCCTTTGGGGTCCCAGTGGGGTTGGAGGAGCTGTCCTCAGTGAGCTGGAAGTGCTGAGGCTTAGAAGATGCCCCCTGAAGGGTAGAACACAGTGTTTTTGAAACAACTTTAAAAATCCCACCCAGCAGCAATGATGGAGCCAGTGATGACTATTTTGATTTCCTATGACAAGTTTACAAAATGTAATAAGGATCTGGCAGAACATTGGTTTGCTAATTGTATGCTCAAGTTGTGTAACAGCAGTTCTTGGCCAAACTCAGAATTTAAAAAAAAAACAACTGCATAGGCAACTGGAAAACTAAGCTATGCAGGAAGCTCTTGAGTTATTTTTCTTTTTCAAGGGTATATATGACCTTGGATCCCAACAAACTGGAAAATATATTTTGAGGACTCTGACATGTTTCTACCAGTATAACAGAGAGAAGAGGGATTCAACACAACATTGTCCTCTGGATGGGATGCATGCTCGGTATTTGGTAGATTTTGGGTTCTGTTCCATACTTTGATTATTTTTTTTAGGGTGAACTAATTCCTTGTTTTGTGCTTGTCATTGCTGTTTCTTTTCTGCATGGGTGTATTCTCTCATTTTCCATTTTAATTCCTGCCTTGGTGCCTCAGTCGTGGGGTTGTGCCCATGTTGCAGGACAGAGCCTCTGAGCTGTCCTTCTCTGCTGGCAGCACTTCCCCTGGGTCAGTGCCCAGAGTCAACAACAAGGGCAAGAGGCAAAGAGCTGTAAAAACCCCCAAATGTATTTGGAGTTTTGCTTTCTCTGGGAGCCTGACTTTTGCAGAGATGGTGCAACAGCAGACACGTGTTTTGCCTTGGCCTGGACATTTCCTGGTGAAAAAAATTAATGAATTGCGAGCATGAGCTTTTTTATCAAATTCTCACTCTCTTGCCTTCAAACTGAGAGCGGAGGGGTTGTGCAGCTCTATCAGGCAGCACAAGGAGACCTCCAGTGCACTGAGCCACTATGACCTAATGCAAATGTATTTTGATTCCTCAGCTCATGTTGGGCAGCTGCATTTGTACAAAGAGCTGTTCCTCCACAATTCTTTAGAACACGTCTGGAGGAGTACAGGTGGAGAGGCTGTTTTTTTCTGACCATTCCTGCCACCAGATCGATCTGCTTTCATTAACAAATAACCAAATCAAACAAAATCTCCAGCCTTTCATTTCAAAAACTGCAGCAAATCACGTGAAGGTCGCACCAGTTTGCAAAGTAGGCTGATTTTGCAGCTAACTGTCTTACAGTAAGTTAATAATGTAGGGGTTGTTTTGGGTTTTTTGTTTGCTTCGATGCACACAGGTTACAAGACATATGGAGAAGTCTTCTGTGGGTTTTGTTTTTCCTTTAAGATGTTGAGTTACTCTCTCATGTATTTATATGGCTGTTCATACACTTCCGATGCACTGGTTGGTTGGTGTTTTGTTCACTGATGAGGATAAACAGTGTTTTTCTATGTGCAGCACAGTGAAGGAATGAAGAAGGCAATTGTTCTATAGGGTTTCATCTCTTTTCTAAGCTGGTATTGTTGGTGCAAGAAGCCAGAACTCAGGTAAGGAAAAAAATGTAATATCTGTTCTCTTCTTGGTCCTCTGGCAGGACTGCTCCTTTCTCTGTCTTCAGTTTTACCATACTTTGGATTTGATTATACTTAAATCTCTCTGAAAGACTCGTTCATTGGTGAGTTTTTGTGTAAAAAGTGCTTCTCATTATGGCAGTTGTATGCAGGCTTACTGCCTTTCTTTACTAAGGGAAGAAGCAATATTTTGACTTGATGAAATTTCATTTTTCTCAGGAAGGTGTAAAAATCATAATAGCATGTGTGACCAAAAACCTAAAATAGAAAACGATTTCAAAATTAATTTCAAACTTTTTGAAATTAAGTATTTTGGAGTATTGTTGTAAAACAAATACTTTGGTTTTGAAACTTCCTGTTGGATTTTGGGTTTTTTTGAGGTAAACCAAAATTATAATGTTCTACCGTAATAACCTATCAAATTTAGTGCTGATTCAATCTCATGATGAGACAGAATAAATATTTTGGCTACAAAACATTTCTTTTTAAGTTTACTAAGCATTAGTACTTCCTAAAGACCACCTATGACCTTCTGTCTCATCAAATAAAGTTTGATTGACCACTGGAGTGAGAAATAGGATAGATGTTCTGTTTCTTCTCCTGGTAGAAAACTCAGATAAACTTTGAATATTGATGGTTTGCAGTTTCAACAGTCAAAATTTTGAGAAGGGAAGATTCACTGCACTAAAACACTTATGCGAAGGGGGCTTATAGGCATGAGAAAATTAATTGGTTACAGGCTACTAGATGGGGCTGCTTACTCTAATGCTCTTGTTGGTTGTCTTGCATGCATTATAGGAAGAGTTCTTTCATACTTTTATTTCTAGAAAATATTTTTGAGAATACTTCTAAGCAATGAAAAAACAATAGCAACTTTATTTGTCACATTCAAAATGATTTATAAGCAACTTAAACAGAAACAATGCACAGTCATGGTTAATACTCCTGATAAATATGTGGCCAAAAAAGCCACTGTGACTCCTGGTTCTCAAAATATGAACTAAATTACTGCTAAATGTGTGATTGCCCCTTTCCAGATGCACTGCTTAGCACCTTTGTTTTGTGAAGCAGATTTATAGACTCTGGATATTGGAAAAGACATCTCTGTTTGGATACTGGCATAATTATGATAGCTTTTTGAGTATTTGTTGCCTGTCTGTGTGCTGTAGATGGACACCTGCACCATGGGCAAGACTCTGCTAATGCACCTGATCCTGCTGAGCCTGGTGATTGGGAGCAGCCAGGGTTGCTACTGTGAACATTACCCATGGGGGCCGTGGTCGGCTTGTTCACAAACCTGCAATTATGGCACACAGACCAGGCACAGGTAGGGCCAAACTGTCTCTCTACTTCTATGTTTCTTTTTATTCTCTGTGAAAATACCAGTTCTGGGAAGGGGGACCTGTGTCTGAAGCTCTGCTGAGAAAAATTGTCATGTTCAAGTGTTTACCAGATAAATAATCATATTTTAATTGCAAGACTTTAAAATTACAAAATTATGCATGTAGAACATTACTGCCCATGGTGGGGGGACTGGAAATAGATCATCTTTAAGACCCCTTCCAACCCAGGCCATTCCATGATTTTACGATACAGTGCTTCCAAACAAGCCAGTATCTGCCATTACACGTAGTGAGGTGAGTACAGCCAGGTCCTTGAATTCAGTCACTGCAAACACACACGGCTGACATTTGGTGCCTTGCACTGGGAGCTCTGTCCAGCACAGAACAATGCCATGGGAGGGGTGGCCTCCAGCATGGTGAGCCTACAGAAACTTTCTCCCTGCACCATTAGTTTTATGACAACAGTTAAAGTCAAATAAAGATTCAGGAGCATCAGATTGGATCCAGCTCTGTGGTATAATCTAAACTTGTGATAAATCTGCTCTTTTCCTCCTGGCTCTGTCTGTACCTGTCCTCTGGGACGTCTGAAGTGATATGAATCAAAAAGACTTGCTCTTCAAACTTCAGGCATATTTGGATTTTCCTTGTAATCAACATTCTGCAACTGCATATTGTCTCTCAAAGTTTTTAGCTGGGCTCAAGTAACTTTGTCAGCCTTCACCCACAGTTAGAAAACACCTACAATCTGTCTATTCTTTCATAGGATAACTTATTAAATTTTTTTTTTAGGCAAATAAGAATGGATGAATATTATAGCCAAAACTTCTGTGACCAGCTGTGCACAAAACAGGAATCTCGTACATGTAACCAGCAAACATGTCCTATCAACTGTCAGCTTGGAGACTTTGGCCCTTGGTCTGAATGTGACCCATGCATTAAAAAACAAGTAGGTAGAAAATGTATCATATGGGTTAAATGCAAGAAATTATGCTTAAGCAGATCTCCTAGTTTCAACTTTATGACAATTGTTCTGCAAAATGGTAGTTTAAGTTAACGAGGGAAATTGGTTATGAATTATACAGTAGAAGATGGAGGGAACAAGTTAAAATAAGCAGACCAAATCAGAAAGGGGTGATTGAGTAGAGTAAATCCATTTATGAGAACTTGCTTCAAAGTTTCCACTGTCATAATTAGAGGTGAGTTTTTCACATAAAGAATAAACTAAGATGTAAAGTTTGTATGTCTGTTTAATCAGGAGAACGTCACAGAATCTTAGCTTATCCATATCATTTTGTATGTTCTAAAGCAAGAAAAATAGAATTGAATCATCTGCTGAAAACATGATTTTCAGCCACTGGCTGGAAATGCTCGGGCTGTATCTTACACTGATAGTCAGCATGAGTTTGAGATTGCTGTTAAGAAATACAGAGCACCACTCTCCCAACCTTCATAGCATACACAACCCCCCCCCAGGTGGATATGCTTAGTATCTGTGGGACAAAGTCCTAGAGAGTGTTTTTTCCTCATGAGCTTTTGTCTGGTGACTGATGGTAGACTTAGAGGTGAGACAGTAGAGAGGGAAGAAGTGAAAAGTCATGTTCAAGTGAATTTGACCTACAGAAACCAAGCCCTTTTAAATGTAAGGTTGTAGAGGGTAGAGCGGAGTGGAGTGCAGATTGTTTGGTGTAGTTATATGTCTGGTGGGTCTGAGGTTTGAAGCTGACCATAATAGCAGCTCTGAGATCCTGTGCAAACACAGCCTACAGCTCTCTGAATGTATGCCACAGCTTCAGAAATCCGTTCTTGAAAACCAGTCCTGAAAAACCTGTCAGACATCATATCTTTACATACATATATAACTTTCTGATGTCCATACAGCATGAGAAAGCTGTTCTAGATATGAGATGTGAGCCACCCACATGGGTTCCTGTCTTGCAACTGAGATGGACAGTGTGAGAGCAGAGCAGGAGAAACTGTGAGAGACTAGGAGACAGGAAGCTTCAAGAGCTGGAAGGTAGCGTTTCTCTCAACTGAACTGATTTCAGTATTTTCATACATTTTAAATGTCTGAGTGTATTACCTTGCATCCATATATAAAAACATTAATTTTTATTAATTTTAAGTATTGATGTAACACATATGCTTCTTCAAGCAAAAGGTGCTTTTTTGGACTATAATCCATTTTCCCCTCCAAACTATAAAGATCATTGCTTGTCATCCTTATAAGTAGAAACAACCAACAGAATGGAGGACGTGATTTACAAGGTAAGAGTGAAGACTAGTGCAAGCAAGTTCCCACTGAGAGGGAGGGATAAAGTAATGGAAGCTCACACAAATAATATAGTGAGTGTCATGGTTCTGAAACAGAATACAAAGAAGCTTGAAAGCCTTCCGGTGTTGCTCCCCACACTCTCCCTGCACAGTCACTTGGTTCCTGGTTCTAGAATCTTCCTCCATTTTTTGTCTACAGGGTCTGTCTACAGTGAGGCAAGTGACAGAAGTCTGCAAGGGACCATGCTTTTCCAGTGGGAAGAATTCTTAGAGGTGGAGCTGTTCAGTCACATGCAGAGAGGTCTCACCATAAGTCCCTAGAAGTGAAGTGGGAAACATATCTGAAGTGCTTTGTCTAGAATCCTTCAGCTTTATTGTTCTGCATGGAGGGTACTGACTTTGGGAAAGAAAACTCAGTGAGCTGCAGATTTTGCTCCCAGATCTTTTTTAGTAACAGAAATTTTCAGGAAAATAATTTTTGTCCTCTGCAGTCATCCAGTGCTCCTTGGACAAGGGACCCCACAAGCCAGCTGGTTTGGGGATACATGGCATTGTTCAGACTATTTCTATTTCAATAGAGATGCTAAAGAACAGGAAAAATCTCTGTAAGCCTATTCACACACGCTTTCCTACTGTACATTTAAAACTGAAGATGCAGGGACTGAACTTTTGATTCCTTCAGTGATGAAGACCAGGTTGTCTACTGTTTAATCATGTATGCCCCATTAGGGGTATCGATGCTCTTGGACTGCAGTTCCCTGCCTGCCTTACCTGGAATGGTAGAATATGAAGACAAGAATAACTGATTATTTCCTCCAGGGCTCTGGTTTTGACCGATCTTCAGCAGCACTGAGGCATGTGGCTCTGCCTGGAGATACAAAACCTGCTCACACAAACAACCCTGGGTTATTTCTTCTGCCTTGCAGTTTCGTACCCGGACACTCCTGCGACCATCCCAGTTTGGGGGTCAGGCCTGTACAGAGCCGCTGGTGGATTCCCGCCCATGCTTCCCAATAAAGCTCTGCAACATAGTGGAAGTTGATTGCAAGAATAAATTTCAGTGTGAAAGTGGTAATGATAGTCTTCATTGTGTAACTACTGCATTACTAGTCAAAAGATTGGACGCTGAGACAGAAAAGATTCAAATGATCCAGATCTTGCACATTCCATGCATAAATTCCAGGAAGAGGGACCAGGGAGAAAAGCCTGTGTATTAATTTTATATGGATTGGTAGCAGCCTATGTTTTCACTTTCTTCTGTAAGTAATTAAAAATGCAATATCTAGCCTGGAGTGTCACTATGATCATGGTAGCTAAACAGTAGCACTGTCGCAATACTATCTCTTTGCACAAATTTTTCACATACAAACATACCCATAGAGTTTATCTGAACACAAACTCTCACTATTTTTATTAGATTTGTGGCAATTTCATGATTGCTTCAATTTAAATACACCTGATTATCCTCAAAGAAACTTTATCCACACATTCTTTTGCCAAAATTAAAATTAAGCCTTTGCAGGCTTCAAAACAAGGCAAAACCAGCAGAATTTAAACAACCATTTCTTAATTGGAATAATCCAGGCATTATACTGCCTCACTGCTGACATCTCTGGCAAGTTCACACCTTTACTAGGGGAAAAGTCAAGATTGCCCTTTTCTGCATTCAGCCATGATGAATCCTTGCTGCTGCTGTTTCTCTGGTGCAGGTCGCTGTATTTCAAAAACACTGGAATGTAATGGAGAGAACGACTGTGGGGACAACTCGGATGAAAGAAACTGTGTGAGGAAAAAGACTGTGTGTAACCGAAAGTATGAGAGCATCCCCGGTGTGCAGTTAATGGGCAGCGGGTAAGCCAACTTAGCTTATTTTTTCATAAACTTAAGATCTTTATCTCACTAATTGACATAAAGAAGATAATTCCCAGATAGCATCTGAGAGTATTAATTAAAACATATAATCTTTCAAACTAAAATTATCAAGAAATTATAAAACTATAACGAAAACATCAGACTAGGTCTTGTTCACTGTACCTTCCAGTGCTGCTCTGGCACTGCTGGTACAGAAAATGAAGAGCTGTCAGGGAGAACTGCCTCTGAGCAACCTGTCCTGTCTCACAGCAGCCAAAATATCATATATGAGCAACTTCTAGCTCATGGAATTAAATTTTCAATTCAGCATGTTTCAGTAATATCATTTATAGTAGAAAAGGATAACTGCTTGTTCTTTTTCCCAGACCATTTTTAGGTCTTTCTCTGTTTAAGACTGACTGTCTCATGCTGACATTGGGATTATCAGTAGTATGAGGCAGTGCTGAGAGGTGGGAAACTGCATTGATGCTACTGCATTTTTCAGGTGAATTCAATGTGAATGAGAAGTTCTTGTAGAGGAGTTTCTTTCAAGGCTGTACCACAACCCAGATGCTCATATTCCTATAAAAACTTCAATACATTTATGTATCATGAAATGTTTCAAGTTCATATGTCTTTCTGGGGTTGTTTGATCTCTGGGAATAATTTTTTGTTAGGTTTCACATTCTGGCAGGAGAGAGCCGAGGGGAAGTCCTTGGCAACTCATTTAATGGAGGACAATGCACAACAGTGAAGCGCAATGAGACGAGGAGATCGTATCGTGTCCCTGCAAATCTGGAGGCTGTCAGCTTTCAGGTACTCCCAAGCAGCAGCTCCCAGCTGAAAAGCCCTTGCTGTAACCCTAATCCAAGTTATGTGCTCAAGTCTTAGGTAGTACTGTGTGTTTCAGGACACGATTTCTCTACCTGTTGAGGCTTGAACGTGCCTGAGTTGATGTGTGGAAGTGGGATATGTTTTGTGGCTCTACTCACGCCTTTCAGATCTGTGTTAACTCACTGGATCATATATCAAAGTCAACAAGACTGATTTGAGCTTCTGCTTCCTTGTCGCTGTGGATGTGTCTTTATTCTGAGTTGCTACCAAGGACATCATCTAGCCAGAGGCTTGTTCAAGTCCAAAGCTTATTCTAGCATCACTACTTTATCCTTGAAGTACAAAAGGCTGCAGCTCCTAACTCCAGCTTCCTTCCTGTCAGCCTTGGGACAGAGTTCCTCCCTGAGCCATTTCAACCCCTCAGTCCCACCTGTTCCCTGCCCAGCTCTTCTGCAGAGCAGCAAAGAAAGACAGCAGACACCAAGTCTGGGAGGCAGGAGGACAAAACATACACAGTCTGGAGAGGAGGCTTGCGGGACAGGCCAAGGACAAAATGAACCTGGCTTGTATATAAAAAATCTGGGAACCACTGATTTTATCTTTTTTCATGCACTGATATTTACAAAACACTTTGAATGCCATGTTTGGGGCACAACATCTGGCTGTGTACATATGGGCAGGCCCTGTCTGAAGCCAATAGGTACTGCACTAAGAAGGAAAGAGTGCAGGTCAAGGAAAAAAGCTCAACTAATGGATGAAAACCGAACCACTGTTTTTGTCACAATTATATGGTTTTAGAATTACTTTAATAGGAGCAACTGAACCAAGGACACCTTACTATGCTCCATGGAAACTTCAGTTGAATTGGCCATGGCAGGTAGGCTTTGTCAATAATGGAGAAAAATTACTGTAGGTAGAAATATTCAGAGGGGAAAACCAATACTTGGTTTGCCCCGGTCTCTTTATAGCTGTGAGGTTCATTAAATTACTGGTGTCCATTTGCAGGACTATTAAGGGTTTGTGAATCTCACCTTTGAGAGTGCATCTCTATCTTTTAACATTTAGAGCAGTTTTTGGTAGAGAAGTGTCCTTATAAAGGGAGCAGACCTTCTTCTTGGAACTCCAGTATATTTTCATGCAAAAGCATATGAATTCTTGTAAAACAGAAGTGTACTGGGGGAATGGACCACCTCACCTCCAAAGGTTCTTAGCAGCCCTATTAATTAAACAAATCTAGAAGAGTGGAAAAAAAAAAATCACATTTTTCAAAATCCCATAGGGATTTGCCTGAATTTTGGAAAATAAGTAATTTCTGATCTGATGTTAAAGTTGTCTTGGTGCTTTATCTGACACCCCCAGTAAGGTTTACCAATTTGATTAGGCAGGTTTGCTCACAGTTTCTCATCACCTGCACTTAGACCATCATGTAGTATGGGTGAAACTCTCCAAGTATACTCTAAGAATCATCTCTGGAAACTTGCTCATTCTTCTAGCTGGGAATTAAGAAGAAAGGTTAGAAAACATCAAGCTAGAAGCCACAGGGCTGGAAAGTAGTCATAGTGTGGACATAACACAAATATCAGAAATTCTTTCAAAAGTTTGTTGAAACACTTGTTGCAAATTATTCCTAAACTTTGGGGCATGGTGTTTGGGAATTTTACAAGACAGTGTTATAGGTTTTGTTGTTGTTGTTGTAATAGAAATGCCTATTATTGTATCTGCTTCTTGTATTCATCTTGCCTATTAGCCTTTCTCAGCCTCATCTTCTGTTTTCAGAACAGTTTCATAGCTTACTTCCGTGTCTCATATAATCAGACATGGTTTTGCCATTAATAGAAAAACATAAAGAAATCAAGAGTTCATTTCGTAATAGGTTTCTGCTTCAGATTATAATTTGGGCAAATGTATTTTGCTTTACTGAATCTCCAGGTAATAGACGAAGAGGATGATGTCACGTCAGACTTCTACAAGGATTTAACTCTCCTGGGTGATAGTGCTTCTGGAAGCAGTTCATCCACTCATAGCTCTAGAGGATCTTCTGGTATACCATTTTTATTCTCAAAAAAGACACGGGTTAAATTTACATCATCTTCCTCCTTCGAGAAAGCTATTAAAGCCTCACACGAAAAGGTAATTGAATCTTGCCTTTAGTTTCTCTCTTTCAGTTGACTTCGGTCTGGTCATTTCAGAACTGAGCTACCAAAGGCTACTTTCCTTAACAAGGCATTGGCCCACTAGAATTATACATTAAAAAGTTCTTCTTCTGATACTACAAGGTGTTCTTAGTTGCAACATACCTTCTATAATGCAACATGGTTTTCTGGGTTTAGTACAGAAACCATAGGCTTTTTCATTTTAAAAAAGTATAGATTTGACATTAACAGACTGGGTAAACCACTCCTTTCCCTATCCTAATTATAGATTGAGAAGGCACAATACCTAACAGTAGCAGACAACTCTAAAAATAAGGGAACTGCACTCAGTGATGTTATACATATGCACGTATTGAGTATTAATCCACACTAACTCTTTATCTGGTAACTAACTTGCATATTGTAGTCTCGTGTTTACCAAGACACACTTGGTCATAAAGATAATTTCAGAAATAGCACATCCACAGAAAAGTTTCTCTCAACAGAAAACATTTTTCCCTAAGGTTCTGCACTTTAGTGCAAGTGAATAGTATGGGGTATAAAATTATGTACTTTTATAGTTTAATGTCAGTAAAGGATGGGCAATGGGAAAGGCCATAGGACTGAACAAAACTAAGGACTGTTGAAACCCAGGAGTTCTAATGCAATTAGTATCGGGGGGAGGAGAAAGGGGGGAGGAATTTAATTTTATTAACAGGTTTTTGC
Source organism: Oxyruncus cristatus (assembly GCA_013399855.1). Taxonomy (NCBI): domain Eukaryota; kingdom Metazoa; phylum Chordata; class Aves; order Passeriformes; family Cotingidae; genus Oxyruncus; species Oxyruncus cristatus. Next base: position 279,221 of record VXAY01005257.1, on the reverse strand, counting down.
AGATAGATATGTACTTATGTATTTTTGAGAGACCTAAAAATGAATTTGTAATACTTTCCTACATAGTGATAATAGAAGTGAGATATATATATATATATAGATAGATAGATAGATATATAGATATATAGATATATATATGTTATACTGATNAGTATAGATTTGACATTAACAGACTGGGTAAACCACTCCTTTCCCTATCCTAATTATAGATTGAGAAGGCACAATACCTAACAGTAGCAGACAACTCTAAAAATAAGGGAACTGCACTCAGTGATGTTATACATATGCACGTATTGAGTATTAATCCACACTAACTCTTTATCTGGTAACTAACTTGCATATTGTAGTCTCGTGTTTACCAAGACACACTTGGTCATAAAGATAATTTCAGAAATAGCACATCCACAGAAAAGTTTCTCTCAACAGAAAACATTTTTCCCTAAGGTTCTGCACTTTAGTGCAAGTGAATAGTATGGGGTATAAAATTATGTACTTTTATAGTTTAATGTCAGTAAAGGATGGGCAATGGGAAAGGCCATAGGACTGAACAAAACTAAGGACTGTTGAAACCCAGGAGTTCTAATGCAATTAGTATCGGGGGGAGGNTAGATATATAGATATATATATGTTATACTGATATCTTAAAAGGAGGGGAAACTTACCCAGGCTTTGAGAGGTCACATTCAGACCTATATGTCAAACTGTGTGCATAAAAGTTTCACCTGAGCATTCCAGGGTCTTTAGAAGGCCCTAGACACTTACGCCTTTTTCCATATTGAGATGGAAGAAATATGAAAAGTTGATGGGTTTTAAGTGTATGTTTGTTTACCAGAAACTTTCTTTAGCTAAGTTTACTGGTCCTCCAATATGTCTTCCTGATTTCTGGTCCTTTAATCATAGAATCATAAAATGATAGAATAGTTTGGGTTGCAAGGCACCTTTAGAGGCCATCTAGTCCAACCACCCTGCAATTAGCAGGGACACCTTCAACTACACCAGGCTGATCAGCCCCCTGTTCAACTTGGCCTTGGATGTTTCCAGGGATGGGGCATCCACCATCTCTCAGGGTAACTTGAATCAGTGTTCCATCCTTATCCTAAAAAATGTTATTTTTGTATCTAGTCTGAATCTACCCTCTTGAAACCATTACCCCTTGCCCTACCACTGCAGGCCCTATTCAAAGGTCTGTCCCTATCTTTTTTATAAACTTCCCTTAAGTACCAAAAACCCACAGTGTGGTTTCCCTGAAGGCCTCCAAACTGAATAACCCCAGCTCTTTCATTCTGTACCCATAGGAGACGTGCTCCAGCTCTCTAATTATTTTTCTGGCTCCCCTCTGGACCTGCCCCTACAGGTCCATGTCTTTCCTGTGCTAAAGACCCCAGAGCTGGATGCAGAGCTCCAGGTAGGGTCACACAAGGGCAGAGTAGAGGGGCAGAATGATTTCCCTCGACTTTCTGGCCGTGCTGTTTTGGATGCAGCTCAGAACACATTTGGCTTTCTGGGCTGTGACTGCACATTCCCAGCTCACGTCCAGCCTTTCATGCATCAGCACCCTCAAGACCCTTTTGTCAGGGCTGCTCTCAATGTGTTTTTCTCCCAGCCTGTACTCATGCCTGGGATTGCCCAGCTTGCATGCAAGTGCATGGTAAAATCAATTAAGGACTTAGAATCAATATTTGCAAAAGTGGCCTGGAATTTTGTGTCATAACTAAAATGTTAGCTGGCGCTACTGAAAATTTAGAAAGTGTAGTGGAGAAGAGCATCATAATCCAACAGAAGAAGCCATGTATAAATCAGTAATTGTGTAAAGGGCTTTATAATGAATCTTTCCTATCTGCTGTTTGGTCGTTTGCTCCAGTTTCTCGCCCCTCCTTTTTCTCTTGATCTGTTTGCTTTGGCCTTGTGCTATCAGCTTCCTTTTTCACTTTAGAAATCCCTTTCTTCAGTATTTGCTATTCGTATCCTTTCTGTTTAGTTCAACTCCTACATAAACTACCTCTAGCATTGAAAAAACACAATAATCTTTCAAAAGCCTGTATTTTTCCCTACATGTAAGAGATATCCCTTCCAACTCAGGGTATCCTATGATTCTATGTTCCCAGTGTTTGAACATTCTCTTTTTACCTCTCATTAACAGCCTGACACTTGAACTCAATAAGGTCTTTAACCCTACAGTTTAGTTTTAATTTTAGTAAACTGATAAGTGGAACCTCATAACAGCGAAATACTTCCAGATTAGTTGCAAACAACGCATAGATGATGATAAGGTGAAGCCTTTCCTCTGAAAGTTGTGGTTGTCTTATCAATTGCTGCTGTATTTTTTTATGGCAAGAATCCTTTGGGATTGGTAGGTACTTTGGGGAGTCCTATTTTTTTATTGGAATACAAATATTGGAATATTAGCTATATACTCCCACAATGTAAGGAAGCCTTCAAGAACCTGACAAGAACTTTTGGAAAATCCAGAGCTAGTTTGTTCATGGTTAAAGCATCCTGATGTATGGGATTATTTAGTTCTTGCAGCGTACCTCAGGATATACTCTTGGTTCCTCTATCTCTGCACTTAACTCCCTCTGAAGGTGCTAAGACTCCCCTTTTCTTATTTCTAGAATTCCAACTTTATTAGAGTCCATAAAGTAATTTCTGTTGCAAACTTCACAATGAAAGAGTCAGATCTGCATCTCTCAGACATCTTTCTAAAAGCACTTAACCACCTGCCCCTGGAGTACAACTATGCTTTATACAGCAGAATATTTGATGACTTTGGCACTCATTACTACACCTCTGGGAAGATGGGTGGTTCTTATGACATTCTTTACCAGTACAGCTCTGAGGAACTGCAGAACTCAGGTATGTAATCGTTAACAAGAAAATATTTGTTTACCAGCTTTACTTATCATTGCTTTTAGGTCTTACACCACATAGTAAGTTCTTCAACAGTAAGAAATTCTTTAGACTCTCACAGACACAGGAATTACTCACCCTGCCTACATACAGAGCGAGAAGAAATTTTTGCTCTACACTGTCTTAATTTGAAAAGTTCAAGAGATTCTTTATTTGGTAAATGTCACTATGTTCAGGGAAACCACTTAAGACATTCAGATCAAGACCAGGTGTCACCAGGAAAAAGTGTTCCAGCATACAGTGGTGTGGAACTAAGAGGTCTGAGTGGTACTTTTTGAGATACTGTTATTAAAGTTTATGGTATGGATTAGAAATTACTCTAAAATTTTCCCATGACTGACGGACTGTCAAAATGAAAAGACAATACCAAAGAAATAGAAATCTAAGGTTAAAAGCTGTGATCTTTAATGCCACTCCTGTAACTTGCATGGACATGGGAGGGTAAGCATGACTCAGTCCAACACTCTTTGTGCCTGGGGAAGCAGTTGCCTGCAGTAGTGAAGTTTCCAGTGGTGGGTGAGGAGCAGGGAAACCTTCTGGGTCACCTCAATGTGGCAGCCTGGGGGAAGGGTGCCTGCCATGCATCATAGTTATGGTGATGAAGCTGCTGCTCTGTGTTATTTCTAGGCCTGTCAATTGATGAATCAACAGAGTGTGTCCGAACAGAAACAACAAAGCGTGTGTTCTTCCGGAAGAAAAAGAAAGTCAGTACCAGATGCACCACAAACAGGATGACTGCAACACACAAAGGTGACCATGAGGAGAACAGGGACCACATCCTGTTGCTTACTCTGAGAGATACCATTCCCCTCAGTTGCTCCAGGTGACCTCACAGCTTTGTTGAGCTGTGGATGTTCTTCAACCACTGTCAGAAGAGCCAGTGTTTCACTGTCTGCATCTGATGCAAGCGCTGAAATCATCACCTTACTTGTAAATGAAATTACGATGTAGGAGTACTCTTCCTCTGCTCTGGAACACCATCACTGGGGATTGGTGGCACTGGTTCTGTAGTCAGTCGCAGATCTGACAAACATTCCCCATGGCCTTAGGTCCAGGGCCAGGTATGCTAAACTGGAAGATAAACACAACTAGAAATGTGTGTTCATAATTGAGTCCCTGATCTTCTTTAAGGGTTGATCAGGGCTCATTGAAAGGGTTGGGCAGCAATAACACGCTACCCAACCTTCACCTCCCACCTTCCTTATGCCAAGCAGAAATCTAGGTACAGGAGTGCCAGAAATGTGTCTCAGAAACTGCAGAAAGCTGGTGCATTTTCCACAAGAATGGTAAGAGTCATGTCCTGCATCACTAGGAATAGTGATTTCATCACCTCCACCATATTTTTTGTCCTCATTAGTTGATCAATTTCTGTTACTTCGGTGTTTATAGCTGGGACTAAATATCCTGCCTTGCAGTGTGTTCTAGAGGAGGCATTTTCCACGACTGTCTTATGGAGTTCTGAATACCTCCATGGCTCATGTCTCAAACACATTTGGAATATTATGACACGCTGCTGTCATAGTGCCATAGTGGGGATTGTTTTTTGGATCTTAGACTTCATTTTTTCCAAGGGTAGATTCAAAAAATAAATCTTAGTGTATTTTTTTATACCCTTTTACACTTTTTATTAGAACTCTGTTGTTAGGTCCACTGTCTTTGGAGGCCATTTTCTGAAAATACTGTGATTAAATCCCATTTCAGGTTCCATTTTGGAGTCATCAGAACGGTCAGTCTCCCTGGTAAAAGGTGGCAGGGCGGAGTATGCGGCAGCTCTGGCCTGGGAGAAAAAGGGGGCTTTTCCAGGACACACAGTCTTCACAAACTGGCTGGAATCAACAAAGGACAATCCTGTGGTGATTGACTTTGAGGTAAGAGAAAAATAAGAAGAACACTGAGATAGCAATGACTCATGAGTCAGCAGCTCTTCAGAGAGCTCTGCAGGTGGGTTTTTTTGTAAATAGGGATGATGCTGTGTGTGATATGAATCCACATACATACAGGATTAATACAATTTATTAGGATTGCTTGTTCAGGTTTATAAACCACACCAGGTTTGCAAGGTCCATGGACAGTGGGAGTAAGACTGAGGAGTATGAACTGATTGCTCTGGCACCAGCAGGGTGGCATGGGCAGGGGTTAGTTACCATGCTGGAAACAGTGTGTGGTGCTGGAAACGCTTTTTTCCCTGTGATGATTGCCTTGTCAAGCCTATGTTGCAAAGTATGTCAAACAGGTGAACTGAAACAAAACAGCAATCACCTGTGTCTCTGTCCTGCTCATTCAACCCAGCGTGTCGGTGCTGCTGTGAGTGCTCTGAGCTGTCTCCCTCCCTGGCTGGCACAGCAGCCCCTCAGCTGCACAGGTAAAGCACTTGAGGCAAAAAGCAAAACCTACCTGAATGCAGCACGCAGTGAGGTTTCTCCAGCTGTATCTGCTGAGCTCCTGAAGGCAGTGTAGGGAAGTCTGACGTGGCAGACTCTGGGTGTAAGCAAACCCCATATCATCTATAGTGTCCTGAATTTTAAGACATAATATCACAGAATATTCTGAATTGGAAGGGATCCAGAAGGATCATCGAGTCATGCCCAGGACCATCCCTAAGAGTCACACTATCTGCCTGAGAGTGTTGTTCAAACACTTCTTGAACTCTATCAGGCTTGGTGCTGTGACCACTTCCCTAGGGAGCCTGTTCTAGTGCCCAACCACCCTCTGTGTGAAGAATCTTTTTTTGATATCCCACCTAAACATTCCCTGACACAACTTCAGGCCATTCCCTTGGTTTCTGTCACTGGTCACAAGAAAGAAGAGATCAGTGTCTTCCCCTGCCTTCCCCTCATGAGGAACTTGTAACTGCAATGAGGTCTCTGCTGTCTCCTCCAGACCAAGTGATCTCAGCTGCATCCCACTTGTTTGATTTTCCCCTGGCTCACAGAGCCCTAAATTGGGGAAATAAAAGCAGTGTGAATGGGATAATATGGATGTATTGCACTGTCATGCTCCTTTAAAGCATCCATAACTTTCAACATGTCCAACTCCTGCATGATATAGCTTCATACGTAGGCTCTAGTGCCTTTAAAATCCTTCTCCTGCACCCAGAAGGACCCTGCCCTGTTAAGGTAGCTGCTTACTGAACTTGTCTACCAGGTGTCGCCGATTGTGGATCTGGTGAGGAACGTACCGTGTGCCGTGACCAAACGCCGCAACCTGAGGAGAGCCCTGAGGGAATACGCGGGCAGGTTTGACCCTTGCCAGTGTGCCCCATGCCCAAACAATGCCAGGCCTGTGCTCTCTGGGACAGAGTGCCTTTGCCTGTGCCAAGCTGGCACCTACGGCAAAAACTGTGAGACACGAGCTCCAGGCTACAAATCAGGTATTTGGGGTGACAGGGTCATAATGTAAACGTGGTCCTTCTGGCATCCATTTGTCAGTGATTAATCTGACATAACCTTCCCTTACTAAATCCATAGCACTTCTTATCACATGCTGATGTCCGCAAAGCATAGGAATAAAGGTAGGATTAAAGACAAAAGAATCAAACTGAATAAGCACATCTCAGAAGATAGCGTAAGCCAAAAGATTCCCTAGCTAAATGATTAAGATAATAGTCAATGAACTGTTCAGCAATAAAGGTGAAGTTGAGATCAAAGATGATTGGTGCAAAAATTGAGAAACCACTTTGTAGTTTTCCCTATAGCCTATTATGCTTAAGACCAAAGAGCTAATGAAGATAAAAACTGTTGATTACAGTACAGAATGAAAACTCAGTTGTCGTAAAGAGAGGGAACATAATCATCATTCTGGAGAATTTAAAGAACAGTTTAATGCAAGAACATTTTTTGAATGAAATTGGTACTAGTGCCATACCCACTTGAAACATACATTTATATTCCAGGACCAAAAGGGGACAGAATGGAAAGTCACTTAGGTAACTACAGGTCTCATTATCTGATCCTGCTAAAGAAATATTTTGAAGAAATAAACATCTGAAGATACACAGATAGAAATGGATGTAGAAAGTATATTGCATGCTGTAAATACGTGTACATATAAAATATGCCAGGAGTTAAGGCAGTAGTAGTAGTGTTTTAATTTAACTGGCATGGGATGTAGATTTGGGGTTTACACATGGTGGTAGAGCTCATATTTATTTAAAAATCATTAGATACTGACCTATCTCAGAACACTGTCAGCATCATGAAAACTCACACATCTGTATGTGCAATAAAAGTAAAATATAAGCTGTTGCTGGGTTTGGATGTTACATGCAACCAAAACTGGAAAGGTGGGTATATTTTAGGTTTTTATGAAGCCGTTTGGTATTTGGCTGGCCACCTTTTGTAAAACATTACACTTTAGACAAAATCTGCTCCCTTAACAGTAACAATTTTAAATCCTTTGAAAAGAGCTCTCATGAATTTACATCATCCCTCTCATATGTGGCCTTAAAAGAAATACTGTGTATGGTACAGATCCACCAAAAGATGATGTTCCTTTTATTTCTTGCAGTTGCAGTAGATGGCAGATGGGGTTGCTGGTCTGAGTGGTCTTCATGTGATTCTTCCTTCAAAACAAGAAGGACCCGGGAATGTAATAACCCCTCCCCAATGAACGGTGGGAAGCCATGTGAAGGAGAGAGGGAAGAAGAGGAGGACTGTTATGTCTCTGTGTTCACAGACAGGTAAGAAAATAGCAGATAAAAGAACTCCATAGTCATGGGACAGTTAAGGAGCCCTCCAGAGTAGCTCTGTGACTATCAAGGAGAAATAGCAGACAACACTCCTCTCTGAACTCTTGTGGTGGAGCAGAGAGAAGGAAAAGTCTGAAAATCTGCAACTTGATCCAAATTTGGTTTTATTAATTGTTTAGTCCTAGAAAATTGCTGATGAATTGCATAATGAAGTATGTAGTTCTCGTATGCTTCTTTGCACAGCTTTTTGTCCAAAGTCATCTGCTTTCGTTCATGGAAGTTCACAGTTTCCATTTTTTTACTAGCACATCCTCTTCTCTTAGCAATTTAGATCTGAACAGTCTCAGAATTCCAATGAAGCTACCAAGCTTTTCCTGTTCTCACTTTAAGTATGCCTTATGTATTGGTTTTGCATGGTTTCAACTTCAAATTCTAGCCCCAGATTGGCTCAGGTTTTTTCATTTTTGAGTGCAAGGCTTCAGTTTTTCTGCTGGGACCAAGAGCTGAAGCAAGATTTTCACTGTGCCTGCTGTAGTGACTGCAGAGGAGATTGATTCCAGAGTGAATAGGAGAGGATTACAAGCACTGGATTCCACAGTTCTTTGTTATTCATCTCAGTTAGACATCATGGGCTGTACAGCTCCATGCCGACAGAGACCAGCCTCCTTTAACCACTGCCTGTTGGCAACAGAATTACAGGGACTGCTTGGAAGCTTCCTGTTATGCTGTTCTTTGCCCCTTTTTCTTACTCTATAAAAAACATTTAACTAATTATGTTGATAGATCTATTTAGTATTCTTTTAGTGATCTCATATTCTCCCCCCTATCAACACCTGCAGTTTTTGTCCACAATCTTTAATTTAACAGAATAAAGTTTTCTCACTGTGGAGGAAGGGGGACAGGACACACTTGCATCTGTCCTGACGAACATTCCTGACATTTTGCCATTGTTATTTGGTGACACCAATGCTTCAGATACATCCTTACACCAAATTTTCGCTTTTCAGAGGTGCTCCTTGTATAAATGATGATGAAGCCAGAAGAGAAGAGAATGTCTTGACTGGTGAACCAGTGTCTGGATGTTCCAGGCCAGACCCACCAGAATATGGTTTTATCAGGGTAAGCATGAAAAACGATAAAGAAGCAAAGTGTAGTAGCTGCAGAGACGGGTAATTTTACAGCTTCTTTGCCTGATTTCCAGGCTAGCTACTGTGTTTGTGAGCGTGCTGCCGTGTACATGGTGTTCTGTGGGACTCTAATCCGCCACAGTACATCAGCAGCTGAAGGAAAGTCAGGGTAAAACCCATTTCAAGTGGTCCTTGAATTCTTGTTTTGTAATCATGACATCAGTTAGTGCAACTGGACAAACTTATCATTTATATTGGTGAGTGGATGACTCATATTCCAGGAAAAGCATGAATTCATTACATCTTATCGAGGTTTTACCATTGTTTCCTTTGACAATTTCTGGTCTCATTACCATAGATTTTTGAGGGACTTTTTGGTTTCTTTTTTCTTTTTCTTCCTTTTTTTTCTTTTTAAATTATTATTTTTTCAATTATTATTTATTTATTTGTAGAATGAAAAGAACCATTATGCTGTGGGGGAAGAAGTTGAAATTGCCTGTGTGAGTGGTCATAGCCTCATTGGCTATCAATACCTTTGGTGTCTGCCAGATCAAACCTGGACACAGCAACATGTAGAATGCCAACGTAAGAAAGGAAACTAATTTAACCCAGCAACAAAATAGAAGTGGAAGAAAAAGACATGAAAAAGATATTAATATGGGTTTTAACAAAAGCATGTGTAATGATATCTGAAAAGATAGCATTTTAAGAAGGTATTTTGTGCAGAGATGGCAAAAACATATTGAGTCACTACATCACTCCTCTTTCAATTCAGAAGTGTTACTATTATGTGCTTTGTAAGGATATTGTAATATCCAGTGCATTAGAGAATCCTGAGATGGATGCTGCGAGGTTCTTCTCTTGCCTAGTTTTAAATACCTTTAACAAAAGGACTCACCTTTTGTTTTCAGATTTTATCTTTACGTTGATACAGTTGTGAAGAAGAAACCATTTGTATAGAAATTTGTCTACTATTTTTTATATTAAATGGATGATGTGTCTTTAACCATGACCTGCCAGGCTGCCCTGAGAATCTCCACCATAAATCAATGCCTTGAAGTATTTATAGTGCAGTTAAAATTTAGAGATCAGAATTGGCCTGTGTTTGCTAACAGGAGAGATTTCAGTAGTTTTCTAGAACTTGGTGTGATTTTATTAACTTAGTGTTCATTTTAACATAAAAAAAAATTACTTGAATATACTTAGAAGCTTTCTATTGTCATTCATTTTGTTTAATTTACAAAAGAAAAATTAAAATGTGCTGTTAATGTCATTCTTACTATTTTTAAACTGCAAAATTAAATTACTCACATTGGCATACATTAGAAACATACTGTAATTATTTAGTTATTACTTTAAAAATATTTTAAAGACTATGACAGTGCACTGAAAATTTCTAGACTTAATTATGTTAATTTTTTATTAGTTTTGAATTTCAGTCAAATGTTCAGTGTTGCTGAGTGTCTTTATATGGCTCTTCAGATAAAGCAGTATGACTTGCTGTAAATATTCCACACACCATAAACTCAACAAGAACTTTTTTGTTTGTTTGTTTATTACAGCCTCAGTATGCCTCAGGCCACCAATATCTGACAGTGTCACAATTTCCCCATTTAAGCAACAGTACAACACTGGTGACACCATGAAGCTGAGCTGCCAAGCTGGGTTTATAGTCGCTGGTCACACAAAGTACACCTGTGGGAAAGACCTGTCCTGGATACCTCCTATTTCGAGGTCTATTACATGTGAGAAAGGTCAGTATGCCTGCAGATACTTCACTGTTTCTATATTGCTGGTATGAACAGCACTGTTTATTTTAGCTAGCTGGAACTAGGAAGGGTTTAACACACAGAGCAGCTGTTCATTAATTTCGGTTTTACTTTGTGCCTACTATAGTTGCATATAATTTCATCCCCAAATTTCTGCATCAAATTTAGAATTTTTGCAACTGTTTTCTTAAAAACCAAACCAAACCAAACCAAGCTGTAATTAGTAGGTTTTATGACAGTGAAGTAGGAAAATGCATTCTATTGAAACTTCAGCTTCTCTTCTTGAACAGGATTTTCCAGTGATTTTTGCAAAAAACTGATGTAAATACCTGTAGCATCCCAACCACAAGAGCTTTTGAAGAGGCAAACGTGGGATGAATAGAAATAAATCCATTTTAGCTGTTATGGCAGGAGTGTAAGATATTCCTGTTCATTTTTACTAATTACAATAGTTCTCACTCTTTTGTTTCAGATGTGCAATCTAAAATTAGAGGTGTTTGCAATCTAGGACAAAAGCAGGTTGGATCTCAGTGTGTTTGTATGTCTCCAGAAGAAGACTGTGGGTAAGTTAAGCACTTTCAGAAGAAAAGTCAAAGTTTCTGCGGTGATAGACCAAGAGATCGTTATGACATAGAAGAGGAAGAGCAGCAAAAGATAACTGCAAATCAAGACAGCTCCTAGCTAGCTATTCCTCTGCATGTAATTTACAATCCCATTTATAGCCTATTAAATCAACGAACAATCACAGAATCACAGAATGGGTCAACTTGGAAGGGATCACAGTGGATCATCCTGTCCAACCTCTCTGCTCAAGCAGGGTCATCCCAGAGCACATGGTACAGGATTGTGTCCAGATGGTTCCTGAATATCTCCAGTGTGGGAGATTCTACAACCTCTCTGGGCAACCTGTTCCAGCACACAGTCACCTGCACAGTAAAGAAGTTCTTTCTCATGTTCAGGTGGAATTTTCTGTGCATCAGTTTCTGCCCATTGCCTCTTGTCCTATTGCTGGGCACCACAGAGAGGAGCCTGGATCCATCCTCTCAGTGCCTCCCTTTAGATATTGATAGACATGGATGAGGTCCCCTCAAAATGTCTCTTCTTGAGGCTGAATAGGTTCAGGTCTCTCATAAGAGAGCCTTTCCTTGTAAGAGAGATGCTCCTATCCCTTAATCATCTTTGTTGCCATCATCTGGACCCACTCTAGAAGCTCCATGTCTCTTTTTAAACTGAGTAACACAGAACTGGACACAGCAGTCCTGATGTGCCCTCACCAGGTCTCAGTAGAGGGGCAGGATCACCTCCCATGACCTCCTGGTGATGTTCTTCCTAATGTACACTTAATGTACGTAATTACGTTAAGGAAACAACACAACATAACGCATCCTTTCAATCTACATTACCATCTGCCCCTTCCCTTCCCTTCCCTTCCCTTCCCTTCCCTTCCCTTCCCTTCCC
>VXAY01005257.1:234771-266616 GCA_013399855.1 Oxyruncus cristatus | reverse complement strand
TGTCTTGAAATTTAACTCTCTGAGCTCAGGCTAAGAACAAATTTAAACAGCCAAATATATTTAACCTTTGCCTTGAAGAGTAGCCAAAGAGCAGTGACTGGTGAGCTGCAGGAATACATAAATGCATATATCTAATCATGGAGGGGAAAAAAAGAAACAATGGTTTAAGGACATAGTGGAATTCTTAAATATATATTTTCCCCTTTCCCTTTCCCTTCCCCTTCCCTTTCCCCTTCCGCTTCCCCTTCCACTTCCCCTTTCTCCTTTCCCCTTTCCCTTCCCCTTTCTCCTTTCCCCTTTCCCCTTTCCTTTTTTTTTCTTTATTTCTCCAATTTCTCTATTTTCACTGCCATCACCTTGCACAAGGAGCATGCAAGGATGGAACTAGATGCCCTATAAGATCCCTTCCAATCCAAGCCTTTCTATGATATTATGATTTCCTCTTTGGGAATCATAATAATTAGGGTTAGGGTTAGGGTTAGGGTGACTAAGCACCATAAAATTATGTTGCTTGGAAATGCATGCGCTTTCTAGGAATGAATCCACTCAGTAACCAAGAGCAATACGTAAGGAAAGGAACTAGAAGCAGCTTGGCCGGTTGTGCCTGCTTTTGGTCCCAAGATAACTGTGCGTTAGAGGCAGACTTGCAGGGATGCGTTACCTCAGAAAAGCCACACCGGAGCCTGTGGAAGTTCACATCCTTGTGGAGGTAACAGCGTGTCCTTTTTCTTGAACAGGCACATGCCCTTCACCTCCTGTCTCTTGGACAGGACCAGAGCTGCCTCATCTCACAGCACTTGTATCAGCCCCAGGTCCTGCAGTAGCTGGGACCGCCTTAGATCTTTAGATGGATATCGAGCTTGGCCATGGCTTTGCTGCGTTTCATCCAATACTGGTGGAGCACTTAGAACCACGGACTTGTTCCACAGACTGTTAAAATAATTTTTCTTTGCTTCCTTTGGGCAGCCACTACTCAGAAGACATCTGTGTGCTACATGCTGTTTCTGAACAAAATGTGACCAAGCCCAGCTGTCACTATTCAGCTGAAATGTGCCTTGGAGAGGAGTCATTTCATTTCATGCATGATGGCCCTTGCCATGGTGGTTCCAACCTAGACTGGGCTATTGAAAGGGCAAAGCTCTCTACAAATAGCTTGAAGAAAGTGCCCTGTGGCTATGACACCTGCTATGACTGGGAGGATTGTCCAGGTACAACTTCTTAATAGTGACATTTACCCAGCCCTTTGGATCTAAAAGTAAAATGTGCTGACTCTTTCACTGCCCCAAGAATAGCATTTATAGACATTGTGGTCCCCCGGGGCACAAGGAGTGTGGAAATGCAGTCAGTCCCGAGTCCCTGTTAGCAAGTGTTACACTTAAATACGTGCCTTTTCCCTTTATTCACAACTACTGTATTGTTGTTACTTCCAATGAGAAAGGCACAAGAGGAACGTGGACATTAAGGGAAATTTTCTAGGAGAATTAACATTTGAACCTTTAATCACAAAAATGTGGTTGGTAATATTATCACCCATTCCTTGTGAGACACTAACCACTAGTTTGTACTTCAGGAATTAATTTGGGCCACACCCTCTACACAATATAATTAAATTGTGAAATGAAATCATAATACTACTTCAAAAGCAAGACTGGGGCCACCAGGCCTAATGGGATTTTAATGGTAGAATTTGCAGATACCCATATGTGAAAACACTGCTCAAGAGTTTTAATGAACTAGCTAAGCTGGTCAAATCCCTAAAAGGATTATTCTATAAACACTGTTGTGCAACTTGGCTATTTACCGTGTAACCAGGTGATAAGAGCAGTAGGTTTTCCTGTAAATGTCTGAGGTTCTGGCTGGCTCCACACATCAAGCACTTGCCAGGAAAAGGCTGAGTGGCAGATACACTCACTCCTGCATTTGCTTCCAGAGACAACCATGATCCTTGTCACACCTGGTCTTCTTAACGACAAGTAAAGCAACAGCAGTGTGCAGCAGTCCTAAAACCCTGTTCTGAAGATGCAAGATTTTCTGCAACATAGGATTTGAAGCAGGAGGCTGTAAAACTACTGCGTGAGATGTTGTTCCTTGAGGTGCTCGAGCAGAGGGCATGACCAGGTGTGTCCACTGGGAGACATGCTCTGGTGGAGCCTCTAGGCACCTTGTGCTCCTGGGAAAGTGGTTATAATTTTAAAAAAAATTGGGCTTATTTATTCCAGAGCATGTAAGAAGCCTAGCTCTGCTCCCTCTGTGCAAGTGTCTTAAGGCTGGATCCTGTGCCAGCACTTCAGTGTTTTTTTTGCAAAAGCCTACAGAGGAGCCCTGGACAGAAAAAAATAAGAGGGAAGAAAAATTACTTAAAATTAGTTTTCATTGTGGTACTCAAGAGATTTAAATTAGACTCCTCACCATCTCCACAGAAGTCCACTTTTCAAAAGTATGCACATATGTTTAGGAAATGAAAGTTCTGGTTTTCCTGAGAGTGAGTAGTAGGAATCAACACAGAGGCAGAAGATACTGCAGTGCCATGAAAGCAGCCAAATGGAGGAAAGCACACATTTCTCATGTTTTAAGAAAGTGAAGGCAGAAACTTATTTTTCTGCTTAGGGAATTTCTGGGAAAGAATATAAAGAATCAGAACCTGATTAGATCAGAAATGGGTAATGAAATAACCGCCAGGGCTGAGCTTTACCACAGGCCAGCAGCAGGTAGCTTAGCATTCATAAAGGAAGCTTTAATGAAATAGGAGCTGACACAATATGGACCTTAAGACTCCATTTCATAGCAAGATTGTGTTCAAGGATAACTGGAAACAGAAAGTCAACTTAATATCTTTTTGTTTGGAAGAAAGGTAAGGGAAAGCCAGTGGATAAAAATAGTTAGATCAATTCTGCTTCTGTATGGGCCACTACTGCAAAAACTTCTATTTAAAGCTGATTGTTCTTAATACCCTACCATCTAGTGTACGCACTAAAGGCTTTTTGTGACTAATCTATCACAAACATCCAATGATGTTTTTCCCCGTTGGACTTTCAAATGTCATCAAACTATAAAATCTGGTTTTAGTCATGACAGTTTTTGCTAAATTTCCCCACATTCATTCCCAGAGACAGAGACTAAGTGCTCCTGCCTGATGCCTTACCAGTGTCCCAAAGAAGACAGCCGCCCTCACTGCATCCAAATGGAGTCGACAGGGAGAAGGAGGACAGTCAGTCATTGCATGATGGCAGCCATGAAGTGTGCAGGCATCAAATTGAAGGTGCTAGAACATGGGAACTGCCTGGCATGACCTGTTGGCTATCTGCAGACACCATGATCACCACATCGAGCACCCGCTGAGCCATCCAGGGAAAAAGTTGGATATGAAGCGACAAGTAGATCAAAAACAAAGGATGAGAAAAAAAAAATAGAGCTTTACTTTATCAGAGAAAGGAGGCAGTGGGCTTTTTTCTGTCTGAAAATGATCTGGGGTGAGGGGTATAATAAGGACTGCTGTCACAGCACAGACTGCTGCACAGAACACCCCAAGAATCACACCATGTGCCTGAGAGCATTGTACAAATGCTTCTTGAACTCTGTCAGGCTTAGCATTTTGACAACTTCCCTGGGGAGCCCGTTCCAGCATCCAACCACCCTCTTGATGAAGAACCTTTTCCTGACATCTAAATCTCCCCTGACACAGCTTCGTGCTGTTACTGTGGATCCTGTCACTTGTCACCACAGAGAAGAGATCAGTGCCTACCCCTCTTCTGCCCCTTGTGATTAAGTTGTAGACCACAATGAGGTCTCCCCTCAGTCTCCTCCAGGCTGAACACACCAAGTACCCTCAGTTGCTCTTCATATGGCTTCCCCTCAAGGCCCTTCATCATCTTCATTGCCCCTTTTTGGATGCTTTCTAATATCTTTATATTTTTCTTATATTGTGGTGCCCCAAACTGCACACAATATCCAAGGTGAGGCCGCCCCAGTGCAGAGCAGAGCAGGACAATCCCCTCCCTTGACCAGCTGGTGATGCTTTGCCTGATGCCCCCCAGGGCACGGTTGGCCCTCCTGGCTGCCAGGGCACTGCTGACTCAGATTCAACTTACCACTGACCAGGACCCCCAGGTCCCTTTCCACAGTAGTACTGCTTTCCAGCATCTCAGTCCCTAACCTATACACACATCTGGGGCTGCCCTGTCTGCAGTGTAGAATTCAGCACTTGTCCTTGTTGAACTTCCTATGGTTGGTGATTGCCTGGTCCTTTCATTTGTCAAGGTCTCCCTGCAGGGCCTCTCTGTTTTTGAGGGAATCAACAGCTCCTTCCAGTTTCATATCATCTGCAAATTTAGTATCCCTTTGAGTCCTGAATCCAAGTTGTTTATGAAGATATTGAGGACCACAGGGACTAAGATGGAGCCCTGCAGAACCCCACTAGTGACAGGTTTCCAGCCTGACGTGGCCCCATTCATTATGCCTTTATGCCTGATCCATCAGCCAGTTGCTCGCCCATCTCACAACGCATGAGAAATGTCCATTGGTGAACAACCTGCCCTATGTGTAAGTGTCACACCTTGTCAGAGGCTAGGCAGAATCACCTGGGAGCTAGTAGTGAGCTGGATGTGAAATGATTATTTTCCCCTCCCAAGAAACATATTTGGAATGTTATCAAGCTCCCCAGAACAGCAGCTAGTCTCAACTAGACAGAGCTCAAGAAAAAGAAGAAACTAATCCTGAGGCTAAATACAATAAAGTAATAGGCTTTTTTGCTTACAATGTAGAGTAAAAATCATTACCAAAACCTGAATACATTTTCCTTTGTAGTTCTATAGCTCTTTCCTCCAACTGAAGATCTATAATAATATGCTAGTGGTGGTCTAGCAGGGGGTTGCAAATTTGTTTGTGTGTAGTTTTTGTTGTTCGGTTGGGTTTTTTTAGTGCCCTTATTTCTTCTTGCTGGTTGTGTTCTGTGGGGGAAGAATCACTCAGAATGGTTGTGTATGCTTTTCTGCACCAGCAACAAATGAAATAAATGAAGATTTCTTGCTCCTGACCCTCTAACCTTAATATAGCTTTTCATTTCAGACTCTGATTCCAGTGTGACTGCCTAGCAATGTTTCTGATAAAAGGGATTATTTTCTCTTACACTTCTCACCATACAAAATTTCCAGATGAAGTTATTTCCCGGTAAACAGAAGGCAGCCAAGTGCTCCCTGACTGCCCCCATTTCTCCAGCACCTCCAGTTTCAGAGTGGTTGTGTACTGTGCTAGCGCTCGCTAGCAACTTGTGTTGTTGTCTCTTGCTTGTGGGGGTTTCTGCTTTACAGCTGAGCATTATGGCACAGAATGGAGACTCTGCCCCTCACTGAAAAGGTCATGATTCTGTCATAAACTGAACCCAGAGGAAATCCTAAACATGCTGAAATTAGTGTGAGTTTTACTATTGGCTTCAGTAGGGCCTGGACTGCACTTACAAGGACTTTGGGTCTTTCAACAGACTCCCAGGGCTGTATATTCCTATGTGAGTGGGTGTGAAGATTGCCAGTGCAGAAGGATTTTGGCAAACTGGTCTTTCTTCCTTGATTATTGGCAGTGAGATTGCCCCTAAAGTTGTATGGCTGCACCCAAGGTAATCATGTTTCACTGTCCTTTTAATTGGTTGAGGAGAGAAACTGTCCCTTGGAGGACAGAATTTCTGTCTTTTTAGGTAGACATCTCAAAACAGGTTGGGTGAGCCATGCCCTTAAGGTGCCTGTCTTCCTCTGTCGAGTGTGAAGAGAGCTAGGGAGGGATAACCAGGAAAAATACACATACTTACACTGTGGATATCTAAAATTGGATTACATTAATCCTACTTCTGCTATTTAAAAAAAAAAAATTAGTATTTTTTTTTGAGCGTTATAAATTTATATACTCCTAACATTTAATTTCCAGCACCAGATTATTTGTCTTCCAGATCAGCGCCATTTGTATTGCCACTTTTTTCAGGAATAACTGGCTCTATCCGCAAGGGACCAAAGCTGCTATGGGGCTCAGAACTGTGATAACTCATGCTTAGATCCTGGCTCCCAAAGGGGTGTTAAGGACCAAAAGAGATGTCTGTGCCTCCTTCCTGTCGTGTGCTCTGTCAGGTAGAAACCACCCAGAGTTATTCGCATGCGGGTGGAAGAGACCAGGGTGTTTGTGTGAGACACAGCCAGCCACCAACAAAACAGGCATTCTGCCCTGCTCATTACCCAGTGAGCCCAGTTGTTCCAGGACCTGCAATAACCAAATCCAGAGCAGACAAGACTTTATTTTAGCTGACCTGATTCTTGTTTTTCAGATTAGCTTGATTGCTGAAATTCCCATTTTGTCTTTGGAAGCTGTTATTTCCATAACTTGCAGGGTAACAGAGTCTTTCATCCAGCATCATCATTACCTGCAGAAATCATCTACCTGGATCATATATGGGATGTCAAGCACTAGGGCGTGAGGCTCACATTCACATGTATGGCCCAGACCAGCTTCCCATGGGAATTCCCCACCCTATCCATGGCCTAGGAAACTATTTCAGCCCCTCAAGGCTATCAGGCCCTGCCCTGCCTGGCCATGGACCTCACTGTTTGGGATCCCTGCTTATGAAACAATATCCCCTGCTGGTCTTGCCCTGCCCCCATCCCCAGGAGGGTGCACAGGGCAAGGGCTGTCTGGCTCTCTGGGAGTAGAGTGGGAAGAGGATCTGTTGGATCCAGAGGAGCACCACAAATATGAGCAGAGAGCTGGAAGACCTCTCCTATGAGGAAAGACTGAGAGCGTTGGGGCCATTCAGTGTGGAGAAGAAAAGGCTCCTGGGAGACCTTATATCACCTTCCAGTACCCAAAATGGGCACCCAAGTAATCTGGAGAGGGACGTCTTACAGGAACACGTAGTGGTAGGACAAGGGGAAATGGCTTTGAACTGAAAGATTTATACAAGATTTTGGGAAGAAATTCTTTAGTGTCACAGTAGTGAGACACTGGAACAGTTTGTCCAGAGAAGTTGTGGACAGCCCAAGTTGGATGGGGCTTTGAGCTACCTGGTATAGTGGAAGGTGCTCCTGGCATGCAGTTTGGATTAAGAGATCTTTAAATTCCCTCCCAACCCAAAGCGTTCCATGATGCCATGGTAGGTTTGAACTGCCAGGTGCTGCCTGCTGCTCTGGAGGTCTCTAGGGAGACCCCAGCCCTTGTGGCACCCTGATAGGAAGGTGAAGAAGTTCATATTTATCTGGAAATTAACAACATGTCAGCGAGTGCGAACTTCTAACAATATTTTCTTTACTGGGCATATAACCTGGTTACCAGGGACTTTCTCCCTCTATTGTTCTCTGCTGCTTAGACCTAGCTAAATAATAAAATCAGTCTTCTTTTATTAGATTCTTCTGTGAGCATAGTGTAATTGTGCAGCTAATAGGAGAGCATTAGCTTTCACGCAATGATATCTTACTTTTCAGACAAATCAACTACAAAGTCTATCACGCTTAAGTGATTGCAGGTAACTGTGCACCAAGTAGGAATTTCAAGGCCCTGCTGAACAAGCAGGTCTTGTCAAATGCTGCCTCACACACTGCAGGTTCTGGTCAATGTGACCCATGCGTTAAAACCCACTCAGGGAGAAAATAAAACTGATTATCTGCTGTTTCCTCAGCTCACTGGCTGTTTATGTGTATTTCAGGAAGGCTTTCTGACACCACACTGTAAAGCAGCCTATCTACAGCTTCATGTTACTGGTCCCAAGAGAGAGCTGCAATAAACAGCAGAGAAGAAATGAGATCTGTTCCTGGAAATCAGCTCGGCTAGGGACAATTGCAACTTATAGCAGAATAAACCATGACTGGTTTAAAGCACTTAATTTTTTGTTTTCCTCAATTTCCACAATTGGTGTTTATAATACACAACTAACCAGGGTGATACAGGTTATATCAAGGAGACAGCATAGGTGCCACTGCCACAGCCTCTTTCCAGAAATGAGTCACTGAACATGCCACCAGCCTCTTTGAGGGGGTGCAGGACTGAGGAAGGCCTTGACTGCACTAAACCCATCAGTTGTTCCCCAGCATGGCTAAATTGCACTAAGAAAGGTGGTCATCTTGGAAAAATATCTATGGAAAAAAAACTTCTCCAAGGACTGCAGAGATGAAGAACCATGACACACACTAGCCAGGCTGTTGGATTTGACAAGCATGCTTTAGATTTCAGAAGACAAAAGTAAACTGGCGTTTTATCAAATTTGGGGAGTAAGGATCTTTTCCATTCAAGTTTTTTCTCCTTTGATAGTGACATCTTTGGAGATATTTGTGTCCTTGTCAAAGTTGCAGAATAGAAGGGAATGAAGCCAGATTTCCTGTACTTGATTGAAAATGTCTCGATGACCGGTAACCCCTCTTTCTTTGTCTTGGTCCCTGTGATTGTGACATTGACATGAATTGGGCTACTGAAAAGATAAAGTCTTAGGGAATATTGGAAGGAGATCTGCTACCACTGAGAAACACACTTGTATAACCTTCAAATGCCTTGATGTAGGTCTCACATTTTCAATGTTAAATTTGATGGTCAGTCCTTGGATTCACAAAAGTTCTGTGACTTCTGGTTGCAAAACTTTGTACTGCATGTAAGGACCTACTGATTTCATCTGCAAAGGTTTGAAAACTAGAAATGAGCCTGGAAAGTCAGCATGTCTCAAGAAATCATTTTGGGAGCCACTGTTATTGCCAGTGATCATTCTAGAAAAAAAAGATATTTTGCAAATAAATAACACTTCAGAGTTGGACTTTAGCAATGGGCTAATTTTCTGGAATTATTTCAGAACTGTTAATTTATAAAGCAGTTGCATTTAAGAGTTCATTTCTTGTGCAAGTTCAGGATATTTTTTGAAAGGAGGGATTTTCAACCTTTGTCCCCAGAAGCAGCAGCGGCGGGGGTCACCATTTTGTCAAGCAGCCTGGTGGTATCTGTGCTGCTAAAATGAAAGAGGACCAAGTTGTGGGCTTTAGAAAGGGGTACATGAGTATCCTTTCTGTTGAATTATTTAATGTGGTTCTGGTCTGTGGTTGCTAGGCCTCCCCCAAAACAGCGTTTGGGCACAACTGAACTACTTACATGGGCCAGGGACTGTTACCAGCAAAACTGTTTTTGAGGGATTGTGGTACTGGAAATGAACTGTCCTATATCCCTTTGCCCCTGGACTGTAAAACAAGCTCTGTCCAGTTTTGTTTACTGTTATAACCACTGGTTATTTTCTCTTTCCCAGGAATTCTTGGACTTGATTTACTTTATTCACATGCCCATATCTGTTTTGAAATTCTCTAGCATGCATTAGGGACAGCAACAGTCCATTAGGGACAGGCAACAGTCCAAAGGGTCAGCGTTCAAGGCCACAGAAATGTTCCAGTTTTTGAAGTATACATGAAACTTGACCATAGTGTTTCAGTCGTCTGAGATCTCTAAATGGGGCTGGGAAATTTTAAGAAATCAAGATCTCTTTTCAGTATTGAACAAAACCTCAAGCAATACTCTATATGTTCCTTCAAGCGATTTTAAGTTAAACCTGCATGGTACAGTAGCTGATCATATTAGATAATTTATGATAATCACCTCATATCCTTGGCCTCATTCCCTAGGGAATAATTTCTTACTAAATACACATGAAGTCCCAGGTTATTGCATTAGCATCTGCGAACACATGGTTGTTTTGTCTGTGAAATTCCTCTGAGAGTTGCTGTGTCAACATTTGTTGTGCAACACTTATTTGCTGTGTAACAGGGTGAGAACAGCAGTGAGTTTTCCTGTAAATGTGAATTTTTTTCTTGGCTGACACAATGCGCAGAGCCCTGCCAAGAAACATTTGGGTAGCGGCTGCGTTCCTTACTGGCTTGATTGGTGTGCCTGGGGGTGTGTGCAGGTATGTGTCTGCGCACATGTGCAAAAATATACATCTACTGGATGGACTGAAAATGCTTCAGCATTGGCACCAGCACATGCTCCCACTGCTGACATAGCCATGGATGTCGCAGTCCCCCATTTAGGCTGAAGCTGACTTGAATATGTTGGCATGCAGAGAGAGACTCCAGCAAAAGCTTAGTCTTGTCACTCTAGGTACACACTGGGTGTCAAGACTCTGGCTTAGTTTTTAGCGTTATGATACATGTCCTATTTTTCTAAAATCAACAAGACTTGTAAATACTGAGAAAAACCTTGACTGCTGCAGCAAAGCAGCAAGAGCAATTAGTCCTTGCTAGATGCAGTTGTGGCTGGCACTGCTGGCCCCAGCTCTGTATTTGTGCCACATGTGCCTCAGGGCCTTAAAGCTAGCAGAAGTCTCAAAGCACTGCCCTGCGCTCCTGCTAATCCATTCCAATCTCCTCAGGGTTTAGTAGCTCATGTGCAGCTACATGGTCTCCAGATCAAGCTATCTTGTGTCTAGACAGCTTAAAGAGCAGAAAGAGCAGATATGCATGGCCTAAGGCCATCTTTGCGATTCACAGAGATTTAGCTGTCTCAGAGTGAGACTTTATTGGTGAGCTTCCATAAAATCTGATACAGGAAACAACGCAGGGAGGAAAAAAAAGAACAAAGCTCCAACAATTCTGTAGATAATGTCCCCAAATTTTCCCTCTGAGAGACACAATACCACTTTCTCTTGTTTCGATCAGTGTTTGAAGGATCAGAAGCATTTTGATTGCATCTTGGTGGGAGCTTCACACTCTGAGATGGACAATATCCAGTATTTGTATTCTGGGAGCAATGGTATATACTGAAACAACGATGACAATCCTATTTTCAGGGAGATATCAACATGTATGTGTCCTGGGAGACAATCCAAATAAATTTACTCTCACTCAAGAAATGCCAGTTTTGGCATCTTTTTCTGTTTTGAGAGAATTTACAGCAGCCTTTGATGCTACATGTGCTTGGACTAATTGCACACGGAGAATGTTTGTGCTTGGGCTTTATGCAAGTCCCAGTACTTAAGTAGCTCTCCTTATCATCAGATTTGATAATCTGAGTAACATGTTCCAAAATAAAAGAACACTTCCTGTGTTTTTTGGTTGCCTGTTGGTATCAATAAGGCCTGCAGTATGAGCAAGTTCAGTTATCATCCTACATTGTGTATTCAGGAAGTGAATTCTACAACCACTGTAAAAATCTCAGTGTGCTTGCGGTGATACAGTCTGGTTAAACTATCACACTGCTCAAGCACACTATTCACAGCTGTTTGTCGCTGCTTTATTTTGTATATTCACACTTAGAACAGTTCTTAGAGGCTTGTATATAATAAAAATCCAGTTAGAAAGATGCTAAAATAGATTGATAGTTTTCTCATCCCTGCTGTGGTGTAGGACTCTGCCCACTGTCTCCTTACCACGAGAAATGAAAACAGCTGCCTGAGGAACACACACAGGAGAGCAGGTCCCAGAGGCTGAGCTCCAAGCAATCTGAGTTAAACCAGATGATCCAGAGTGCCAGCACCATCCTTCTGCTGGCCAGAGACAGAACTCCTCTGTGTTTTGCAGTAGAGAGAGAAAGAAATCAATAGCAATTTGTATTCCTGTGACCCCTGTCAGAGACAGGAATGTATGGTTTTGCTGTTAGTCACAGTGGCAGCTCATCACAGTGAGCAATGCAGCAGAGCCACAGTGTGGTGGGAGTGGAGCTGACCTGTAACAGCCTTATGAATATGGTGATGCAATGGTTTTAGGTGGGGGCAAGGCCAGGGCAGGAGGTTGTTAAGATTCTGTTGGGGCTGGAGAGAGAAAGAACAAAGAAGTAATGCAACAGGTCCCAGACTGGAAGCAATTGGCAAAATCATCAGGTGTAAATATCTGTCCCCAAAGAAATTTCAAGTGTGTTTCCTTGGGTTATGACTGCCAAGTGAGGGGAAACAGCAAGTTAAGCTCTTTGAGAAAAGAGATGGAACAGTGGAAGTGTACTGGCCAAAGCTGTCTAAAGAAGACATTAAGAGAACAGGAGAGAAAAGGGACCTCTCAGTGGAGGGGAAAAATATACCTTGTAAATGTTATTTTTTGACAGCTTTTTAATGTTTTCAGGTTATGTTCTACTTTAAAATATTTTTCTTTTGGTTAGTGACGTTATCCTTTCGTCAGGGCACCAAACTGCTGGTCTGTTGTCACCTGAGAGGTTCCTGCCCAGGGCTGCAAATGAGGGAATGGTTTGGGAACCAGACAGCACTCTGCTCCATGTGTCTCTAACACTCAAAGGCAGAGGATGCCTATGGATGTCAGGGTATAAGCTCAAGGATCCATGACAAACCCACTAGGCATACAGACTCTCCTGTTCTTGAAACTGTTGCTCTGCATGAGGCAAACCTTTTTACTGAGCAGTTTGTGATATCTTTCAAGTTACTAGCCTCAGATGATCCTATCAGTAGGGATAAACAAGTTTTTCTCTACCTAGGTCTGTTTACCTTACATCAATCTGAGTTAAATTTAATCTGCCACAGCAGTTCAAAGCTCAGGTCATCTAATATAAAATTCCTCCCAAGTACCCTGACACATGGTGATGAGACAAATGCTCATGCAAAAAAACCCCCATGTGTTTATTTAATTCAGGTAAAACAAAGGGGTTTACCACTCTCCGCCAGGTAATTTTGATTCCATGGAACCACAGTCCCATCAGTTGTTCCTCCCATGCGACATGAATTCATCTGATTTTGCTTTCTTACCAAGAAAAAATGTCCTGCAGTTTCTTGTGAGTTTAATATCAGTATGGTAGACCAGAGTGACTGGAGATGCTTCTATACTGAAAGGGCCAAAGTGTGACCAGCAGATGTGCATATCATGGGGAGGGATGTATGAGTGGACAGACTGTCATCCCAGGCACTGTTCTTACATGAGAACCTGGTTTTCCTTCAATATATACTTATATTGCTTTGAAGAAAATTTCAGCCTATTCACCTTACCTTTCCTCCCAGCAGCATTATACAGTCAGCTGATTGGTTAAAAAGTCAAAAAAAGGACATAATGTCTGTTCTAAAATGCTGTAATATATCCCCAGGTTTTCAGGAGAGGTGATGCAACTGAAATGCCCCCAGTGTGCCAGGGAAGTTGTAAGTCAGGCAGGGAAAGGACTGTGGTGTCACAGCACAAAAGGAAGCAGATCCTTCCTGAACACCTGCTGTCAGGAGGGAGTGTCCACATAGAAGGAGCTGACTGAGCTGAGAATCGGGAGGGGAAAAGATGGAGTGGGTAATTAGAAAGAAAAAGGAGAGAAAAAGGATCCCTGAAAAGATTTAGATGGGTAAGATAAACAGTGAGATGCCAGGGTCTGAATGAAGCATCTGAAATGCAGCCTTCATTAATATTTTGTCTGCGTTATCTCAGACTAATTTATTTTATGGACATGGAGAGCTGTTTCTGCTGATATATTGAGATGATTATCATGCAACCTTATTGTTTTTTGGAACAGGAATTCTCAACATTTCTTGAGGCTCTGTGCTAGTTTTCTACATTTCCCTGTGTTTGAAGACATGAATCACCAACTCACTATTATTTCTGTGTTATCTATCATGAAATTTCCAAATGATTTTCTCTTGCCTTCAGCAGCTATAGAAGCTATTGTTACCCAGTGAGCTCATGGTGCAAGCACATGTTGTGACAGTTGCCACAAGAAAAGGTTAGAAATTGTGACTGCGGAGTAATCAAGTGGCAAACGTCTTAATGCTCTACAACCATGGTACTCCTGAGCAAAAAATACAGTTAATAGCCAGTTAAATTTATTTGGGTTCTATTCTACTTGTTTTCATCTGTATACTATTCACAAAACCCCAACAAAACAGCATAAAGGTCAGGAGGTTCCTTCAGTTAGTGTGATGGCAACCTTCCCCCAACATAGCTGCCCTCACAAGAGAGAGTCTCTCAGGAAAAGCATGCTGCTCCTGTTCTGTCTTACTCTTCATTGTCAGCATCACCCAAAGCAAAGCTTTTCCAGCTGAGGGTAGGGATTACGCAAGGAAGCTACTGGTAGAAACATGACAAACGAGAGATGTTTCGTCTTACTATCTCATTGACAGTAAGAAATAACATCCATTGCTTTAAAAGCATGCATGTTTCTTGCTGATAGTACTGCACTTGCCTGAACACCCACCTGCTATCCAACCCTTTGTCCTTGTTTGCATTCCTGAACAGTCAGAAGGGAAGGGACAGCACAGGTTTGTTAATGAACTTGTCATATGTAAGGAAAGGTGTCACTGTCTCACTACACCAGAAAGCATGCTTAGCTGTGTAAGGAAGGAGTGTAAGAGACTTCTTCTATTCAGGAACAGTCTTTGAAGATTGTCCAAAGGTATTTCTAGCGGGACTGCATACAGAATGTTTCCATTGCTGTGAAGATATGTTCTCCCTAACAGCTGTCATTATAAAGTTTTACTGTGGTGGAAGGCCTCTTTGTGCAATGGTCTGTAAAGAAACTGGTCTTGGCACAAACATAAATGTATGTGACAGATGCAACCGAGTTACCTGTGCTCCATGTAGCTCATGATAACAATGACAATGTAAAATGGCAATTTTTCATTAAGTGGTTCTGTGCACAAGAAGCTGCAAGCATAGACGTGTTCTCACTGTTTTAAGGTGGCTTTCCTATTAATGCACATTCTTTTGACCTTTAAGCCCATCAGGCTCAAAAACAGGTTCAGTGCTGTGCACACTGTTTGCTCAACTGAATCACACACAGTAGGAATAAGCTGCTTTATTAAAAGAGAAGAATCATACCTCCTGGTTTGTAAAGCTTAGTCTATATGTTTTGCTGACATAGATCTACTCAATGCAAGCATATGTGTGGCTTTAGTAAAAAACAGATTTACCATGTCAGACATAGCAATCCATCACTATAATAGATACTTTGGCACTTGCACTCCAGCAATATTTTTTAAGATCTTACAGAAATGTAAAGTAAACCTGCCACTGCTAAGGCTGGTGCCTAAGCAAGAGCTCTGTTGTGAGCAGTAGTGGCAAGTACATCTCTGTCTAACAAAGACCCTCAGGCCTTGATTCAGAGCTGACCAGATGCACGATCTCATCAGCTGCAGTGGATTTCACAGCAGAGCTTACATTTGGCAGAGCAAGGTTCAACGTGTGTCCTGCCCAAGAGCTGACACATTTTGAGATATCCCCTGGCAATACCCAAAATAAACTGTAACATATCTTATTTACTCTGCACGTCGCAGGGCCTTATGCTGACAAGGGTGACAGTCTGCCCCTGGCATCTGAGCTGCCCAACCTCACACTCAGTCATGGTCCGACGGACAGCAGAGCTGCTCACTTCAGCACAGACCTGGATGCCCCCGTCCTCACACGAGCCATCTTCATCACAAATACAGCTGTTGGATTGCACTAAACGAAAAGCGCAGAGGAAAAACACTCAGGATATCATCCAAGTCATCAAAAAAACAAACAAACAAAAAACCAGACTAAAATGTTTCCAGCAAAACTGTAGGACTGACAGAAATTTTTCTGGAGGGAGTTCAGCACAAGGAGGACATGGATCTGTTGGAGCAGGTGGAGAGGAAGAAACAAAAATTATCAGAGGGCTGGAGCACCTCTCCTGTGGAGATAGGCTGAGACATTTGGGGTTCTTCATCCTGGAGAAGAAAAGGCTCCTGGGAGACCTTATAGCACCTTCCAGTACGGGAAGGGGGTTTATAAGAGAAATAGGGACAGACCTGTTAGTAGGACCTACAGTGGTAGGACAAGGGTCAATGGTTTTAGTCTGAAAGAGGGCATATTCCAACCTAAAATGATTCTGCGATTCTTTCCCCAACCTAATTCCGCAATCCTTTCATTAATAATAGCTGATACTCAGGTTCTGTGGAAAAACTAGAAGTAGAAACAAGTGGGGCACTGCTGGGGCTTCCTCTGCTCTGAGAGGCTGATCATGTTTGTGGGAAAAGCTTGATCAAGGTGCCTCAAAGATTTCTCTGATGTTACTGCTTGAACGGATTCATGTATTTATGACTCCAGAGCTCACATAACATGTAAGATGACAGCTGTCCTTAGACACTAACAAACTCATCATGCAAACCCTTACAACTAGTATCTTTATTTTCATACAGGCAGTTTCACTAACATTAAAGTGTTTACTCCCATAAATAAATGTATGTAGCTGTATCGGTGACAATCACATAAGAAGACTTCAGATTTGTTTTTCATAACAGTGTCCTTGTTTTGGTGTTGTATGCTTACATTTTTTTTGCCAGTGTTTGTCTCTGTTGAAGCTTCACCCAGTTTTGATGATCTTTGGTTTATTTGTTATTATTTTTGTCTGTTCAAAAATAATAACTGTTAGACAAAACAGATGAACTCATATCAAGTAATCCTTTTTATTTTCAAATTATAACAATAACTGTGCCTCTAGCTTGGGCACTTCTAAAGCTCTAATTTATTTCTTCATCTTGCTCATTCCTGGCAACCCTCCATTAAATGCAACATAGTGTAGGACACTCAGGGAACATATATCAGGGAATTTGAAAACTTCCACTGCAGACAGGTTACAAAAGACAGGAACTATTTCCTATGAGGGAAGAGAGCTCACCTTTGATCACTATGTGAGAAACTGGGGATAGACTGTGAAGTACAAACAACAGTAATTGGCTTTCCCAGCTAGTATGCAGTAAGACATTTCAATCCTTGCCAAAAGATACTGCTGGGGAGACTGCTTAGCAAATTTCTGGAAAGGTTTACCTATTCCTGTGGGCAGCAAGGACTCCCACAGGTAGAAACAATGAGAAAGAGTACAGCGAGATTTTCACCCAAAACTTCAAGTGTACCAAAATGTTGACTCAAGAGGGACTAGGAATGAGCTTTTCCTGCAGATGTAGTGTACTTTGTTACAATATCCTGCAGGGTTTTCTTTCCCATGTTTGGAGATTCCTGCCATGTTTGGACACCAAACACTGGGTTGATGTTTTGAACCAGCTGAGCAGTGTGTGGTGCTTCTGGGAGGAACTGGAGATGCCATACCAGGACAGACCAACTGCTAATGTGTGACTGGGAATAAAGGACTGGAATAAAATAAACTTCATTTTGGTCATATGAAAAATTTTGCTTAAAATTGTGAAGAATCTCTTACCATTGCATTTTTCCCATGAACGGCATGATCCACAAGGTATTTCGGCTTCCTGGGGTATTTTGCAGTTTTCTGCGTTAGTGAGAGAATATTTTCTGCCTGTGCACTCCAAGGCATGCATCTTGCAAACAGTTAAACGTGTGTTTCTCTTGGTTCTTTGATCTGTAGCACAGGTGTCCAGGGAAGGACTGAAAACAAAAGAAAGGATTGCACTATTTAAATGTGCTTTGTCTTTGTACCTCTTAAAAAAGAGCTGAGGGAGTGGAAAATGCTCAGAGTCCAGTTCCAGTTTCCCTGTTCATTGAAGTACATCCTAAGAGTGCAGCAAAGAACTAAAGACATAGACAGGTGAACAATCCAGACTTCTTCCTTTTCCATGTTGCACCTTAGTCAAGATCTGTCCTGTCTGAAGGACAGGGATATTACTGTCTATTTGCTATGGATCTCAGTAGCAGTGAGAGAGACTTTAGATAAAAATACTTCAGACCTCAATTATTCTCTACTTTATGACATATGCAGGAACATTAGTACACAGAAAACATTTTCATACATATAATAATATATATGAACATGCACAAACATTAAAATATTTTACAAACATTATTTTAAGACATTAGAATATATTTAAAGACCTTTATGCTGCTGTCCTTTAAAAACCACAGCTTTTACTAAATAAAATCTTATTATTCACCATCAGAGACCAAAGATATTTCTGGAAATACACATGCATGTCCACAAAAAATTTATTAAAAATATTTATCCAGGACACTTGCTGGTGTATTTCTTGAAATGTGGATAGTAATCTAACACCCACAAAATGAGTGTGTAGAAGTGGCAATAACAATTCTTGGACACCCTTGAACTGTGTTTATTTTGGGGACAGTTCCAGGAAGTTATCATCATTTGTGGTTCATGCTCTAAGTGTAGGAGGGGAGGAAGAAAACCCTCCCACTACTTCTGTGTTTTAATCTCAAACTCCAAGCTTCTCCAACTTGTTCTTAATGCAATCAGCAGCATCTGTGTGGAGTGAAGAAAGAACAACTGTCTGGCACAAGGAGTGCCTGTGCTCTCCTGGATGCACTTTACAACCAGGCTACACAGGCTACCAGAGAGCAGAGATGCTCCTGCGAGATGGAGAGCTTCGAAATTCAGCCCTGAAGTCTTATTTTCAGCACAGCCTCTCATTTTGAGCTCACAAACACTCTCACAAAAATTTTTAATGTCTTATAGGTCGGTTCTGAAGGCCAGTCTCAGCTAAACAGGTGTTTGGTGAGCAGGAGAGGCTGATGAGGTAAAGACACATGGCCGTAATGAGCTGACTGAAAGGGAAGGGTAACTCCCTGTGAAAGTGGCTTGTTGGAAAAGGGAAGAAGGATTTGGAAGATGGAAATGTAGTGAGAATATCTTGACTCAAACTTTGCTCACTTGCTTGCCAAGCGTTAAGGTGATTTTTCCTTCCCCTGCCGCACCCCCCTAACTGCCCTCCCTGTGAATTCGGAAGTGTGATTTGCTCTATAAATGAGACACTAAGGTAAAGAGCCTTCTCCAAGCTTTTGGAATGGTTCTTTGAAAGATGGTTTGAAAACCCTTAGAAGGGTTACAGAAATTTTAAACTACCTGCAACATAGTGCCTCTTTATATTTAAAATATGGCATGAAGTTCACTAGTTGAGCCTGAAAACTTTGATTCACCTACCTGTGACCAAATATTTTTAGCAATTATATTATATCTCCCACTTAAGTTAGCATCCTCAACTGCTAAAGGTCCCTTAACTGCTGTGCTTAGCCAAAATACCAGCCACTATATCAATAATAAAGTTTGTTGCATGAATTTTCCTTGATGCTCTTTTGATAACACAAAGAATGATGTTAAGCCTCTTACTCTGAGGCACCGCAAGAAGGCAGCCCAAAGAATATGTAGCACCAAGCAGCTGATAAAGGGAGCAGGTACATTTGTATGCATTATACTGTTTGCTCGTGTGGCTGCACAGCCTCTGAGTTACTGGAGCACTGATTTATGTGAGAGTTACCTTTATAGACAGAGGTATAAGAAAAACTCCACCTTTAAATGTAGTCTTAATTTTGGGAGAACAAAATGTGATCCAGGGAAAGCAACCAATCTGTAATTAAGTTGTTTGTTTATTTAAAATTGTTCAGACACCTTCTTTCCTTGCCCGAGTGATAAACCTCGGTATCTGAGTCTTGCGGTCAAAATCTTGTACACAAGGCAGCCTAATTTATCTGCAAATTTTAAGACCAGACCTTTACTCTAATCTGCCTGCTTTGCACCACTTTAGCAACACCCAAAAGATGAAAAGGAGATGATTTAACCAGATGCTGAAGTATGAATCCAAGAGTTCATGGACTGTATTGCCAAACTCTCGCTACCAGTACAATGCCTCTGAACAACATGTTCAGATGCATAAGAAAAAGAATGGAGAATCTGCACTCAGAAAAGAAATTAATAATTTTCACTCATTGCTGAGAAAGGATATTTCCCAGAGCTGGAAGCACCATGGCAGTGCACTAAAAATTATTACAGAGAAGGAATAATCCTTGTAAAGCGAATGGAGAGCAGCCAGGCAGAAAGGGATCTGGGGGTACTGATTGACAGGAGCTGAACATGAGCCAGAGTGTGCCCAAGTGGCCAAGAAGGCCAATGGCATCCTGGCCTGGATCAGGAACAGTGTGGCAGCAGGAACAGGGAAGTGATTCTGCCCCTGTACTCAGCCCTGGTGAGGCCACACCTGGAGTGCTGTGTCCAGTTCTGGGCCCCTCAGTTCAGGAAGGATATTGAGGTGCTGGAGCAGGTCCAGAGAAGAGCAACGAGGTTGGTGACTTGAACACAAGTCCTGTGAGGAGAGGCTGAGGGAGCTGGGGTTGTTTAGCCTGGAGAAGAGGAGGCTCAGGGGAGACTCTGTACAACTACCTGAAAGGAGGTTGTAGCCAGGTGGGGGTTGGTCCCTTCTCCCAGGCAATCAGCAGTAGGACAAGAAGGCATGGTCTTAAGCTGTGCCTGGGGAGGTTTAGGTTGGATATTAGAAAGAAGTTCTTTACAGAGAAAGTAATCAGGCATTGGAATGGGCTGCCCAGAGAGGTGGTGGATTCACTGTCCCTGGAGGTTTCTAAGATGAGGCTGGATGTGGCAGTGAGTGTCATGATCTAGTAATCACAGTGGGATTGGATCAAGGGTTGGACTTGATGATCTCAGAGGTCTCTTCCAACCCAGTTAATTCTATGATTCTATGATTCTATGAATGTGAGAAATGTAATATTATTGCCTGAAGAAGAAGACTAGGATAATAAAAGCATTTCACTAGTATTTTATATTGTGAGAAATTAAATAATATCTGTAAGTCCACAAATACCTTCTCCCTTTCACCTACAATGAGAGGTAGGAAACTTCTGGTGAAGCGAAAAATTCATGATGCAGTGAATGATATTAACTTCCTAAAACTATATTCAAGACCCTAAGTTTTAATATACCACAGGCCAAGAACTCTCAGGAGAGACATAGATGCCATGCAAATAAATTTGGAGGAAAAAAGAGGGGATAGTACTTAAAAATTATCAAATCTCATGTTTCACTGTGGAGATAGTTCTTAGCTCCTGGAGACTGAGGTTCCATCTGGATTAACACACCCGTTGTTCTCTGACCCCTTCCTTGTGCTAGGGATAGTTCATGCAGAGTAGCTGGTGTCCTTGCTCTCTCTCCTCCCAGAAGATGCGGACTGTATCACACTAGAATGGTCTCTGACCCTAGTAACTCCTGTGTTGTGCCTGGGAATTATCCAGGAATTGGCTCTTGCCAGAGGTCCACCACGAGCTGCTTTAGTGATTTAGCAGCTCTGGTGCAAGAGATTGTTCCCTTGCTCTAACTGATGAGAACAGATCTACGCTAAGGCACCATACCATAGGGACAAATCACCCCTCACCACCCTGTTCTGGGATTCTTGTGCTGTCCAGGGCAGTCTCTTGGGAACTGAAAGGTTGTAGAAAGCCGTGGTGTTCCTGAGTTCTCACATGAACTCTTCTTGTTCCCAGCTCTCTTCAGAGAAGAGGCTGCTGCTGAAAGTCACTGCCACAGCAAAGCAAGTTACTTCTGCTCTCTGAGGAAGGACCAAGATCTGCTTACATTAGTTACTCCTACAGCCTTAACAGGCTGGAAGATTAGTCTGCTTTGACAGATGATGATTTATCTTTCTATCATTAGATGTGTTATTTCAAGACAGTGAAAAGATGGCATCAGGTAACAGGAATGACTATTATCTATCTTCTTGCTATTTTGAACATAATTATAAAAAAGAGAAACAGGCAAGTAGTAGATTAGTTATAAATGAAGCTTCAACAAATAATTAAATGTAATTCATTTAACTTCTAAGGTTACTATGATTCTGCCCATGGCCTTCCCTAACAGTGTGACTCTCTTCATATTCTAACTAACCTCAACATATCCATAAATCAGAGAAGGGGTTGTGGCCTTTTTAAATAAGTATTGAGAGAAAAAAAGCAGGACCAGATTATATGAAATACTTAAGTGTTTAAGGATAGGAATAGTTAGACAGCAGTTATTACAAACCTGGCAATGGCCTCAGACCCTAGAGATCTGCCAGTGGATCTGATCTGCATCTGAACTAAGCTCACTAATTTTAATTTTGAGATGTTCAAAGAGTGCTCATTTTGGTTTAAATCAAAGTCACCACATAGGGCAGCCCCCTGGTCTACGGGGCTGATGAAAAGTATACATGCTCCTCTGAAAGTTCTGATACCTTGAAATCACTTGAGGTGACTTCAAAATTTCTTCCTACTACTACATATGCATAAGACAAAATTGGTCTCTTATCTTGGAGTTTCCAAACTGCTCAGCTCCTGCTGTCACATAAACCTGGCCAGACTTCATCTAGAGCTCACACTCTCACCTATGGTGACTTTATAGGAGACATCATCCAGTCCATGCAAACCAACCCAGACGCTGGAGTGCTGAGCTCTTTGGTACATCTGGTCATCAGTGCCAGGTGATGGTAATTTCCTTACATTATTTCTTCTGCATTGTTTATTTCAGAATACAGGCTTAGATCAAACAGGAAACAATAAACCCTGATCTGCAAGTCACAAGGTCAGGAAAGGTGATGTGATTGGTCTATGAAAACTGCTCTGTAAATGTGAGATGAAATTAGATTACTGTGCCTTTCATAACCCCACAGTCTCTCAGCAGCAAAAAGAAATCTTTATTTCACTAGCTTATAGGTTTCATATTTATGTCCCAAGGGCGTCTGTTTTAAGTTTTACTCCATCTTCTAAATCTTGAAAACATGATTTTATCTTTTTTCATCTATTTCACAGAAAAAGTGAAATTATCCCTTCACCTTTTGTGATCCAACGAAATTCCATCACTACTAAAGCCTGCTGACAGTTTTGACAAGGCAGATAAGTGATGAACAGGACCTTGATTGAGCTGTAAAGTGAAGTACAATGCCTCCTTCTCATATGAGTAAAGCTTTTTCCTCTGTTATGGACTGAAGACTTAGGAACTGTAACTGGTCTTGAATAAAGTGGGAATGTGATTGCCAAATTGAGCCTGAACTTACCCACACTCATAGGGCATTTTGCACACACATTGTGACTGATATACCTTCTCCCATGGCTGACATTTAGGGTCTGTCACTTCTGGTTTCACACTGGGCACTGAAGTAGAAGAACACAAACAGTGATATTAAGGGTCAGAAAAACAAGGGCTGTTAAAGGTCTACTCTGAAATTATCGGTTGAGTTTAGCAGGTGCTGAATTATACAATTATGACATAAAGTCACATTCTGCATGTTAATTAAAAGTATCTATTGCATGGAAGGAATCACCACTATTAAAAAGATATGATACACATTGCAAAATTACTGTGCGCTAATTTATCTATGGGTCACAACTCAGATGGAAAGAGGCAGGTACTGTGTTCAAGTTTAAACATTCATCTAATTTCTGCTGTAGCTATTTGTTTCTTCTAAATTTAGCACTGCTGAATCATAGATGGGAATGGCTTTGTCTTTAGATTTCAGTTACTGACTTCACTGCTGTCACTTCTTCACAGAAAAGCTAAGGCTTATACACTGATAGTAACGAAAACTAAAAGTTCCATCATTAGCTCTCAACCTGTACTAACTTTAAAAATAAAAGCAATAGTAATTCTTGGTGAATTTTCATCATTGCAGATGTTCCAGTCTTTAAACACACAGCTGTATTCCAAACTTTGCTAAAGATTTCTCTGGAGGTTTCTGTAGCAAGTAACAGCAAATCTTTGCTAAATCCATATTGATGCAATTTCTGAGGAGGTTTTATCCTGATTTGTGTTTTAGATTATGTGTCTGCTAACATGAAACTTTAGTACTCTGGAATGTTGTTGCCTTTCTCAAAAAAAAACAATCTCCCTTACAGATTAAGATTGGTTAAGCAAAATAGATAGAAATTACCGAAGAAGAAGAAAGACTTGCAGTGGATTGCAATACAGACAGCAGGCCTAACCCTGTTTTCCTGCAGAAGGGTAAATTTTCACCAAAAACCACTGCATTTTCTTCATCCCTGGGGTTGCTGGTTACACAGCTGATGGTTGCTGACACTCTTGCTGACTAAATACTCCCATCCAAACATATCTCTGCCACTATGTCTGTGTATACATATCTTCTTAAATTTTACCCTTCTTATCTCATATTCCTTCGGTTTTTAACTCCAATTCCTTGGATTTCTAATGCAGTTGTTGTCCTTTTTTAAAAAACTTTTGTACTAATATGATGCTCCCACACAGTAAGGCACAAGGTGTTTCTAAAGATGGAAGCATTTAGAACGTTCTAATTATTTCTGGAATTTTAGAATGTGATGCAACAAAACACCACCACCAACAAAACAAAACACAACCCAAAATAAAACAAAACCAAAATCAAAACAAAACCACCAAAAGCCCCAAACCAGCCAACCAATCAAAAAAACCAAGTTAAAATCACTGAAGCTAAGCCTAAGTAACTGGCATCAGCACTTCAACATTGCTGCTCTGGCACTTAAGCAGCAGTGAGTCATTTACATACAGCTATGCTATTCCTTCTGAAATCCCCATGCTTCCTGTGAATTTGGTTATGACACAGTGGCAGATGACTTACACCATGAATCTCAGAGGACTGTTGTCTTTTGAGGTCTAAGCCTGACTGTCACTTTCCTCTTCCTGCAGGTGAGGCAACCTCAGGTAGCAGTTAGTTGATAAGGACAGGACAGACAAGAAAGGTAGGACAGGACTACTCTTCTGCAGCAGTGACTTGTCCCCAGGAGAACTGAGGAGCACCTGGGACCTTAGCTGAAGTTGTTACTGGTTTAAAGCAGCAAG
Organism: Oxyruncus cristatus; assembly: GCA_013399855.1. Taxonomy (NCBI): domain Eukaryota; kingdom Metazoa; phylum Chordata; class Aves; order Passeriformes; family Cotingidae; genus Oxyruncus; species Oxyruncus cristatus. The sequence continues at coordinate 242,175 of VXAY01005257.1, read as the reverse complement.
CTGCTTGGGTGCCCCTGTGTGAATGATCAGCACTACAGCAGTGCTCAAGTGAAATTCTTGTCCATCTTCTACAGTCGGAAAAGACAACTTAGACAGAGTTTCTGAATGCTGTAGCCCAGTTCCTCTTCTGCTAGTGCCTGCCCATAACAACCCAGAGCTGACATAGTGCTCACCATGAACGTAAAGCAGCATTTTCTTACTGATTCCAGTTCCTGGACATTTACTTCGTATCAGCTGTGCGACTGTCAGATGAGCAAAAGCAGTCACCCAGCCCTGTCCTTCTCTGCTGTGAGAGGCTGTGGTGTATTGAACAGTCTCCACAAAGAAAAACTCTGTCTCTGAGGTACAGTTCATACAGTGGTGGTTTTATACAACATGGGTGGAAAGTGAAGTATACTTGGGTGTCAGAATAGACAGCATACGTCCCAGGCAATCTTTTAAAATGTTGTTAGTGACAATATGTGATAGCAACAGGGGAGTGTGAAGCAAAAAGCCATAAGGAAACCTCACATGAATTGCCTTAAGGCATCTTGTTTGAATAGACCACAGAAAACACACACTCACGTTTTCTGTGCTTCCTGCTGGTGGCTTCTTTTTCGCTGTAGCAGCAATAGGTCTGCCTGTACCTTAACTGCATAAGGCATAGTCGGTCCAGGAAAGAAACTCCTGCATTGTACCTGTGGGACTGCAATGGCTTACCTGGTTTCTTGCACTGGATAGTCTTCACGTCAGGAGACCACTTGAGATTGGGCTCACACAAAATGGAGTGTGCCCCTTCTAAGAACATGCTGACTGGGCAGGACAGAGTTATTCTCTCGCCAATCTCATAGACAGCTTTCCATGGCTCTCCTTGCAACCCCCCCTCCAGGTCAGGCAAGAGACAAGCGGTTTCTGTGGATTGAAGCATTTGAGATAGCCACAGTGAATCAGTGGATTGTATAAAGTGCAGAAACATATCAATTGTGTTAGTGCAGGATATTAACTCATCAGAGCTGCCAAACATGCAATACTAAGGACATAGTGCCAATATCGTCTCCTGCTGCCTGCAGATGCAGCCTAGCTTTATGAGGGCTTCTCTGTCCTTAGGACCCATGTTCCTGTTGAGGGTTCATAATAGGCAGTAACATCCCTGTAGAGAGAGGACATACATACAGGGAGGTCATGTACTGATATACAAAGAGATTGCCTTTAAACAGTGTGGGTTGGCATTTGTGGACAGTCAGTCCTCCTTGGAAGGAGAAAAGGATGCTGTTGAAGCACAGTACTGAAAATTCCCATAGTTCTTGCATATAGCTATAGGATTTGCATATAGGAACAAAGTGTTTCCACAGGAAGGAACTCCTGGACTGGAATTTAGTCTCCGTCACTTCCAGCCTTTCTTAAAACCAGACTTTATGAGTGTGTTTCTCATTCAGCATTACAATATCTGGATTCACAATAAAAGTCAATTTAGACCTAATCATGGCTGGGGAACTGGGAAATGAGGGTGTGTATTTTCCCCCTGCTCTCGCTGGAAAGCAGATGTTCTGAGATGTTTCACTGGAATTCAGAAATGGAATTGCATTTCAAAACAAGGATCATTTAGACATACCTTGGCAATATCTGTCTCCAATTTGCCATTGTAAACTATCGCCACACTTAGCAACAGGATCACCAACGAGAGAATATCCATGTTTACAAGCATAAACAATGCTTTTCCCAACAGGGTATGAGTTTTCAGCATTCTGAAAGAAAATAAACAGGTGAAATTTTAGATATACAATATTAGAACTAGAAGCAGCACTGAATTCTGATTCTGGGATGCAGTGGCTGAGGACAGTGAGAAGTATTAATGCTTCTCTACAATGCACTGATGAGATCATCTGGAATATTGGGGGCAATCCTGGTTATCAGTAGTCAGTAAATGTGATCAAAAGGGGTATGGAACAGTGCTCTCCTGATGATATATAAACTGAGTGTAAATATGGTTGTTATCAAGCATTAGCAGGGCAAGATAAGACCTTGGACAACCTTGGCCTGGAGGGAAATCAGTAGAGATAATGGCTTTACTAATTCCTAGGATGGCATGTTGTCAGCTTTCAAAAGGTTAATATGATGGACTGGAAAACACAGTTTTTCTCTCATTTTATATCCCACTGTCTTCTAGGAGAGATCTTATGAAAAATTAAGGCTACTCCATGAGTTACACCTTTAGTTTGTGAACCAAAAATATCAATGTAGGAGACAACTATTGATTACACAGACACACAAAAAAAAATCACTTGCAAAAGAGGGAGTGCAAAATTTTGGATCTTGCCTCAATTAGCAGTTGTGTAGAGGCAACCAGTGGATTTTGAACTAATCCTTTCATCTATTTATTGAGCAAGGAGAATTTTGAGAGCCTGATAACATGAAGAAGGCATAATCCATTCCACCAGGGGAGGAATTTAATCTCCTTTTTTAGATAGGCCCAAGTTACAGCTAGCCAAGTACCTTGTCAGACCACAGCTTCACCAAGGAACAAGAAAGTGGAATGGTGAGTTACAGAGTGAAGATCCCTAAAATCATTTTATAATTTTGTTATGTTTTGTTTGTTGGATGACCACAGGCAGTTTACTTTCTCTGTGTTTTTTTCTCTAATTTTCTCTAATTTCCTCTGACTTTATATGTAATCCATGTGGCTCAGAAAACTTTTAATAAATATAGAGGTTGAAGGACTTTTCTCTTTAGGTACTATCATGCAGAAAAGCAAAGATTTTGTTCTTGTTTTGGGGGTGGGCTTTTTTGGATTTATTTTATTTTTAGTGTGATGTTTGGGATATTGTCATGTAAACTTCAGCCTGTGAAAAATGCTGCATGAGCTGCTGTATAGTAGCTCTGATACTAAGCTTACCAAGAAAAATACAAATTTGCAAATGAACATCTGTATTAACTGTAGTCAAGACATTGCAGGTAGGGATAGGACAGATAACAGAGCAATAGAAATAACTTACTTGAACAAATCCATTTTCCAAGGGAGGAGGAAGGGAACAGAATTCTGTAGGAGTTAGGGATAAATCAAAACAGTGTGGTTCAATCAAGCTATGAAGCAAACAAAAGTACAATTTAGTATAAATTTAGTCTCCTTTCAAAATGCTACACTTATCAGTGAAGCCTGTTTTCAAGACTATTATGCATTTTCATCACAATTATATTTAAATCAGGCACTGCCAGGCTATCCAAGAGAGTGGTAAATAGTATGCTGTCAAGTTTACAGGCTTTTACCCCATTTTCTAGTCTTACCTTGTATTGGATTCACAGCTTTTGAATTTCACTTTCTCTCAACTTAAATATTAAAGCTCAGTAAGTGATCTTCTCCCTGAATTCAATAGCTTATGCACCCTCCTGAAATAAATTTTTAAATCTTTCTCGAGTTGTGTTTCAAATGTTTTTTATTGCTTACCGAAGATGCTGCAACTCTTCATCTTCACATGGTCTGCTTTCACTCTGCTCTCCTATGCAGGTCTTCCCACCGCCTCGTGGATAAGGGTTGTTGCAGGTTCGACTCCTCAATTTCCTTCCCCCTGAGCAAGGACTCCAAGAAGACCAGCAGCTCCAGTGTCCATCAACAACACCTATGAAACATTTGGGACTATTTCACATCAAACCACTCTATTCAAACAACTCCCTCTTCAAAACACTCTCGGTGAGTGATTTAAAGGCACAGGCTCTTCAAAGCTAGTGATGGTCTCAACTGTGTCCTTGCAGAGAATTCCAGACTGCAATGCTCTAATCTTTCATCTTTCCCCAAGTTGCCATTTACATAAATATAATTCCACAGAGGCCATATATTATCACTCTCTGAGAGAACACAAACCCAGCTATCAGCTACAACTAATTACAAAATTAAAAAGCAAACGTTTTTGAAGTTATTAATACTCATTAATTCAGGATATGTACTTAATTATAGATGGTAACATTGAGTAGTTAGCATTGTCCATTGTATTTAACATTAATAATAAACCTAGCTCTTTGGTAAGTACTGTTTAAACACATTATACAAAGACTCAGGCTTGACATGGCCCCCCCCATGCTGTATGTCTGCAGTGGTACCTGACCCAAGTAGGCACTGTATGGGTGCACAGTGGGACAGGCAGACTCTAGAAGCAGGAGGGCACACTTTGTGGCTTCTAAACTCTCACAAATTTAAAGAGTGCTGACCTGGCTGATCTTGCACGAGAGTTCCCAGCTCACAAGCTGCTCCGAAAGTGTAAGGCTTGCAGTAACACACACACTGTGTTCCTTCCACAGCTGGTTCACCACCATTCTGGCAAGGCTGACATTTGCAGGGATGATTTTCAGCCATATATTCTTCAATCGCTTGTTTTAGGTAATGCTTTTTGACTGACGAGCAGGGTACTTCTTTTACCAGCTCATATAATGGTGTTAGCTACACAGAGTAGAGAAACGTGTAAATTTAAATAGTTATGCTTGCGATATAAGGCTTTATAAGCATGGAAAATAATTTGTGACGTATCTCCTGCACATGGGAGTCAGCACATTAGATACTTTAATTTGCTGACTAAAATCCTATGTTAGTATTTAATATTAGCCTTTTTCTGAAAGTTAGCTCTGCTTAACACCAATCCTTTAAACCTATTGGTAGATCAGTCATGTTTAAACATATTTGAACTATGAGGATACAGTTGAGATTAAAGTGTAACACAAACCACCTGTGTACAGCAACCTGGATTCTCACCCAGCTGTTCCGAGCATAAAAAAACTGGACATCTGAACAATCCACTATGGTATTTCACTGAACAGTGATCAAAGGTAACAATAATTAAAAATGTTTTGTATTTACATTGCCTATTTTATATTATGTGCTTTTACATTTAGCTGAAAACTTCCTGACAGACATACTTTGGTTTTATACGATTCTTCAGCATGTGAGCAGTTCCCAAAAGGGACATAGACAAGGTCACAGTGAATATGGCCACACTCAGCTCTGAAGTGTCTTACTCACAAATTCTCTAGTTATTCTAAACTTCTGGATGCAGAGCGAAGGCAGAGGGATAAAAGGATACACGGAAGTTGGCAAGTGAAGTGGAAGTCACACAGACCTGCCAATATGCATTTCAGGAAAGAGGCTATCTCAAATCTGGACCTTCTCCAATAGGGTGACCCTCTATTCCTAAACAGAATTCCACTGAAGTCTCTGAAGGTTGATAAGATTATAGGTATTGACCTGCCTGTGGACTTAGATTTGTAATGTAGCTGATCACAGTAGCTTCACAGCATTTTCTTCCTGAGAACTTTTCTTTTTTACAAAGTGATCTGAAACCAAAACGTGCAGTCCACAGCTTGATTAATCACCAGCTGTAGCTTAATAATTTCTCCCCTTAAGGTGATCCCATCTGCTCACCTATGCTTCAGGAAAATAGCCTTACCTTTTTTTTAATTACTCTGGGATAGTTTGTCACTGATGCAGCCCACAAGGTGTAGCTCCGACTGTTCCCAGCAGGATTATTCAGCTCTAGGTAACTAAGGCCAGCAACAGCATCTGGGCTTCCTCCTTCTATAGAAGGGTCTCCTTTAATCCTATTACCACTGCTTCCTGTGGTTCAGGATAGGAAATACAGAAAATATTGGCATTGCTATATTTACAAATGAAAAGAGAAACATTACACACCAAACTTATGCTGGCAAGCAATGAAAGGACTCACTAGTGCAGTTCAACCACCTGTGCCTTGAACAAGAGCTCCTAGATGGATAATATATAAGTATCTGTTTTTGCAGCTGTCTTGACAGCCCTGACTTAGGGTGTCCAGAAAAGTGTTGTTTCTGGGAAAGCATTAGCAATAATTGATGAGCACTGGAGAAACTTTTAAACCAGGCACTTGGTGTATGGGTTCAGCATAGTAGGACAGAATTCAACAAAGTTATCAACACCTGCTCCTCATTTTGACAGCTATTTAGGATGAGACAGAGGTTGGACACACGACAACTGTATGAGTCACCACAGAGCATTTACCTGAAGAAGTCTTTAGTAATTCATCCAGTTTGGTGCATTTCACTTTCTTCTTTTTCATAACGAATACATTCCATCCTGACCTGGTACACTCATAAAAGTCTGTTATGCTGAGACCTGCAGATAATCCATCCATTAACAATACTGTATACAGAAAGTGTGTTGCATTCATTTCTGAGTTTCCCATTGACCAGAGAGGTCATGAAGTACTATGCCTAAATTAGAAGGCAACTAACAAGCATGTGTGTACTGTGAGAAGATCCACACATTGCTAAAGCCTGTGGATGGAGGCTGGGAGATGGGAGGTGTATCTGGAAAAGGTTTAGTTTAATTTATTTTCTCAGCAGTCCCTAATCCTACAGCACTGCTCCACACTGATTACCATCATAGGTGTCACTCTAGTGTTTGCTCTGTTTGTAATTTATTCTGTTTTACACAGTTTAACCCAACCTTCACCTCCAAGTGACTTCAAAGTTTAACATTGTTCGAAATTTATAGTGGCACTAGAATTGAAGCTTAGCCTGATGAGATCCTCAACCAACTATCAAATACTTGCAAGCCAGAGTGCTGCAGGTCAAAGACATGGATCTAGAACTAAATGTTGTGGTTTGAGCCCTGTTTCTAGTCTTCTTTCTTTCGCTCATGAAGAGAATGTGGTGACTTGTAGAAGTCTTTTACTTGAGTTTAGATATTAGCTGGGAAAACATACAAACAAATTTTTATTCTTGACAATTGACTTTGTTTCCTGCAATAAGTACTCTAGTACTCTACCTTCTGCTTTCATTTTGTCAGTATCCATATAAAAAATAACTTTGTAGTGTCCTCCTAGAGATCCAGAATGTAAGAAATGAGTCCCAAAATGTTCAATAAGTCTTCGGTAGACGCTGTAGTCATAGACAACTGGAAGGCTGAACAATTCCTTCCAGAAAGACTCCGCAAGAGTGAGGAAGTCTGGGCGGCTGTTAATGAACTGAGCAACTTCCACACTGTTCTCAACAACCATCAGCTGCTTACTCTGGGGGAAGGAAAAGGCATCAGTCATGCTCCATGTCACCATCAGAGTGGATCCCAGTAGCAAGATGGCATGTGTATTCCATTGGTTACTAAACAATAGTCTTACATAGTTGTCAGATACGTCTCATCAACTCAATCAAAACAAAAAGAGCACCCTGAAATCAAGAAATATCGTTGGACTTTTACTTATACTTGCTGCAACATATTTCTTTTCCTCCTGTGTACTTGAAAACTAGCATAAGGACAAACAAGAAAGGAAAATATCTCTCTTCAAAGCTAATAGTGGCTTTCAGAATCAGAAGCCTCACAGTAGGAGGTTAATAAGCTTTGTCTGAAAGCAAATCAGAAACAGTAGAGACGTATCCTTTGCACCCTGTTTTGTCTAGATAAGTCTAGGGTCA
>VXAY01005257.1:215344-234757 GCA_013399855.1 Oxyruncus cristatus | reverse complement strand
AGATAAGTCTAGGGTCAGCAGCCGTTTTGAGAACGCTGCTGAGTTATAAAATTCCATATGCCTATGCAGTATAGTTCACTTCAAACTCTCACAGTTGCTTTTGAACTTTGGTAGGCTTAGTCTCAAAATATGTCACTGTTCATTTCTGCTTGGGGGCCACAAAATACATGCACTTATTTCTTGATTTTATTTGCTATAACATATAGGTTATACTTCATCATTGAGAGTTACTCCCAAATTATTTATCTCCTTTTAAAATAAGATTAAGGCATAAGCACTGTGATCTCCTGGGTGTTAAAGACACAAGATATCTCTCTAAATGAGTTCTACAAATGGCAAATTCATTGTAAAGTAAATTAAAATTAATCACAGAATTGTTTCAATTTTTTTGCCCCAAGGTACTAAAAAAAAAAAAAAAAAAAGGCAATAAATCACTAGTAAAAATGGAAAAGATGAATTAATTATTTGAAGAAGCCAAAAGAAGTCAAAGTTTTACTCCCTCAAATAGTGAGGAAAACATCTAATAAATAAATAAATTACTAACAAATAGGTTTTATGGGATATTTAATATCATGCACTTTGTGCCAAAAATGTCTGGATAAAATAAATATTTGTGTCTCACTATAAAAACACATTAAAAATGATGAAAATGTTTACGCAAAATACTAAGCAACATTGACAACTTATACATACCTTTTGCAGGCTTCCATTCTGTGAATAACTCTGTCTATTTGAGTTTTCATACCTCTCTATGTGTTTCATATAAGACCAGGTGCTGTTGAAAAACTCGTAACTGAAGTCATTCTGAACTTTGACCTAGAAGGTGAAAGATAGAAGTCTGTATGAAGAGATTCATATGGGATTTTAAAATAATAACATAAAGAGCAGAGCAAGTCCTTCCTGATGCAAAAAAAGCTGATGTGTTTTCCAGGCTGAATCCACTTTAGATTTCATAAAAAATACTGAACATTACTGGAAAAGCATTCATCCACATGTATGGATGCTAATATATCGATATTCAGTATTTATATTGTGAAATAAAGTACACTAAAGATTGTTTGGCATGCTTTCAATAAATGTGAGACAAACTGAATATCTGAGACAGTGACTTCAAACAAAGCATATCTCAAAGATTTACAGAAAGTACCCCAAAGCCTTGCATTTCACCCCCAAAACATTTCTTGGGGTGATTCAAGCCATTACTTATACTAGCGAGATGGCTTTACATTCAATCTGTGAGAGACTTAGAAATTACATTCAAGGTTAATCTTTTTTTTTCTTTCCTTCTATTTTAGCAAGACTTACACCGATTTGTAGTTCAAAATAATAAGCAGCTTCAGAGAGGGAACAGGTGTTGTTGAGCTGTGTTAAGGGAAATGTACCCGCCAAGTGCCCCTGCAAGCTTTGTGTCATTCTCCCAGTTTTAATCATGACTGTAAATACAAAGCTGTGCTTAATGAAAACATACCTGGAAATTATAAGCAAGAACACTTTCACTCAGCCTGTAGTATTCTCTCCCATCACCACTAAAGACCTTTCTGCATTGCCCTCCAAAGCTTTTTGTGTGAATGACTCTTCCCTTGGTCTCACCAGTAATAGCATCAAAGCTACGATAAGAAAAAATATGAAAGGTCATTAAGATGGAGAGGGAAAAAAATTACAGAGCCATTATAACTGAATGATGGATCTGCAGAGTAAGATCTTTTACCCAAAAAAAGGTGTTATCACCTGGTACACTTCTATACATGTAGAACTGCAGTATGCATAGCATGTTACAATATTGAAAGCAAAATGTTGGTCTTGATTTGTCAAGAAAAATGAACCGACTTCATTATGTCTTAACATAAGATGTTTGTGTCTATCTCAACTGATTTTAAATTTTATTGTTGGAGCAATTACTGCAACACGAAAACAGCAGGGCATCCATCCCAAAATGTGTTTTTATTATATCGAAGTATACTGCATAACAAGTGATATAACAACACCAAAGAAACTTAAGATAATTATTTCACTAAGTTGCAGATGGGATGTATAAACAGAAATCCATATGGTTCTAGAGTACCAAATGCAACAGAAATGAATAAAAAGAATGAGCATTGCTGCCTCATTTTTTCCATTATGTAGATCACGTAATTAGTTGAAACTTAATTTTGTATCTTAAAAGCTTAAGATATATTAAGATATATTCTTGTTTTTCAATAACAAGAATGAAAGACTAAAAGCTTTATTCTGTGCCTCAGATCAAAGGACCTGTACATCCTGGCTACACTGAGCCATTGGCACGATGGAGGCAGTTGTCCTGAACAGTTTTGCATATGGGATGTTTTACCATAAGCCCAGCAAGTCTATCTGTACACCCAGAGCTTGTAAACACATCAAAATCTATTTGGCACCAGTAATACTGAGTGTGGCACAGAACATCACCCTGCTCCTGTAAGTTCTGAATTTGGAGGTGTTTTGTCAATATCACATGCAGTTTTCTTCTCTTCACATCGATCTTCATCTGCACCATCTTCCTCACAGTCCTGATCGCCATTGCACACAAGGGATCTGCTAATGCACTGGCCTAAATCAGAACAAACATGCACAGGCAAGAAGTGTTCGTTAGTTTAAAAATAGATCACCTAAAATCAAAGCAGAAATCCTATTTATCTTTTACATTAATTAGCATATTCGCTCCCACGTTGAACAATCTGTGCCCACAAGGGCTTGTGAAACAACAGTAAATGTAGATTTAAATAAACAGTATATAGCACACTTGAGGGAACCACAGCCATTTGAGGCTTATGACATATTAATAAAACAGTTGACTTCCAGATTTATTTCCAAAGTTTTCACCCTCTGACCCTATCACTTATGATTAACTGTGATTATCTCTCTGATAGCACCAAAACATGTTTATCATGGTCCTCTGTAATAAGTGTCTACCTACAGAGACAATATGCTCTTCTGTGAAGGTAATGGAAGCTGCTTGGATACAATAACTGTTCAACGGAGCATTAGTTTCCAGGTGACTTCCAGGATACTTGGATATAGCATAGAACAGCTTCAAACATTCACATCTAAGGATGCACTCCTTAACTACCTTCTCATAATGAAAAAGACAGTTCTCTGGGGCAAATGAGTAAGGCAGAGTGAATTAAAGAGGGTACCAGGGCTACAGCATATTATCTGCAATGCTCTGCAATGCTCCAGATGAAATTAAACACATGCATAGTTAAGGCTGGGAAAAAAGGAAACATCTACCTAAATCAAATTAATCTGTAGATCAAGAGTTCTGCAAAGACATTGCCCATTACTAAAGTTCAAAGATAACAAGATTTTCTTCTTAACTTCATGACTGGAAAATGGTGAAAAAGATCTTTGATTGTACCTGAGAAACACCTGAACCGATCACCACAGCCATCCTCTGTTGGGCATCCCCTTGTGGGGGTGCATGGTCTTGTTTCAAAGGCATCCCCAGAGCAGGGGTTTCCCCCATACTGGCCATAAACTGCTACTGTCCGTCTCCGAACCTAAATGCAAATCAAGAGGTTTTAGAAAATCCAACCAGAAAGCAGGAACAGTTTGCTAGTGTCAAGACTATGCTACCACACTGCTGCTGTGAGGAAATGAGATATTCACTATTTTTTCTGAGAACAAGCACACCTATTATTACCATAATACGGTAAAAAACCCTCAAGTTAATAGAAAGACAACTCCTTTATCTATAAGGTCTTTAGACTGATGCATAAGCTTGGCTTGGTTTGCTCGAAAATGTAATATGTGACTGAATACAAGAGAAAGCTGCTAAGAAATTTCTGGCTTTTTTATATTCTTAATAGGACCAATCATGCCTGATAAGAATTTGTTATTAAAATTTTTCAAAGTAAACAATACCTTTAAGGAAGATGGTAAAATCTAACATCAAGTGGGGTACTTTTTGTTTCTAAAATAAGTACTGTCTCATGGCACATGTTTAATTTTGACTAATCTGTCCTTAATTGATGCAACATCAAAGTAGATGAAAAGGAAAATCAAAAGCAAGTGTCTTGCACATCAATAGAGTTTCAGTGTAAATATCATCAACTTAGTTTCCCCAGGGGTAATGCTTCACAACCAAGTTTTCTTCCCTTGAGATGTGACACCACTAATGAAAAATCAGGGAAATTGGTACAAACCAGAATCAGTGGAGGAATGTCTGTGTTTAACAAACAGTTCAGTTGAGCTTTTTTGAAGCTATCACCAAAATAAAAAGAGTACAAATTATTTTACAACATGAACATCATAGCTTTGAAAGGGAACATACTGGGAAGGGACTTGGAATTTAGCTTCCGAGTTCTCTGCTCTTCAGCCTTCTCATTTTGCTTGGGCTTTTGGCTGACACCTGATTCGAGGTTTTAAAGATACAGTGGCTCCTCAATTACCGGGAAAAAAGCACACAGGCTTATGAGGCCATGAGTACAGAAAAGATGTGTCCATTTATACCTGTTTCTGAGTACAGCCATTGCACTCGGACCAAGGACCAAAAGAATTCCAGCGGCAATGGACTGGAGGGGAAGGGCTGCTCCAGAAGGTTTTTTTTTAATTAAAAAAAAAAAAAAAGAAGAAGAAGAAGGAATTACAACTATGATCAGGCTTTCCATAAAATCACTTGGATTTGCTTTTCATGTATAAGAATGAAACCAGTCCTAGATTGGGTTTTCTGGTCACTCAGAAGAAGAAACTAAACACATTCATCCAGCCTAAAGATCAGCAATGACTTTGTGCAACTATAAAACAAATTTCAAAGACCAGCTTCACACTGTAAATCAGGGAGAGGGCAGTCCCCATCCAGAGATGGAAAGGAAGCTGACAGGGCTGGCGTGTGCCACTGATGGCTGTGGCAGTGCTGACACCAAACAGTGTGTATGTCTCCCAGGAAATACATCTGAAGACCTTTTTAAGCCCTGCCTCATGTGATACACCTAATTATACATTTTAGACTTCAGCATGTAGTTCATTAAATAAATATTCACCTGGAAAAAATAGGAAAGAAGCCTGAAACTTCCAGCAACAGAAAAATCCCCAGCACCTGAAAAAAAAGAGAAGTAAAAGCAAACTTACTTTGCTTTTCCACTTTTTCCTCCCTGTTTTAGCCCATGCAGCTGTTCAAGGTTGCAGCAATTTTTACACTAATCAGCTAAGAAATAAAGAAGTTCACACTTATTTTCTAAGCTGTGTTGAGCAAGCTTTTGTTTTTTAATTTTCCTATTTCTTTCAGTGCTGTCCAATTACCTTTTCAGCTATTTCTCCACATAAAATCATATGTCATTGCACTTGACATACTCACTTCATCAGTACAAATAGAGTAAGCAACTGTCTTACCTTCATGTTAGATGAAATACTCAGATACACAGCAATTACCACGGAAAATGCACTTCCAGCATTCTCAATTCGGCAGCCAAAGGAGTCAGTCAGTCTGTCTGTTGCTGTTCACGTCTTCTCACTCTGCCTTGCTATTCTGCTTTTTTCTTTCCCCTAAAAGGGTTGAATATTGCCAAGGAATTTTAACCTTAACCCATCCAGTCCTCTCCAGGGACAAAGTCTGCTTTGGGAGCTGCTCAGTGTTTTTAAGACATATAAATCAAGTCTTGGATGTATTGACTGGGGCTGGCAGAAAATTGTGAGGAGCACTTACTGGAAGAACAATCATCTTTTCCTTATCTTCTCTCTCACAGTTTCTTTCCCCTGGACAAGATTTTTCAGAGATCTCAGGCCACACACACTACACCACTGCTGAGTTAACAGCTTCAGTAGGAAGAGCTGCTCTAGATAAAGCTGATGTTGCTAATCACAAATCTGCATTCTCCACTGAATTCATGCTGATTTTTGTGTATCAGTTTTCACACTGAAAATCAGCTTATGGATGTGAATGCAAGTTTTGGTCAATTCTGGCCTGGTTCTGCCTGCTTTTTGTGGGGATAGTCATACAGAAGAGTACTTCATTTTCTCTTTCCTCACCCTGCCATGCCCTCTTATTTTTAGTCTTGATTTGTTTCACTTTCCAGAGCTGACCCATTGCAGTAAGAGCAAGAAAACGCCATTGCTAGGGAAATCTACACTAATTTACTCTAGTGTAGCCCAGATAAAACCCTCATGGAAAAGTAGCATTCCTATGTGAAAACTCTTCATATACTAGAATCTCTGATACCATACCAATTTTGAACTGCTTGTACAGTCCTCAGAAGACTAAATGTTTCATGTCACAGCATACTACATGGTGACTTTTAAGCCTTGCACACTCTTGGCATGGTCTGTTTTTTTTAAGGAGAGGTCTAAATCTTGGGTCACACTACTCCATGCATGTGAGGGATGCCTATGTCCACTCCTCAGAACCAATCTAGATAAGCCAGAGTCTGTCATTGAGACTTTTCAGGCTTAGTAACTATGAAACTCTTAGATAATGTAATTCAGATGCTGTCATAACTTCTGTACATATCTTATCGCTTTTTATCAAAAACATCATGCTCCTATTTAGTTTATGACCAATTTGTGCAACACTGACAGCAGTCATTTACCTGTGAAGGAAATTACTAAAACAAGGTTAAAACTTTTAATACCTGGCCCAGAACACAGAAACTCCAAAGAATATTTTATGTCTCCAGGCATATGACTTGATCTTGCAGACAGCTGTTTTAATGGCTTAGATAGCAAATTCACTTTCTGTATAGCTATAATAACCCTCAAGATAAAGATTTACTGTAATTTGGTCACAAACAAAACATGTAAATAAATATAAATAGAGCTAGCAAAGAAAGTATGTGTGGTGGCAGGAGTCTGGTCTTTATTAATAGCTTGTCAAATCATTAATAGTAAAGGGTTTCATATTTAAATGAGTTTATATTGATGGAATGTCTTCCTGCAAAAAGTATTTCAGCAAGACAAAAATGCTGCTTTGGCAGATGCTGTATAATAGTTCTTTTAGCACACAGTTTCAGGTGCTTCAACCTAACAATTTTATCTTTCATTTAGAAAAAGGATCCTGCTTTTTTATTGACCTTGGCTTCAGCAGTAACAAAAGCAAAGAAATGGAACCAAAATATGCAAAACAGAGGGAGGTTAGACCTAGACTTGTGTTGCTCCTTGGACTGTAAGTCCAGAGGTCCCATGGCCCTTCACTGGTTTGCAGTGGGTGGATGTTCAGTCTCCTCTCCAACAGTGGGATTGTGAATGGCTGATTCTTCTTCCATTTCATAGGGTGCTCACAGCAGCATTTTTTTCCTACTTAGCATTTATTTTCTGAACCCTTTAGTTTAGTTCCATACTTTTTTGTGTTATTGACACTGAAGACAATGTGCATGGTACTCTACTTACACTTGAATTTTCTGCTGATAGACTATGCAACACCTAGTACAATCTTAGTCTTGACTGACAGGATGTTCCACAATGACATCAATTATAATAAAAGGCCCGATTGGGGAGCTCCCCAATTACTTCCCTTTACTGCATAGTAGTGAAGGACAGAGTGTAACTCACAGAGAAGCTGAAGCTAATTTTCCCTTACTATTAGTGAAAATGGCAACAACCCAGTAACTATTTTGCTGTTAAAAATGTGTTTTATCATTGCAACTTTTAGTTCTTGCAGAACACTTCTACTGTATAATCAGAAATAAATCACCTTCAGACTTAAAACCAATGTTTTAGAGGATTAAAAGAGGTGTAATTTGAGAGACACAAAGGAATAGCCATAAGGCAGGGTATTTCTTAACTTGCACCAAACGATAATTCTAGCACAGGAATGATTAATGCAATGCTTCACTTGCTGGGCTAATGATATCCTGCCTGGTCTGGAGACAGCATGAAATGGTATTGTCTGTATTCTATTTCACACTAAGGTCAGCCAGAATATAATTATATCAACGATATTTCCCTGTAGACTTCCAGTCTTTTATAGGATTGATGCTAAGGTTATTCAATAGTTTACCAAGCTTTAAATAGTCTTGTGTCTTCATTGTCCAAGTTCATTATGTATTACAGCCCTAAAGACAGTCTGTGCTCTGGGACTGCTGCAAATGCCAACGTTCCAGTGACAACTGAGTGGAGAAAGAACATCCTGTTATTATAGTTTCGAATTGCAAAATTGATTTGGAGAGTTTTGTATTTGTTTCTGTATGCTAATGCTGTATCTTTTTTTTTTTTTCAAAAAGCTTTTTAATTGCCTTTTCTGCTTTTAATGTATTTGCTGCGTTTCAAGGATTAATGACAATGCCTTGGGATGTGTCTCCATGAAATATGTCAAATAGCATTACTGCTGTGCTGACTTTAATGCAAATTATTCTCTCTTAGGGGACCTTGTAGAAGGATATTGCCTTAGATACTGGAATCTGTATGCTGCAGAAACTACACTAAACAATGAAGGGCTGTGAGGGTTCTGGTTTGAAAGAACTGGGTTAGAAGAGCTCATGTTATTAGGATTCAAAATTCAGAGAGCTTCAGTAGTATACTTGTAATTCATCAGACTTGTCTAAAGCACAGATATGTCAGACTGTATGTACACAAAGGTCATAACTGGGCAAACAAATAAGTACGGATTTTTAGAATTATGGTCTGATCTTAGACCACAAGACGTGGTGAACAAATTCAGCAGCTTGATTCCACCCCAAAAGTCAAGTTACTATTCTGTTTTTTTTCCACATCTTTGCCTGCTTTTACACCCAGTCCCTGCCATATGCTCCTTCTGCACATCTGGTGCTGGCTTTGGCACATTTCAGTCCTCTCTGAGAGCCAGTTTAATTTACTACAATGACAGAAAATAAACCCAGAAAAAAAAGAAAAAAAACAAGAACAACAACCAAACAAAAAAATCTTGGTGTTTTTGTGTTGTTTTTGTGAGTTAGAATGTCTCTCAAGAAGGCCTGGTGAGCAACAGGCTTATGGAGAAGGTAAAAACATACAGTCATAGAAGAAAGATGGGACAAAAGAGGTGAGAAGTTGGAAAGGAAGGAAGGCAATGGGAGAACCTT
The DNA here is from genome assembly GCA_013399855.1 of Oxyruncus cristatus. Lineage (NCBI taxonomy): Eukaryota > Metazoa > Chordata > Aves > Passeriformes > Cotingidae > Oxyruncus > Oxyruncus cristatus. The sequence goes on along the minus strand of VXAY01005257.1, from coordinate 225,773 downwards.
CTGCTTGCAGATGCAGCCAGCCACTGCATCTGCTCAAGTGTCAGTGAACAAACCTTGCACAAACTCTTCTGATTGCTACTTATGCTAGACTATCAGACGTAAATGACTCTACTGCTCACTGCCTTCCAGGACTCTCTTGGACAGGATGGTGGCATACAAAAGCGCCACATTATCCAGTGATCAGCTGTCCCATACAGGCCTAATTTAGGTTTTCATTGAAGTAGAATATTTATTTTTCATTTCTACCATTACTAATACTTGCCTCTCTGAGACATTCAACCTTTAGGCTGATAAAAATTGCTCAGGTTCAGACCACATGCCTTTGCAGATGATAGCAAAGAAAGTATGGGTAATAAATATGAGTGAGATTTTCAGTGGTCTTCATCACCACGGGGTGGGAGAAAGCATAGGTCCACCTTGAGTCCTTCTCAAGCTGAAAATCTTGCCCAAATAGCTCAGAGGGGTCAGGGCTTCTGCAAAAGCTCTTCTGAGAGCTCATCTGCCAGGTGTGTACAAAAGCAGACGTGTCCACAACAGATCTATAAGCTCTCACTTGTGTGTGCAGCAACACAGGGGCTCACACACACATAAAATAGGTGAATTTCATGAACCAGAGGGGTGGTCTCATAATGTGAGTACTTTATATGAGCTAGCACAGGAAGAGACACATGAAATAGGTTATGTTAGATATTAGAAAAAGTTTCTTCACCCAGAAGGTGGTTGGGCACTGGAACAGGCTCCCCGGGGAAGCAGTCACAGCACCAAGCCTGATAGAGTTCAAGAAACATTTGAACAATACTCTGGGGCACATGGTGTGACTCTTGGGGATGGTCCTGCACAGAGGCAGAACCTGGACTTGATGATCCTTGTGACTTACTTCCAACTCAACACATTCTGTGATTCTATTATTGCGTTTGTTTTAGTAATGACACAAATCCACACGCAGTGTATAAAGGGGTGTCTCAGAGGTTAAACCGCATGGAGGATTGCAGAACCTGTTCTAAGGAATTAATCCTCAGAGGCAGACAAGGCCAATTTTTCACAAGTATCCAATGATTTATGTTTTTATTGATTTATTCCCTGAATTTTTCTACATTGTCTATTACAAATTTAATTCCTACAGTTAAATAAATTAATGAGCAGCTTCATATGAGTGCCTAAGATAGTATCTCACATTGATAATCCAGATCTCCTTTAGCCTGAGGTCTTGGTGCTTTTTAAAATATCACCTCTTTCTTATTTCTCTGTAGAGTGAGTAGAATGTCAACTATTAGTGTAGAACATCAGCCATTAGTGACCTTGCCCATGCTTTTAAATTTCTGGTTCTTTCTCAGTCAGTGATGTATGTGCATTATATATCCTAGAATTATTATTGTAACTAGTCGGAAAGCTAGAATGCTTCAAGCAGCAAACCTTGAACAAAAATCTTTCATCAAAGTCTATCAGTGTCCCTCTGAAAATTTCCAAGTATCTTGAAATTAAAACCTTAAAAATGTTTTCCAATAAGCAGAACAAAGACTCCTCTCCTATAAAGGAGGGTTAGGGAACAAAATGAAGGCAAGACTTCAAAGCAACAGATCTTATTAGGATGTCTTTTTGAACTACAACATTTTTAGGACCATCTGAAATTCATTAAAATTTTGTCAGCTTACTTGAGAAGTCAGTAATTAACCCTAACTGCTACTGAGAAACTTTCTGGAATAAGCTTTTGTAGATATCTTCCAACTGGAAACAAAGTTCAACAAATAAAGCAAGGTTTTGCAGACTTTCATAGAGGCAACAGGCTGTAGAAACAGAAATGACACAGATTTGACTTCTGCCCTCCCCCATTCTGGACTGACTATGCATACAACTACTATCAGACTGCAATAAATGAAAAACTATACCAGTAATAAGAAAGGGATGATATAGTTCCAGAGATTCACCTGAGCTCCAGAGAAATGTAGATGTGCTCAACATTTGTTATTTCTTTCACAAAAAGCTTATAAGCTATTAAAACTGACATGTGATGGCCTTTTGTGAGTTATTCTGGCTTCTGTCTGTACTTGCAGCTCAGCTACAAGGAGCAGCACTGAAGCGCAGGGTCACTGTGGCCATATTAATTATGTACTTTTTTATTTCCAGACATAAAATTCTCAGACAAATTCTGCCTATCCAGCCATGCAATTATCATTATATACCAATTTTGATTAGGATGATAAAGGTTCATTTGGAGTTATTTAAATCAGAACTGCTTTTACCTGGTACTGGAGATCATACCCCTGAACATCTCTGGATGAATCTTCATTTCTGGAGATCACACTCGTTCCCAATTAGACTGAAAAGACATCCCATTCTGTGCTCATTTGGTTGAAAGACCATCATAACCGTGCTCAAAAGTATGGTGTTTCTAATATAGGCAGAGGCTCTGGAGAACAATCAATAGCTAGGGAAAAGTATTCAGGAAACAGTAATTTCCACATATTGAGAACTTGCAAATGATTTTGAGATTTTTATGAATGATTAAAAAAAAAAAATATTTGGTCTACTGAGGCAGTAATGAAGCCAGGTGTACTGGTTTTGGCTGGGGTGGAGTTAACTTTCTTCAAAGTAGCTGATATGGGGCTGTGTTTTGGATTTGTGCTGAACACAAGGTTGATAATATAGAGGTTTTCTTGTTATTAATGCTTACACAGAACGAAGGCCTTTTCTGCTTTTTGTCCTACCACACTGGTGAGGAATTCAGGGATGCATCGGAAATAGGGAGAAGACATGGCCAGAACTGGTGAACCCAACTGACCAAAGGCATATTCCATACCACATGACATCATAGTCAGTATATAAACTGAGGAGAAGAAGGTGAAAGGGGAAAACATTTGGAGTGATGGTGTTTGTCTTCCCAAGTCACCATTATGTATGATGAGGCCCTGCTCTCCTGGGAATGGCTGAACACCTGCCTGACCATGGACACTTGTGAAAGAATTCCTTGTTTCACATTCTTGTGCTTGTGTGCATAGCTTTTGCTTTCCCTATTAAACTGTCTTTATCTTAGCTCACAAGCTTTCTAGCTTTTACCCTTCCGATTCTCTCCCTGGTCCCACTGGTGCGAGATGAGTGAGCAGCTGCGTAGGGCTTAGTTACCAGCTGGGCTTAAACCAGGACATCAGGGCAGGGAAATACTTCCTTGTAAAAACACACATCAGCTGTGAGAAAAGTATCCTGAGAAAGGCTGGTGGCCAGTTTTGACTGAGGTCAATTATAAACTTCTCTGCTTGAGAGACAGAGCAGAAGAGGTAAATTACCAATATCATTGCTGCAAGGATTACCATATTTTACTCTGCTGTTAAAATACAGTAACACAGAATAAGTCGGCTTGGACTTGTCATAGTTTTGTGACCTTTTCACACTGCAAGATTCCCTCAGACATTTTTCTATTCTTGAGCAGACCCTTTTAGGCTACATCTCTTCCTAACATATGTTCAAGCTCAACTGAAAACTGTGCAATTAGTTAATAAAGACTAACTACACTGATAAACCAAATTCAAAACTGTACATACACACCATCTGCATCAGTGCCATTCAAGAAGGTTTCATTTCTTTTCTGTGTTCTCTTTGCACACACAAATAAGGCAGTGCGCTGTTTTGTCCTCTGTTTTTGTTAAAGTCAAGTAGTGTAAGAGGGAAATTGTGCATGCGTGTTAGGGGAATTCCCTGATGGAGCCAGTATGCCTCAGTTCCAGTAAATGCAAAGCTAAAAATGCCTGATGCAGGGAAAACATATTCCAGAATAAACAGAAGATAGCCTTGCAACTACAAAGTTGAGCTGACCTTTGTTAGCAATTCATTTGTACTTAGGGAAGGTTCTCAGCTGGTGAAAATAATAAAATGCAACAGTGATTTTGATGAAGGAATGTGAACTTACTTTACCCAGGGAATACGCCTTTATCTTAAGTAAATACAGAACCTGCATTTGTCTGTTCCACTGCAAAGCCTTTTTTTCTTACAGCTTGTGTCTCACATCAGAATAATAAAGGCAAAACCCACAACTCCACAGAAGGTAAAGAGACCTATGCAGGTGTCAGGTTTTCCTGCTTTAAAGTGAGCTTACATTTTTATTTCTGGAGAAGGGACAGAGTGACCAGGGAAACCAGTCATTTGCAGTGGTCCCAGAGCAAGAAAAATGTAAATTCTTTAGGACTCTTAAAGCAAGATATGAGATAAAGTAAAGAAATATATAAACAAGTAACATACTAGGCTTATTTTGCTGCTTTTCAGATTAAACATGAGTGTCCCAGTTTTCTTCAATGCTTTCCTCTTTGACCTTCCACTTTACTGCAGACACATGGATTTCTTCCTGAACGTTAGATCTAAAGTAAAACTCAAAACTTACTAAGAGTAAATGTAAGTGAGAAGTAAATGTACATATCTGAAAGAAAATCAGACACTTTGTATTTAGCTAATGCACACTTTATGCACAGCTTTGCATTTATTCACACACTTGGATACTTCTAATTGCAACATACGTGAGAAGTTTGAAAATCTACTGTACCAGGTACATGCTGTATCCGTGCTTTTAACGCTCAGAGGTGCCAAACCTGGATGGGACTTGTAAAACTAAGCTACCTGCCTACCTTGGGAGACAGAAGGCAGTGTAATAAGGCACGCATGTGCATTTTCCCAGCATTTCCAGGAGTAGAACATCAAGTCATGTCCTAAGGAATGGCTGGTGATAAGTAAAATCATTCACATTTAGTAAAATCATATTTTTACTAAAGATAAAGTCATTCACATATGCACTTGAAGCATAGCTGAATAACACGAGGGAATGTGATGCCAGAGACATAACTAGACAAGCAATTCCACACAAAAAGTGAGAAAATTTAGATGGTAAGATAGCCAACTGTCTGAATATAACTTTAAATTCAAGTTGGCTTCCTTTCCTGGGCTTCTCATACAGACTTTTCCTTCAACATTTCTGCAGGAAAGAGTTGGATTTTTCCCAACACTGGTATTGTATTTCTTTTCCAAAGATATTGCCCATGTATCATTCATACAGAACATTTGGAAGTATAAAAGAACTGACATTGAAAGTTTAGACTCTCGGGTTCCAAGTTAGCAGATTTCATCAATAATGCTTGGGTTTAGATATAGGCTGTGTCTCGCTGTATATCAGACAAGATTTTGATAATTTTTACTAAAAAAGAAAGAAAGGAAAACATTTCTAGTACAGCTAAGCGTGTACCATCAATTTGTGTCTGTCTACGCAGAGAGATACACACACATACACACATATGAGTAGGTGACATTTCCTTTTCACTTGTTCAGTAATAAATCTTTTGGGTTGAATGTGCTTTAGAGTAACTCTGAAAATGCAAGTCAGAGACTTACCTCACCGTGGGGTAGGATGGATGTTTGAAATGCAGGCCTGTCAGTGGGCTTGTAAGAAAGGGGCTGTAGCATTTATTTGGCCAGCCATCATAACAGGAAAAGCAGACAAAATTTGAAGGCACAATTTGTGAAGATCTGACCTTTTCTTTCCAAGCACAAAATTGGTCAAATGCATTTTTCTGAGAAAATAACAGTCATAGAGATAAGAGATACAGTTATGTCTCTATACTTAGAGGTCTTTTATAAAATCACAGCATGACAAAAGTGTGGATGGAAGGAACCTCAGAAGGTCATCCACACTATTTGCCTTCCCACTGCACTATCCACCACACCTAAGCCATTTCAGACAAACATTTGCCCAGTCTTTTCTCAAAAACTCCAAAACCACCTGAAACAAAACAAAGTCCAGTGCTCTTTGCAATGTGTACTGGTACAAAAATTTTCCTCACAACTCACTAAAATATTTTCCACTACAATGTAAGAGGAATGTGACTAGAAGCTGGGCCTTTCCACCCAGAATGTGATGCAGACTAAAATACCACATGGTGGTGGCTCAAATGCTTTTTATACCTCTCCAGCTCTAGCTGTGTGTGCATACATTTGCCCATGAATAATGTAACAAAGGTTTAAGACAACAGTATCAAGCAAAAAGAGATTAATATACATTGCTTTTTATCAAAATAATACTGACAAGACAAGAATATTTTGTGGTTATACAACTGAGAAAAAAATGGTTGTTGCCTTATAAAGGACCTTGTGACTTTCTCCTACACATCCTGTCTGGTGCTCAGCCCAAAGGCCCATGTAACCTCCTCTGCAAGCTTGAGGTCAGCCAGTGAAACCCCCTCTAAGAATTATGCTTTGGTGCAAAAATGCACTACAGACCTGTAATGTATCTAAGCACATTTAAAGATTAATGTATCTTAGCTACAGTAAAAAAGAAAATCAAAACAAAATCAAACCAAACCCAAACCGAGCCAACTAACCAAAAACTAGGGAAAATTTAAAATTCTGAATTATGCTGTTGCACTGTGGTGCATACTGGGTGTGTCCCAGGTTTGTAGCTACCTCGGCTGTGCAGAGATGTGCTCTTCATGTTCCTCTAGCTAGATGGAACAACAAACAGGTTTTAGTGGTATTTCTATTGGGGAGTATCCAGGATATCTCTGCAACTCTCCTATGGTAAAGATTAAATGCAGCAGGGGAGCTCTTACTCATGCTATGTTTGTAATGGTAGTCATGCTTCAGCCATGATCTACAAGTATTAGTGCCACCCTCCCAGGTGGTCTGAAGGCTACTGTTGTAGTCTGTCTGATGCTAAGGAGTGCCAATAGAATAAGAGAATGGTTTAGCTTGGAAGGGACCTTAAAGACCATCTTGTTCCAACCTTCCTGCTGTGGGCAGGGACACCTTCCAGGTTACTCAGCCTCATCCAGCCTGGTCTTGAACACTTCCAGAGATGGGGCATCCACAGCTTCTCTGGACAACCTGTTCCACTGCCTCAGCACCCTCACAGTAAAGAATTTCTTCCTAATATCTAATCTAAACTCATCCTCCTTCAGTTTAAGGCCACTCCCCCTTGCCCTATCTCTATATGCCCTTGTGAAAAGTTCCTCCCCATCCTGCTTGTAAGCCCCCTTTAGGTAATGGAAGGCTGCTATAAAGTAATAATAAAAAAATATTTGGGTTATGGTTTTTTTAATTCCTTCTACTGTATTTAAACAAACAATCTCAGAAGTTAGTGACAGCTGTTTATTTTTTTCTATCCATTTTCATCTTAAACAAATAGAAAGACTTTTCTACTATGCTTATTAGCTTCTTAGCAGGATACAGCAGCCTTTTTCATAAGCATTGGTTTTTGCTCATATTTTCTTTTATTGTCATAGAAATTGAAGAACTGATAGTATTGTTTTCAATTTATTAAGCTAATTTACTGTTACTGTTTAGAGAGTTTTTACTGGGTTGTTTAGAAGAGAAGTTTTACTTGAACTATACTGACATCTTGTGGTGACCAATGTTTCTGTTCCAAATTCACACATGAAAGTTTTCAAACTGAAATATCTGGACATTATACGAATAATATTATGTTTCTTGTGCCTGCTTGGTATCAAATAATCAGTGTAGTCTCTTCCCCACTAATTTGAACAGATATATATACCTCTGCAAATCAAGATGATACCCAGGAACAAAGGCAGTCAAACTGAACCTGATGAAAATGTTGCCCTTGAATTCCTCAGTTCTACTGCTGCATTCCTGAGATTTTATCCATGTCAAAGTGTCCAATATCCAAGAGGATACTATCTAAGAGATCACATTAAAAGATTAAAAATTTCAGCTTGCCTGCACCACTGAGGTCACATCAGGGCCTGTCTGCCTGTACTGCACTCCAGTGAAGGTGTAATGTAGTAGCACAACTTTAAATCTGATCAAAACAAATGCCACTGGAGTTATTTGGTGCTCATACACACCTTCCTCTCTAATGTCTAGCCAGCTTTGGCTTTGGTTTCCCTGTCCCTGAGCTAGACTTATATCTAAGGCTTATCTCTAAGGCTTTACCTGTTTTTTACTTCAGTTTTTTAACCCCACCCAGATCAGACAGGCTGCAGAACATGGTGCACAGTATTCAATAAATCCTAATCTAGATGATTAATAGGATCATTGTCTGCTGGCACAACACAGGGTTTCTCCCACCAACAAACCTCGCTGGACCAAACTTGCAGTGCAGAAGCTGTGGTGGGGTACCGGTTGCAGTGGCAGACTGCTGTTGCCTACATCAAAAAGATATCTGACGTCCAGTCATGTTGCCTTCTAAATGTTGGTCTACTTCCTCTGCAATAAAGAAGCAGTGCTGAATTCAGACTTCAGCAGCTGCCAGTACATAAGCCTGTGGGTTCTGAGCAGGCAGGAGTTCAGTATGGGCAATGAATTCTATTCTCACCTCGAGACCTTCACAGGGGCTAAGAGCTTCTGAACAGCCCTGGGTCAGCCACAGCTCAGCCCATTCTCTACCCTTAGGTATTCAGTCTTCCTAAATACTAAAGACAACTGCACAATGGTACCAAAAATCTTTCTTTCCAAACAGGTTCAAAGACATGTAAATGCAGATTATTTTTATCCCACAAAGGACAAGAATAATTCCTCTAGCAGCATATTCTTGCAGGCAGCCAAACCAACAGACTTCCTTTGGAGGCTGTTGCCATGGCATCTGTCCAATGTTCATGGCATCTTCCAGATTTCTGAGATCTAGTGAGAAAGAAAGAGGAAAGGAGGTACGAGTTAAAAGTCATACAGTAAAGCTGCTGGAGAAATAGGACTGCAGTTCAGCCTGTAGGATATATTCATGCTGTTTAAGTGGAATTTTTTTTTTCTGAATGGCATTTCATACATAGGACACTGATTTTTGGCAAGGAAGACAGAATTACTATAAAAATACCCTCATTGAGTCTAGTCATGGCAAAATTATTTTACCTAACTTCGGCCTCTATGTGCCTAGCCTAATGGGGCTGGGTAGGCCTCTCTTGGAATTCATGAAAGAAGGGTTCCTCCCAAGATTGATTTTTTCACTCTACTTTAGACACCTAATGCAAGATGGGAGGATTTACCGTTTGGAACCACTCTTCTCTTCTTTAACTATTGCAGGACTCTGCAATACTACTGACAACCAAAATGAACAGCCTGAGCCACATCTTTCTGTATCTGGAAGCAATGCTGCCGAAGTCAAAAAGGCTTTTTTTTTCCCCATTCCTCAGCCTTAGCAGTGGTCAAAAGCTAAGCACATAAATTAGCACCAAAGGAATTCATCAAGAGGCCATGTTCAGGAACAAGTGAGGATAAATTAAACTTGAGACAACCATACAAGCATGGTTTGTCCTTCAGTGAAAATGTAGCAGTCAGACACAGCTTTACTGCTTTGGGCACTCTGCCAGGGATGACCCCTTTTTCTGGACAAATAGCTTCATGTTACAGGAGTTCAACTCGTTCATTGTAAGAGGGTTCTTCAGAGTTTGTTGGCTTTTGGCAGGCCCAGACAGCCACACTTTGGAAGAACTGAGTCTTAGTAAATCAAGAGTGAGATCTAGCCTGACAGATAAAGACATACTTTCAACAAATACTGTAAGACAAGTTACATAATCCTACAATCAAAGATAAATAAACTCACTTTACCATCAATTTCTGGTTTTGTTTGGGATGACAAGGTAATGATCTGGTAATGAGATGCACACAAATTTTTTCAGTTTCTCTCTGTACATGTTATTTCCCTCAAATGAACTCTTCTAAGATAAAATTGTGCATAGAGTGTGAGCCTACTGAAGATGCATAGTAGGCAGGCATGTGAGAATTTAAACGGTGCACCTAAACAAAAGCTGATCTTCACAGAATCACAGAATATTCTGAGTTGGAAAGGACTCACAGTGACCATCAAGGTCCAACTCCTGGCCCTGCAAAGGACCATCCCCAAGAATCATACCATGTGCCTGAGAGCATTGTCCAAGCTTCTTGGACTCTGGCAGGCTGGGTGCTGTGACCCCTTCCTTTTCTTGTGCTCCTGATGTCCATTGTGATGCTTTCGACTGCAGGCAAGACTGTGTCCTGCCGTGGGGGGGATCTGGGGAGGACAGTGACAAGCAGAGCCGTTGAGGGAAGGTCTGGGGGAAGACAGGGACAAGTAGAGGGCACAGGAGGGCCTATTTTCTAAGGCAACTCACTTTGAAAGTGTTTATTACAGCCGAGAGTACCCCGTCCCTGAATTTCACTCATTAAAACTCACTCCTTAGACCTCATCACTCTCCGTAACTAGCCGAAAGGAAGCTGTAGTGTGGGGGGCGGGCAAGCTGTCTCTTCTGCCGTGCCTGCAGTGAGGGGAAAAGAGGAAATGGCCTCAAGCTGAGGCACGAGAGATTCAGATGAGACATTAGGAAAAAAAATTTCATTCTCCGGGTGGTCAGGCATTGGAATAGGTTGCCCAGGGAGACAGTGGAGTCCCCGGAGATGTTGAAGCGGCACCAGGCTGCGGCGCCGGGCGATGAGCTCTACCGCTTTAGGAGTTACAGCGGCGGTGCCG
>VXAY01005257.1:189135-215259 GCA_013399855.1 Oxyruncus cristatus | reverse complement strand
GGCTGCCGTGCCGGGCGGGGAGGGCCGTGCTGCGGTGCAGGGCCCCGGGCAGTCCGGGAACGCCTTCTCCGTACGCGTTGGCTCCGTGACCGGGGAAGCCGTGCGGCAGCGGGGGGAGGGTGGTCAGGAGAGGGCGGTTTGCTGTTTGTCGGTGATGAGTGCGGCGAGGTGAGGGGGGAGCCGAGGTAACGGCGCCGTGGCTCCGCTTCACTTCAGCACAGGGGCGGGGGCGCCAAGGAATGGCGGCGAGAGGCTCAAGGAACACGACTCCTGAAAATGGAGGCAGCCTGTAGGCGAAGCTGTGGTTCGGAGTTAAGCGTGTCTCCGACCTGTTAATATAACTCGGTCGGTTTGCGCGTATTTTTTTTGAGGCTTGTTCTTTCAGTTTTCGTGACCTGGAAGTGTTAGTGATGTGCTCAACGTGCCGTGTCTTGAAATGCTTTTCAGACGAAGGGAACATCGTCATTTGGTAAGCGGCGAAACAAGACGCACACCTTGTGTCGTCGATGTGGATCCAAGGCGTACCATCTGCAAAAATCAACCTGTGGGAAATGTGGTTACCCTGCTAAGCGTAAGAGAAAGTGTAAGTAACAAACTTTTACCTGTGTTCAAGTTTAAAAAACGCTTGTCTCCTTCAGTAGTCTGACTTTTTTTTCTAGCCAAGAAGGAATATTGTGACGCTTTGTAGTGTTTGGAGCTTTTTCCAAATTAGTGGTGACTTAATTATGTTTTAGGTAATGTATAGTATTGCTGCATAGAGACAGACTTAAATTATAATTTTTTTTGTTAGTTTGAATGAATGTGTCATAAAAATTTAATGTGCAGCATAATTATTTGGTGCAGATGAATAACAGTAACATGTTTTAGATAACTGGAGCGCAAAGGCTAAAAGACGAAACACCACTGGTACGGGTCGCATGAGGCACCTGAAAAAGGTCTACCGTCGATTCAGGTATGACATTTTATTCCACACTAGCTTGGTGTGAAATCCTGCATAGACATCACTTAATTATAAAATTTGTCATTCGAAGTTAACATTTCTTTTCGTACCACTTAATGTGGTTTGATCTTCTTAAATATATCATGAAATGATGCTTCATATCCCTCACTCCTTGGTAAGACAAGGTGGTGTATAAAGTTCTGATGTTCCTGTTAAGTGAATATAGCACAGATCACAGAGGTGATTGTAATAAAATGCACGTCTTAAAATACATGCTTTGTGTAGTATTGCCTCTGTTTGTGAGTTGGTTAAATTGGTGGTTACACTGAAGTGTGGGATTTTACAGAGACAACTCTTGAAATCATTGCAGTCCCCACTTGCTCACAAAAAAAGTTCAGGACGGGAATAACTTCAGGAGCCTCTCTTAGAGTTCAGTTAGCAGTAAGTAGGTGTTACATCAGATTCTGAGTTACGGGTTTCTAAAACTTCTTACAATGCTTTTGAGTTGTACTTAGGAGGTAGTGGTGGGGGGTTTATACTGTTTTTATGAATTTCTTTTGTATGACTACCATGTTCTAAAATTTAATTCTGCCTTCTGGTCTAATGAACAAGAGAGCTGTATGAAAAATACTAAGTAATTCAGGGCTGTTGTCATAAAAATGTAGATTGAATTTAACAGCAAAAAATAGGAGGTTTTAAGTCGCAGTCAAACTATCAGTTCATTTCTTTTGGTTAACACACTCTTTCCCAGTAGCAGCCATAAAACACTTTACAGCGTGCAACTGTAGCTTGCTTTTTGCTGAGTGTTGCTGAAGTAGAAATGTCATATCGAAAAGCAAAAGCAAGCTCAGGGCTGAGGAGTGTCTGGTTGGAGACAGAGAAGTTCTGTAAGAAATAGGCTTGTGATTCACAGACATGACTGGATATATATCTTTGGAACATATCTTTGGCTGGATTGCTTGGTAGGAGCATGAAATAAGGTGTACCTTCAGCAGGTATTGCTGTATCTGGTGCAGTCTTGCAGTGTTCACTCAGTTAACGAGATCTTCCTGTTTAAGGAAATCAAATTTACTTAAGCAGAAGAGAGTGAAAACCATGCTGCTTATTCAAGGCAATTGTTAATAAGATGCTTCTTTTAACAAATGCCTGTATAAATTCTGTACTGAGATAAGCTGAAAAAAAATGTAATGAGTTTGATCTCAAACATCACTGTCAGAAAATAACTTGCAGCAGGAAACAACTTTTCAAAAAGCAGTAACTATATTTCTACTTGCAGGAATGGATTCCGTGAGGGAACCACACCAAAGCCCAAGAGAGCAGCTGTTGCAGCCTCCAGTTCATCTTAAAGACTCATCTATTTGTTAAAATAAATGGTCTTATCCAGAAAATCTTGTCACTTTTTTTACATACTTCACTGAAATGCAGAATTCTGATACCACATAAACACCTGCAAACACAAATTCTTAAATGATTAATTTCAAACAACCCTTTAAGTGACGCTTTTCATTTGATAGCACCTCTGTCTTAAAAAGGACTGTCACCTTTGCACTGAACTGAAAAAGAGGCTTGTACGTATTACTCAAAAGAGCTCCCCTGCCAGAGAAGTGGGATATTGGAATTATGGACTTGCCTCTGAATCTCATTGTGCCCTATCAGGGAGAGTCAGATTTTTGTCTTAAAGATAGTAGCTATAATAGTGGCTCTTACGTGATGTTCTTGGAGGCATTAGTGAAAGACGGGTTTTCAGTCCTGCTCATCTTTGACTGCTCTGTAGCACTGAAAGGCCCACAATAGTACTGCTTGTTGTGTGGGTCATGGCTTAGGAAAAAAGAAACTCCCAGGTCTGGAGCACAAATACTGCCAGATCCAGAGGGGCTGGATATCTGCTGTAGGTGGGACAGGAGTTGCCCAAATGGCCTGTAGAGGTTGATGTGGAAAGATGACACACATAATGACTTGAATTAACCATGCTGGGTGTAAAGATTAATAAAAGGTAATTCATAGGGTAGAAAAGTCGCTTGGAATTAAGTAAAAATTACATATTGATGCCTGATACATTTGTATCCTATGTGGTGTGTTACTGGATTTCAAACTCCACTTTAGGGAGGTGATCATAAGATGCTGCTATGAAAGTTTGGAGAATTACAGTAATCACTGCAAGGGTTTAGAGGATTTTCAGATGTCTTGCAGAGACAATACTGAAAACTCAAAAACTTGAGATACTTCAAAACTCTGAGGCTGTTTTACTGCAATTCTTTTGGTTTTGTCATGAACTCTCAGAAGCAGCATATTGCTTTGTCATTACTGAATGATCAGCAGTTAATGTATCGCCTTGTGCAAATCACAGAAGAAATTTTCAGCCAGGTGTGAAATTGGGGTGTCCCTGACTGCTCTTAATATTTTTAAATTATGTAGAGTCAGTGCTTTTTGATACTTGAGTGTACCGACTTGGGCTGTTCCTAAACAAAAAGAGAAGTCTTCCCTCTGGTGTTCTCTAGCATGTAGCAAATATACAGCTCTCACTCTGGTTTCAGCTGTTCCATCTGAGAGAGCTGGAATGTAAGTGGTGGTGATGCTGGTGCACACTGTGCACGCTACATGTCTGTGTATCCCTAGGGCTAAGGAGTGCCTCTGAAATGTGTTTTTTTGGTGGTGTGTGAGAAACACTTAAATGTAGGAGGAAGTAATCATAAGTGTGTCTTTGTTACTATGCGTGAGAACAACCTCGAGAACAACCTTAAGAACACCTTAAAAAGAGGCCCTCAGGATTCTAAGGAAGGGCTAGTTGAGCGATGTTACAGTTGGACAGTGCTATGGCAGGTGCTCTGACTATGGGTGGGAGTGAAAGCCTCTGCGAAGTCTTACGTGATCTTTTTGTAGAGGGATTTTGTTCTGAGCAGCCTGTTTGACCTGCAAATATGACAATACACAGCAAAAGGAAGTGCTTAGCTATATTTGCTGCTATTTGTTAGCTTCTCATCATGAATTCTGCTGGAAAATGAACATTTGTTTAATATGCAACATACCATGGTAACAGCGATTGAAACTTGCAAAGACTTGCGGTAACTGAAAACCTTCATTTCAGGGTGAATTTTACTTGCAGCAAGAATGAATTCTATGGACAAGAAATTTGACAGCCACTGCATTTTCAATTGTTTTAGAATTCTTGGAGAAAGGCAGGAAATAATTTTGTGGGGGTTCTGTTAGTCCTATTCAGAAAAGATTATGAAACTCATATGTCACATGTCAGCTATCGTTAGACTATACTGGAAACGTTCTGAAGCATTCCGGTTCTTTGCAGTGTTTTCCTACATGTTGAAAGCTAGGCTACCTTGGTGGATGCTGAGGGATAAAGGGATTGAGAGCAGCCTCATGAAGAAGAGTAATGGTGCATGAAAAGCTAGACATGAGCTGGCCATGTGTGCTTGCAGCCCAGAAAGCCAACCACACCTGTGACTGCATGGAAACCAGTGTGGGGAGCAGGGCAAAGGATGTGATTCCACCCTGTTACTCTACTGGAGTGCTGCATCCAGCCCTGGGGACCCCAGCACAGGCGAGATGTTGTTCTGCTGGACCATGTCCTGATAAGGGCCACAAAAAAAGATCAGAGAGCTGGAACAACATTCCTATGAGCACGGGCTGAGAGAGTTGGGGTTGTTCAGCCTGGAGAAGAGAAGGCTTCAGGGAGACGTTATGGCAGCCTTTCAATACTTGGAAAAGGCTCATCAGAGAGATAGCGACAGACCTGTTTAAGTAAGGCCTGCAGCAATAGAACAAGGGGTAATGGTTTTAAACTAGAGGAGGTAGATTCAGGCTACATATAAGGAAGAATTTTTTTTACTATGAGGGTTCTGAGACACTGGAACAGGTTGCCCAGAGAAGCTGTGGATGTTCCAGACTGGGTTGGATGGGGCTCTGAGCAACCCTGTCTAGTTGAAGATGTCCTGGCTGATGGCAGGCGGGTGGGACTAGAGGACCTTTACAGGTCTCTTCCAACCCAAATCGTTCTGTGATTCTGGTATTTGCATTGTCCTCAACCTCAAAGCTAGAAACAGCAGGAGAGATACAGGCCTGAACCTGGGCAAAACATACGCTTTCGGGGGGAAATAGTACCTTTTGCCTTTGGAAGAACTGTGCTGTATATTCAGTGGTAATGTGGAGTGAGAGGCCAAAGAGAAAAGGGCAAGAGGTGAGTGTGTGTTCATGAAATCACACCATTTATGCCAAGGAAGCCCTAATGCCAGCAAGGAGAAACCATCCATTAACATCCCCCCATTTAATATTGTTCACTTAGTCTGGAGAACTGGGGAAAGGAGGTGAAGGTGTGGGAGTTTCCTGTAACCTTCCTGTTCAATTGATGATCTCTCCATTTGAAAATAACCATTCAAGAGTCACATTTTCTCCGTGTTTATCTGTTTCTTTGAAGGCAGGGTTGGACTGTGATTAAAAAAATATAATCCTGTTATAGTCAACAATAAAACAAGTGTGGTCTTTGGTACGTAGAAAATACAGTGTATGACATAGAAGGTGGGTTACTGGCCTACATGCAACGTGAATGAGTGGTTTAAGTGGTCAGCAAGGCAAACTAGAGGATAGGTTACCTGATCAAGGTAGTAGGAGTTAAGAGCAGCAGTTTTGATTGTATTCCCGTATTAGGGTCCGGATTTGGGCCAGGGAAGAGGAAGTGAGGAGAACAAGCAGATTTAATTTATGAGCTTATTGGAAATACAGATTTCGGAAGTCTATTTTACGAGCACGGGCTCGCTGCAGCCGTGCCATTCCTGCACTAGAATTCCATGTACGCGCCCTCCATCTCCGGTCCCTGGCGTCACCACATGCCGCTCTCTCCCCCCGGGGCGCCGTGGGCCGACCCGGCGACCCCCTCGGGCCGCAATGGTTCGTCCCCGGGCAGCGCGGGCGGGCGCCGAGCGCGGGGGTTCGCTTCCGGGTTCGGGTGCGGGCGGGCACTCTGTGGTTGCTCCTCCCCCGCCGGCTCTCCGGCCCAGGCGGGCGGGCGGGCGCTATGCGCAGGCTCGGCCCTTGCCTCAAGATGGCGGCGGTGGCGGATAAACAGAAGCACGAGCACGGGCGGGTGAAGATTGGGCATTACATCCTGGGGGACACGCTGGGCGTCGGCACCTTCGGGAAAGTCAAGGGTGAGCGGCGGCAGCGGGGCCGGCAGGTGTTCGGCCGCCCTTCAGCGCGGCCCCGGCCCGCGGGAGCGCCGCTCAGACCGGGAGGTCCGCGGGCTGAGGTGCCGGGGTGGGACTGGCGGTCCCACAGAGGGAAGTGGTGGCTGGGGAGAAACAGCTTCCTCATCTCTGTGTGCGGAAATAGCCGCTAGAAGCTAAATGCTGCTGCGTTTCTTTAAAACGGCGCCGGCCATGTAGCGAAAGTAGGGAGCCTTAATTCTCGAGCTGTCTTTCATAGCATTTTGCTGCAGAAAAGTCTCGATGTCCTTGTAAGGAAGGCAGGATTTCTCTCTCTACCAGCAGAGAAATAAACGTAAAAAGGTGGGTCTGAGATTGTTGGATTAACCGGCAACACAGCTGACTCACAGATGCGGAGAGATTTTATGATTAGTCTGCTTGACCAGTGGTTGTCAAAATTTTTTTCAGCTCAGACTTTAAGAACTTTACGCCGTAGGGGTGCAAATGCTGTGCTAGTATATTTGAACGCTAGTAGAAATAAAGTAGAAGTTAAACTTACCCAGCACAGGTGGAAGAACTGTTCATTAGCTCATTCTCGCTGTTGCTGCTGTGTTGCTCGTGAGAACTTCAGATACTGGGGCAGGCAAATTGAAAATATCCTTTCTCAAATGAGTTGAGCTAGGCTCAGTCTATATTCTTCATAAGTTTTTTTTGGTTTGGTTGGTTGGTTACTTAATGGGTCCTTGTGATTATAACCAGTAAAAAACCCTACACCTATTTTTTTTTCTTTTCGGTGTAGCTGTTTCATTGTTTGTGTTCTGCACAAGCTCTTTCGGCTCTTGGCATGTTCTGAAGAAGTAACTAATGTATACACAAAATAGGATATTTTTCTCAGGGAATGCAGTGGAAAATATTTTGAGAGCAGAGCCCTTCGTGTCTCTTTTTCAAGGCACTTGGGAGTAGTGCCCCCCAGCTGGCAGCTGGAATACCATTTCTTTCCTTGGGAATTTTCTTTCCTTAAATAGAGAGAAAATAATATAGCCCAGAAGACAGGCATCAGGCTCTCCTGCCCCATGGAGGGACTACATAGTTGAGGGGAGGAGTGAAAGATGTCTTCGGGTTTTTTACCCAGCACACTGCACGAAACCAAGATTGACATACCATCAGTGTTTTAATATGCTCTTAAATTTAAGAGAGCACTGTTGTACCCCTGCTTTTCTTGTCCCTATATGATCTACTGTGTTATTTTTGCTTTAGCTGTGTGTGATAAAGGACATTTTATCTATGATGCACTGATTTTCCTCCTGGGCACACATTTTCTTCATTTAATACCAGATCTGTGTTTTGCTGTAATTCTAATAATTGTGATATGGTTTCATCAACTGACATTAAGCAAAAAACTATAGTAAATGTGTTCACTTCTTAAAATTCAGTTAGAGTTGTCATTGAGCTCATGTGATGTAGGGGGTCAAGCATATGGTTCCTGGAAAGTGGATGTTTAATTTTAACAGTGGTGGCAGCCTGGAAACATTGAAGTGGAAAACCAGTTTTTTACTTGGTAATTGTTGAATGTTTCATGCTGTCAGGGTAGCTGTCAGATGAATTCACCCTGCTGCCTACCCTAGATGCTAAAATGCCACAGAAGTGAAAAGCTGTGAGATAGAAGAATATTGAACTTAAACCAGCTATATGAGACACATTCTCATTGAACCTTTACCATGATTCAGTGTAAAACATCTATCCCTATTTTTGTCAAAATTTTTTTTTAAAACATTGCTGTTGTTTTCTGCTGAAACCAAATGCAAACTTTTATTTCTGGATATTTTTTGATTTAAAGTTAGTTTCCATAAAAGCAAGAGTATTCAGGCTTATAATGTTCCATACTGAGAAAATGAGGGGTACTACTTGAGGCTGTAAATACACAATAATTGTTCCAGGTTTCTAGTTCTAATTTATCAGTGCTGGTCTGTATAGACTGCAGATGTGATCTAAGTATGTGGTGTTTACCAAGTCAACAATAAGGGACCTGGAAATGGACAGTGAAGATCAGTATGATATCTAATGTTGTGCAGCAGGTTGGCTTTGCACAGTCTGAACTATTATTTGGGTTGGTTTTTTTTTCATGTTAGTGAAAACATTTGTTTATCTCATACTTCTAAAGACTGCTTTCCTCTGAGTTTTGGGTTGCCTTTTTGGCCTACTGCAGAATTGTTTCATTGAATACAAAATAAGCTTCTTCAGCTTTTTTTTTTTTCCCTACCCACTTAATGACTGATATTTGTGTTTCATAAGAATGTTGTATTTACTCTGGATGGCCTCATAATCAGTTTTTTCCAGTTGAAGAATTGCTGAACTAGACTGTTGCTCCTGCATTTCAACAGTTAAATGAAGTCGCTGCTGCTTTGAGCCTGTCACTGTCTTTCAAATGCAAAGCCATAGGGAAACTTGAAGGCAATTGGTATTATCAGAGAATTAAGAAATACTAGATCTGTTAAATGGACTTTTTTTCAGGAATTGTTCTGAAGGGCTGGTAGCTAGTTGAGGATTAGGATGATAAACGTACCTTTTGGTTACTTCAAATTTGTTAGCGCTCCCTTATGTAGGTAATGCAAAGTAGCGTTCAGAAGGATAACACTGGCTGCTTGTTTGTCTACGTGGTGTTATCATCTGAGGTGATGCTTTCAGCTCTGTCCTAATCCTGAATTCAAAAGTGTCAGCAGTCTGTTACCAGTCCATGCCTGACGTTTTACGTAACAGATACCTTGAACCATATCCAAGAAAACAATTTTATATTATGAAATGGATGATTGTTGAAAACTTGTATCTTAAAAAGTTAAACGTGTTATGATTTTAAATTGAATTAAAGAGAGGCAAAAATTACTGAAGAAAATAAAGATTGAATTTGAAATGTCTTAAACAAGAGGACAGGCTTTTTTGGGATCTTTCTGCACCAAACCAAACCAGAGTGTGTTTTCATTACAGTCATTTATTCAAAGTTGGCAGGATTGAAGAAGCAGAAAATCTTGTTTTCTCCCAGTCAGTGAATAAAATTAAGGCTTGAGGCACACAGCCTTGAAGGCTGTGACAGCTAGAATTGGTTTTGGTCAACTGCAAATGTTACTGTTTAATTACTTTGAATGAAAAATTTGTTTTGAAAAACTTTTCTTATGTGCCTTGCATATTGAACATAGCTTGTAGCTAATAAATGACTTTATATGTTTTTCTGAGTGCTAATGAAATTCCAGTCTAACGTAAACTGACAAACAGAAATGGAACAAATTGGCTCAAAAGTGAGGCTTTATAGTATATATACAGAATACTTAATAATACACATAAAATAGAACTGCGCATATTTATATATGCTAATCTGTAGAATTGGTCAGATACAGATGCTACTTACTATATTAAACATGAGCCTTGTAAAGCAAAGGAAGATGTAGATTCATTCTGATCTTTGGTTATTTTCTGAGAAGCTGTTTCTTAGGTACAAAAACTAATGTTACATTTAAACTTGCTGTTTAAAGATTTTTTTCAAATACTTTTGGCTTAGTTCAGTTCCCATTATGGATGGGCAAAGACCTTGTAATTCAAATAGAAGAGTTGCTTTTCTTATTTTTTATATTCATTCTTTCCCCCTTAGGGTTTTAACATAAGTGATATGATTTGCTGGGTTCCTTTGAAACTTGAATCACACTTGAACTGAAGAAAAGAAGGGGGTTGTGATTGCTTCAGTTGTATATCTGGTTTAAAGCAGATAATTCTCATACAGTTCCAGGCACTCACCTGTCACTGCTTTGTTGTCTCTGTAGAACCTGTGGTGGACGCGGGCTTTGTCCTGCATTCCTCAGCAGTGGTTGGTTATTGGGGCCATTTTTAGGTACTGGCTTCTGAATGAGGGGATGTGTCTTTTCACCTTGCAGGCAGAACCTTTCTGTGTTCTCAGGTACTGGAGATATCTGAGTGCAGCATTGTGATGGTCGAGGGTCTTAGGTAATCCACTACTGAGTTCCCTGAAGGAATTTAGAATACTTTATTTACACAGTGGCTTGTAAGAATAACCACTCAGATGCTTGTCATTATCTTTGCCTCTCTGCTAAGAATTTCTTCTCACTTATGTTGGTTTTTAGCGTAGTATTGGGGCAGAAGGCAGCAGGAAGGTCTTGTGTTGTGAATAAAGTTTGCAGATGGGTATTATTCTATGCAAATTATCTGTTGAATGCAGAATAATTTTTGTGTATCACTGCTGTTTAATCACAGCGTCCCATGGATATGTTTAAACAAAACTTGAAGCCTGGGGCTTATTTTAATTCTCAAGTGAGGGAAGGCACCCAGGCAATGTATTTAGGACAGACCTGTTAGTAATGTCTGTTCATGTGGACAAGGATGGACCATGTAGGTGTCCCTAGAATTTGGCTTATCTTCAAAAGGTGGGATCAGGGTGGCAAATAAATATGGTGTATTTATAATCACTGCATGCAGAAACCATGCAGATAGTGCAGCTTTCTAGTGGAAGAGATATTTAGTTTCTAAATGTTTTGTCTGTGATCCAGTGTTGTGTTTAAGAAAAATATTCTTAGCGACTTTATTGTGACTATTTCCAATAGCTCCTGCAAAGTTTAGGACTTAGAGAGTTGATTTTTAAGGCTGAAAAAGAAAAATTAAACTCCTCAGTTTCTTTCCCTCTTCAAGGAATGTATGAGGTTGCACATTTACATTGTTCTTTGTTGTTACTGTTGTGTTTCATTTTGTGCATTTCTGGCAGCTTTTGCCACTCACTTGATATGGTAAAGCTCTGGTGTTAACTGCACAGACTGTGGAGCTTATGGAGGGTCAGACTGGCCCAAAGACAGATACATTTTTGTAGGTAAACTGATCAGATTCTCACAGTGGTAATTCAGAGCAATTGCTGAAATAGGCTTCTTGAAGGAGGGATAACAGATTCCTTTAGTAAGAGTGATCCCTGCAGATAAAGTAAAGGAGATACAGGAAAACACGTTTGAGTGAATTACCAAGTAAGCCAAAAGCTTGGAGTGACCTATACAGGGAGAGAAAATGCTCTCTCTAATTAGCAAGGATGGCAGGGTTTTGGGATATGCTTTGCTTTTTTTTTATTCCCCAATATTGCAAAAAATGTGCGCTGAGACTTCTGAGGGTAAACTTAAATGTTTTTCTTACTTATATACATCTAATGATCGAATTGTGGAAGAAGTTGGAGCAGGGCAGAAGAAGTTAAAGACCATCTGGTTTTCAACCTCCCTGAAGATAATGGGGATGTGTGGAATGCTAACATTTTAACTTGTATTTCTTGGCTACAGTCAAAATGGGCAAATAAGGTCTCTACTGACTAAATACTTCCTTATTTCTTGCAGTTGGAAAACATGAGTTAACTGGACATAAAGTTGCAGTGAAGATCCTGAACCGACAGAAGATTCGCAGCCTTGATGTTGTAGGAAAAATCCGCAGGGAGATTCAGAACCTCAAACTCTTCAGGCATCCTCATATAATAAAGCTGTAAGTTTTGTTTGCTGTAATCAAACATATTTAAGCGGTAATCTCACTGATCTGAAATATGTTTAAAGGGTAATACTACAAACAGTATCTTGTCAGAAAAGTAACCAGCTTCAAAGTCTGCAGCTGTGCCCTCTGTAACATGCTTTCACAAAACTTATCTGTCCTGCAGGCTGGACAGTTTCCATTAGGTCTTTGCTGAGAAATTCTTTGGACAGGTATATAAAAAGTAATGTCATGACAGATACTTCTAATAGCATCTATCTCTGATTTTAGAGGCTACTTCATTTTTCTTTACTTGTTCATATTTGATCTGGTTTTTTTCTGCTTAGAAAATGAGTTATTAAGAACAAATCTGTACAGGTCATTTCTACAGTAAGTTTATAGTATTTTCTCAAAGGGTTCTTAGTGATGTGCTGGTCAGTTATCTGTGTTTTTTCAGTGTAGGTTGCTCTCTGAAAGCTTTTTCTGAATTAAGGACATGCAGTTTGTTATATGTGATTGACAATTCTAAAATCTTCAATTCAGCAGCTACCCCTTGTCTAAATGTGGTATTTACAGTATGCCTGTTTACATCTCTTAGTTTATCTGAACTATATATAGTTCATCAGTGGATTTCAGAGTACAACTAAGTATATCCCAGAACAGACTCCTTATGTCTGGTCTGTGGAAACAAATTATAAAAATCATTCACTCTCTTTTGACTGTAATTTCCTGTAAAGTTAACCTGCACCTGTAGGGTGTGGGTGACTTTCACTGTCTTAGTCATGATGTTGGTGGTTTCTTTATTGGTAGAATCTTGTTTCCCTGCTGCCAGTGACAGAGGCCATGTTTATGCACTCCCTTTAATTTGGCAACAGCTGTTACACTGAAGCTAAATTGTATTGTGTAAGATCAACTCACTCCTTAAGTGGGTTAGTTTTCAGAAGACTATTGAGCTGATTTGTCAGCAGAATTGCTTGTGCTGCCAGTTAGAGTCCATGAATGAGTCCAAAGGACACAGCTGTAGCCAAAACAAAATAGGAAGTGTCACTGCACCAATTGAAGTATCAACGTGGAAAACGAAAGAGGCAACAGTGAAAGGAGAGGAAATAGCTTCTGAAACATATTGTCATTCCCGTAGCTATAGAGGGACGGATCAATATTTTAAAGTATATTTTTATCTGACTGTTTGTACAACTTCTGTTTTAACTAAATGTAACTAGTCTTTTATGGAGTGTGTAGACTAATATGTACCTTCTCTTATCAGGTACCAGGTCATCAGCACACCCACTGACATTTTCATGGTGATGGAGTATGTTTCAGGAGGAGAACTGTTTGATTATATCTGTAAAAATGGAAGGGTAAGAAGTAATCCAACTTTGCAAATCAGTGACTTGCGTTGTGTTACTGCTTTTGCAACATTCCTGTGTCACCCCACGCTGAGGGGACAGACAGATTTGTTTTGGGTATCCTTGGCAGAATGGTACAATTAAAAGTTTATTTTCTCTACAGAATATTATGATTAGTGTAGCACAGGACTTAGGGTTAGAGTGGCATAGGCTTTCAGTGAGCAGAATCAATGTAGTACAGAATTTCTAACCCAACTTAAGATATCAAATTACCCAGACCCTCTGCAGATCTGATCAAATCTTAATACATATTTTGCTGTATCAATATAACAATCACAATCTAGACTTCAAAATCATATGAAAGAATACAAGTCACTCAGTTCTCAGAGGAAGCAGGCTACTGTGGAGGCATCTGTAGCCACTGGAAAGTCATGAGTCTCATTCCCACTTAGGATTTGTAACTGATGATAAAAGACACTTCTCTGGCTCCTGTTGCATTTCCTTATTCCATGACAGAGTCATCATTGTCATCAGGTTGGCTGGTTTCCTGGGGACTAATGGCTGGTGAGGAAGTGGGTAATCAGCCTTGCACCTAGGAATCTTGAAGCTGGCAAGGAGGGGAAGAAGTCTGGTTTGTCTGCTTGGTTCACAGGATCTTCAGGGCCTGATAGTGAGGGAAGGAGCATGACTCACTTGGTCACAGATGGCTGCTTGCCTCATAAAATGCAGTTATTAGGCTATCCACATTATCAGGGACTGGGACCAGGGGAACTTGTTAAGTGAAGGTGTGTTTTCATGTATTCTGCTTTAATTTTGCTGTTATCAATTAAAATACACTTCATGACTGTTTTGTTCTGAAAGTACAAGTGGTTATGGGTTAAGACATTTCAGATCTGTATGTGTGACTTTTGTCACAGCATTTTTCCTCTTTACTAATATGTTAATTTTCAATGGCTGGGTACAAACTGGATTGATATGTATTTAGCTGGAGTAGCTGAAAACTGTTTCTTCAGTAAACCCCAGTCTTGGCAAGTTACCAGTAGTAATAATTGTGTATTTATTACTGTCTTTGGAGCTTTCACAGAAGCTATTGTAAGAGTTAGTCACTTTGCGAGACTATATAGGATACTTTATTTAGTTGTTAGGACAAACTTGGATGTGGATTAGGGCATCTTTATACGAATTGCCCAGCTAAGTCTGCTGTTTGGGTCTAGCTGCTAATGTAAATAGCATCTGAAATTCATAATATTTTTGCTGCATTTCAGCAGCTTTTGCCAACTTAAATCTTATGCTGTGCTTAAATGTCAAAGTCCATTGATATTACAGTTAAGACAAAGTTAATGTGTGAGTGCTGATTTTTCTAGCTAGTGAGTATGTAACTTCTGCCTAACCAATTTTAAAAGTGTGATTGAGATGTTTCAGTGACTTTCTGAGTCAGTGCCTGTGTTTTGTTTAGTCATTTTATGCCTGTGGTAAAAACAAAATTGTGTAAGATATGAAGCATTCTGCTACAGGTTCTGATAATCTGTTGTATAAAGAATCAGAAAGATAAATGATAACTTCAGCTCATGGGAAAAATTTCCTCTAGCTCATAGAAATGAAAAACAAGTGAACTTTCACTGTCTCAGAACGGTTTAAAATCTTTGTCTGTTCCAGCTTGATGAGAAGGAAAGTAGACGTCTGTTCCAGCAAATCCTTTCTGGTGTGGATTACTGTCACAGGCATATGGTGGTACATAGAGATCTGAAGCCTGAAAATGTGCTGCTTGATGCACACATGAACGCCAAAATAGCTGACTTTGGTAAGGATTTCTTTTTTTTCTGATTGTATCTCTGGTGTTAGATTCTGTTATTAACTTTGGGAAATATTAATTATTGTGTGTATACTTGAATATCCTGGTGGTGGGACACAATACAAGAACATTAAGAGTATAAATGTAGAGCAAAGTAATGTTCCTGCACATCTACTGAACTTGGTTTCCTCTCAAGCTTGCTTTTCAAGTATTTTCTGTGACTGGTGAAATTGTGAACCAATTTCTTTGGTTTTCCTTAAAAATACTTGCTCTGAAATGCTAAATGAACTTAGGTCCTGACCTTTCCACTTCAGAACTCACTGCTGTTGCCTGTCTTTGCAATCTGTAAAACATAGATGCTTGGAAGGACAGTGCAGGGGCACTTCACCATCTTTAAGAATCACAGTGCTATAGTAAAAGAAACTAATGCTCCTATTAAATTACTCTATTGAAAGAAAAAGAAATTAAAGTGTAAAAGTAAAAATAAGAACAGTTAGTCTTGCAACCTCCTGTGCTTTTTTTGCTATATACCTGCCTAACTAGTCGAAAAGCTTATTTGTTTATAGCTGTTTGTGACATAGCTGCAGAGAAGCCTTGCTGCTAGTTCTTGGAACTATCTGAGTCAGGAACCCTTACCATATAAGCATAGTAGGGTATCTGTGCTGCGATGTTATGATGATGTATCTCATGTAGTCTTAGTGGATATGCTCTTGTAAAGTATTTTGAGTCTCCAGTGAAAGGTGCTAGGTAATGCTGAGTATTCTAAGTAAGTTTTAAAGTTATGGTGTTCAGCTGTGTGGGCCCTGGGAGTCATACTGGTTTCTCGTGTGTAGAAAATGCTGAGGATGAAATGGCTTACATAGCAAAGGAATGAAGTGGAGTAACTTCGTGTCAGTAAAACTGTAGTACTCGGTTAATCATGACTAGTTTATAAGAGCTTTTGTGTATTAGGATATGAAAGCTAGTCAAGCTTCATTCTTTCATCTCCACACACCACCACTACCCCACCTCACACTCCCTGCTTCCCCATAAAGGGGCATAATTCCTTCTAGGAGACTTGAGTTCTTTGGCTTATGGTAGTCTTGATCATGGAGCTTCTGTTGAAGAAACTAGAAGATGTTTTCCACAGGGCTTAGACTTTACTGAGGGCTGGTGAAAATGAAGATGGCCTAGTTTTAAAGCAGACTTCAGTTGTCAATAGAGTCTCTTAAAACCAAACTGCTGAACTGCAGTGATTCCAGAACCAGCTGAACAGTGCTGTGGTTTAAATTCTAGTGAAGTCATGTTTACTCCTCAGTTCCCCTTACAGAATTCTGTGAAATTCTGTGGTAGCATCTTCTACTTTGGCTCTTTAGAAGAAAATTTGGTTTTTAGTACTTTCTTGTTAATGACCAAAGTCCTATCTTGCTATTCTGCTTCATCTTTCTTAGAGCAGCTTTGCTCTCTGTTATGCCTGTGTCATCCAAGCTGAACTGGTTTTTGTCTTGGAATGAATATGTTCTCAAACATTATAGGCGATAATGGATTAATGTTACTCAGATTTCTGGTAAACTAAATGGAGAATTATGTTGCATGCTCATATGAAAACTTCAGTAATTCCAAACAACGTTATTTCTTAACTGGGATAAATTTGTTAATTTTCTAATTTGATTTACTAGTGGTTTGTAGTAGCTGGTATATGCAATGTGAAATTGTTTTGCTCCCTGAATTTTTAGTAGTTACTCTTATACACTTTCAGGTCTATCAAATATGATGTCAGATGGAGAATTTTTAAGAACAAGCTGTGGTTCCCCTAACTATGCTGCACCAGAAGTAATTTCAGGAAGGTAGTTTCTTTTATATTGGATACATGTGTGCATGTACTTCAGTCATTTTGCGGCTTGATTCTAAAGGCTACAAAACTGGTTCAGTTGACAGCCTTGATGCTGAGAAATTGTGGGCTGTTAGTGGTATTCATAATTTTTCATGAATATTTAAAGCTTCTATGAACTAGCTTTGAATAATTCCTTTAAGGTAGACCCAAATCCAGTGTGTACAATATGCCTGAATTGGTTTAAAAATCTCATGTACAGCTCAGACCTTGGAAGGAAAGGTGCAGATAGTTACAGGCGAAGCCTGCTGTGAGTTTGAGTAGCAGTGAAATACCTGCTACAGAGCAGATACTCAGTCTGAAGGTAACTTCCCTTTTTGTGGACTATGATTGTCAAATCTGCTTTCAGCCAACTGCCCTCCTATTGCAAATTGTTGGTTGGTGGCCAGATATCTGGTTTACGCTGGCAGTAGCACACAATGTGTGACAGGTTCTGCTATATGGACTTCCCTTAAACTTTTCAGCCTCAATTTGAGAGATAGGTGACTTTGCAACTTTGCACAGATTCTTCTAAGACATTGATAACAGTGTATGACATGGGCTTTTTTCGTAGTAGATGCATGTTTTTTTCAGTTTGCCGTTGTTTGAAGCTGCACTGTGGATTATTTTTATATAATAGAGAGGAAAGCTCTGTACTTGTACCCTGTTAGATATTTAGGAGGGGAAGGACACTGAAGTTCAAGGGAGGCATGGCATAGAACTGAAATGGTATAGTACTTGCACATCAGTTGTCCTAAGTTAATGTGCTTTTAGTTACTGTGGTACAATGCAAGAAAGTAGAGGAAAGAAATGTTTAAATGTATTGCACACAAATCACTAATAGTTAATCTTTTCACAGGTTATATGCAGGCCCAGAAGTAGATATTTGGAGCAGTGGGGTTATTCTTTATGCTTTATTATGCGGAACACTTCCATTTGATGATGATCATGTGCCAACACTTTTTAAGAAGATATGTGATGGTATCTTTTATACCCCTCAGTACCTGAATCCATCTGTAATTAGTCTTTTAAAGCACATGCTGCAAGTGGATCCAATGAAGAGAGCAACAATCAGAGATATTAGGTAAAACACTAACTGATGTCTGATCACCAGATGCTGGAATTACAGTGGTGCAAATCTGGAGAGCAAAGAAATCATTCATACAGCTTGTCCATGTGTTTTAGACTGAGATGAAAAATTTGGCTTCTAGTGGTTTGGTTTTAGCTCTGACAGTGCTCATTCCCAGTGGACAATGAAATATCTATTGGAGGTCACAGTAAAACAAATTATTTGTTTTATATATGGAAGTTCTGAGAAACTTTAGGTTTAAGATTGCCATAGCAAAGCTGTTTACCTGCAGAATGCTTTTCAAAAGTTACACTGTATGGACTTCTCTGGGTAGGAAAAAATGGTCTTAGCTGTTAAGAACCACTCTTCTGTATTGTGCATGTCTGAGGAAGCTCTTTAATCTGGTAATAAAAAAGTTGTTGAAGAATGTTGGTGACAGAGCATGGATAGATTATAAATCCTAAACAGTTCTGGTTAGAACAACTAAACAACAGAACTAAACAGCTGAAGCAAAACTCATCTTGTTTGGTAAGGGTCAAAGAAGCTTCTCCTAAGAGGGAGCTGGGGAGGGAGTCAGAAGAGTCAGCCCTTTCTGTAGCAGAGCAGCCACAAGAAGAGGAGGAGGAGAAGGAAGGGACTGAAATTATAAATGAGAAAGAAACCACCTGATCCCTATCCCTAAATTATCTGGGAAACAGCAGAATGATTTCAGCTATCAACGATGTGAGCAAATTCTGTTACTCCAGTGCTGGGATATTGGGGCCAAAAGTCAGGAATTAGAGGGTGAAGAAGCCTGGCAGCTGGAATCCCTTGCTTGGGATAAGGCCATTGACAATAGGATTGGAAAAGGATGAGGAGTCCTCAGTCTTTGGAGGTGAAGAAAGGTATCCCTTCAAGGAAGGTCTTGCAAACTCCCTAAGCAAATGGACCATCACTGTGGGAAGTATATCCTGTAACTGAGAGAATTAGCAGTGGTGGAGTGATCTGTAGCAACCTGGATGACAATCATGTATCCAAAGACTGCTAAATATAACTTTATGTAAAAAGCTGGTTGATCAATTATAGAAAGATATTTTTGGAGCTCAGGTAGTTGAAAACCTTACAGTGAAAAGGATTGGGTTTTTTTTCAGTCTCTTGCAAAATGTCTAGTAAAATCTTCTGCAGCCATACACTTTATGTGCTGTTGAATTTCCTGTGTTCCAGGGAGGCTTCGACTGGCAACTGTGATTCTTCTTGTACAAACTAAAATGAATTTTATTTTTTAAGAGACTCCCGTATTAAAAATGTTTGGTCTCCTTAGATGCACTCAGAATTTTTTATTTTTAATTCCAGGGAACATGAATGGTTTAAGCAGGACCTTCCAAAGTACTTGTTTCCTGAAGACCCCTCATATAGCTCCACCATGATTGATGATGAAGCCCTAAAAGAAGTGTGTGAGAAGTTTGAGTGCACTGAAGAGGAAGTGCTAAGTTGTCTATACAGCCGGAATCATCAGGACCCTTTAGCTGTCGCTTATCACCTCATTATAGATAACAGAAGAATAATGAACGAGGCCAAAGACTTCTACTTGGCTACAAGTCCACCGGATTCTTTTCTGGATGATCACCATCTGTCTCGTCCTCATCCTGAAAGAGTGCCATTTTTAGTAGCTGAAGCACCACGTCCTCGTCATACTCTGGATGAGCTGAATCCACAGAAGTCAAAACACCAAGGTGTGAGAAGGGCTAAATGGCACTTGGGGATACGAAGTCAGAGTCGACCAAATGATATCATGGCTGAAGTTTGTCGAGCAATTAAACAACTGGATTATGAATGGAAGGTAACAAAATAGAGGATCTTTACAGCAAACAATACATTTTTGTTTGAGCTGTGTAGTTACATAGCCCAGAGATCTGAAACTGTATTTTCCCATGCTGGGATATGATCTCATGTGCCTCTGTTGTGCAAGAAAGGTTTTGGGGGAGGCTGTTCCTGCTGACAGGAAATTGAGT
This sequence comes from Oxyruncus cristatus, assembly GCA_013399855.1. Lineage (NCBI taxonomy): Eukaryota > Metazoa > Chordata > Aves > Passeriformes > Cotingidae > Oxyruncus > Oxyruncus cristatus. The sequence goes on along the minus strand of VXAY01005257.1, from coordinate 195,629 downwards.
CTTGCTAACATGTCTGAGTTTTCTATTGGGCCTGTAGGAATATTTTTTTTCTGTTGGCTTAAAAAAAATAAACCCCAAACCACAAAAAACTCAACAACCCAAAAATCCAACAGGTAAGCCTGAAATTGCTTGGTAAATACCAGTGAGTTGAAATGACAAAAACAACATGCAGTGATTTGCAAGCAGTTCTGGTTACTGACTCATATCTCTTTTGTACTAGGTTGTAAATCCATATTATCTGCGTGTTCGAAGGAAGAATCCAGTGACAAATGCATATTCCAAAATGAGTCTACAATTGTATCAGGTGGACAGCAGAACATACTTACTGGACTTTCGTAGTATTGATGGTATGTGAAGAATTACTTAAGTTAATTGAGTTGTAAGGGAAGTCATTCCAAGTGCAAATGTCATAATTAATTTATTTAGAAGTGTTGTCCTTTATTATTTTAAACCAGTCTAATCTGTATTAGTGTTTCTTTATTCCTTCCTGATCTAATGTTCCTTTTTTTTTTCCTTCTTACTGAACTATGTTTATTTCTACCCCTGAGTTTTCTCACTTTTGCCCTTCTGATTTTCTTCCCCAATGTGCTGAGGTATCAGCTGCCAGGCAGAGTCAACCCACCAGTGCTAGTGGTAGCTAAAATCTGAGACAGGAATTGTATGCTTGCAGTAACTGAAGTCTTGAAAACTTTTGGTTTAATCTGTAGACAGATGTATTTTATAGAGTGGCAGAGCAGACCATCAAATCCTGGTTGGCTGTCTTCCTGGAAATGAGTGGAGGAGCTAATAGACACTGACCACAATGCTTGTTCATGGGCTTAGTAGAATAAAGCAAAATTATCTACAACTAGTGGTGTACATGACTTGCCTAAGAAAACATTTCATGGAAAAAGGATTTATTGAAGTGTGGCTTGATTACAGCATAGGATGGCTAAGACTGTGTCCCATGACAGCTTAATCTGATATGATTTAGCCATACAGTTCTTGCCTTGTTCCTTCTGACAGTACTTGCTTAGATTCAATGGTGGTTGACCCAAGGGACCAGTAACTTTCCTGTGCTGATTTACTGCAGTATAGGACAAATGCCATCCCTGTTGGAGAGGGAATGACTGCTTAGAGTCATGCAGCTGGGGGAGGGCAGCCTGCTACAGGCCTGGTTTCAGCTCTTAAGGAAATACAACCCAACATCGTGGATTTGTCATATTTCTTCCAACAGTGAACTGATTTGATGTTCTTTTCTCTCCACCATGGTTAACTGTTCTCTGTTTCTCCTAAAAATTTGTACTTTGGAGTAGCTTTGTGTAAACAGGAGAGATTACCTTTTCACTTATTTGTCCTGAAATAACTTTGCAGGTGCCAGGTTAGAGTCAAGTTAATGTTCAGTATTTAAAATAAGAATGAGAAATGCTTCATCATAACACTACTACTAAGATGAAACTATTTCCTCCTCATACTCAAGGTAAACATGTACTGCTGCACTCCAAATGTGCAACATTCTGTGGTGAAAAACTTCCAGAATTGAAGGATAAATTAATGCAGATGCTAGCAATTAATTTAATGTACTAATGAACCATAATAAAAAAATACAAATAATAACAATGTATAAATACCTAAATATAAAGAAAATAAAAATAGAATAAAAATAAAGTAGATGCAAGCAAAAAAATCTACTAAATATTTGAAATATTATTGAACTTAATCTTATGTTACCCTGGTTTTATTTTAAGTAACTTAAACTGAACTATTAGCTGCTGAAGTCAGTTCATGAAAAATATGGCTGGTGCTGAACTAAACTAGATGTAAATGGTTGCGGACCACAGTTCAGAGTGCAGAAATAGTTAGTGTAAGGACACCAGCTTTTATGTTACTATGTATTTAAAGTTTCATTTTGTATCAAATATACAGTTTGCAAAAGCTATTTATGTATTAATAAAAATTTTAAGATTTAGGAAGAAATTCTTTACGGAGAGGGTAATCAGACATTGGAATGGGCTGCCCAGGGAAGTGGTGGATTCTCCATCCCTGGAGGTTTTTAAGGTGAGACTGGATGTGGCACTTAGTGCCATGGTCTAGTAGTCACGGTGGTGTTGGATCACGGGTTGGACTTGATGATCTCAGAGGTCTCAGGGGAAGGTATTTGCTCTTCCTATAACTGATTTGATACTGATTCCCAATTTTCCTTCTCTCTTCTCTTGCCCCCAGATGAAATTACTGAAGCAAAGTCTGGGACTGCAACTCCACAGAGATCAGGGTCTGTGAGCAACTACAGATCTTGTCAAAAAGATTCAGATGCTGATGTGCAAGGAAAATCTGCAGATACGTCCCTTACCTCATCCGTGAACTCTTCGCTTGACTCTTCCACAGCTGATGTAACTCCAAGACCAGGGAGTCATACAATAGAGTTCTTTGAGATGTGTGCAAATCTTATTAAAATACTTGCACAATAATTTTGAAAATGGGCTTATTTCTTTTATAGCAATAAGCATGCCTAAATCATAGTCAGACGCTTCCAATTATAATCAAATTAACTAAGGCGCTGAAAAAGCTAGCCACAGAATGCAAATTGCATGGGGATTAAAATTAGTATGGGCAGTTAGCATATATTATTTTGAAGCTGGAGTGAATTCTGATTGCTTGCTGCCCAATGGCATAACACAGGTACAGGAAATAACATGTCCTTTGGGTAGTGTTTATAACATTTTACATTGAGTGCACATTAGGCTGCATATAACATTTAAGTTAGATGGACCTCCTTGGTTTTTTCACTGGTAATACGTATATCTGATGCACTGTAGGTAAATGTACACTTACTAGTTCAGTGACCCAAGTATGACTTGTTGGTCACCCTCTACAGTTGTGACTCAGCTGGTCAGAACTATCAATAACAGTAATGTGTTAAAACTGCTATGTTTCTTCCCCCTTATTTGACAGTAAATAATAAAAAATAGTTCGATATGTTACGATGTACTATTTCTAAAAATACATTTTATTAAATGCATGCAAATCCAGCAAGTTGGAAATGTGTGCAGGTGCTCTGTAATGCGCTGAGGGTGAAATACTGTTGGCAATGAGTAGAACGATTAAGTCCACAACAGTGGTGAGAGACTTACTGCTGAGAAGACTTGGCACCATATGGGCTAAACCAAAATGTTGCAGGGTGGAGAACTGTGAGCAAGCCCCTGGTCTGTGCATATACTTTAGCGTGATAGTACCACAGCAGATGCTGCTACTGCAGGCTGAGAATCCTTTTCCTTAGAAACATTTAAGGGCACAGTTTAAGGGCTGTTTCATGCTATTCCAGAATCTGAAATTGACAGTTTTTTAACATTAAAGTTTATACTTTGATACAGCTGGTTATCACGTGTTAACTTAGGGTATACTGTGTAGTATTCGCTTTGCAGTTAAAACTACAGGATTTTAGTTTTTCCCAGGCCGCCTTAATAGCAAACTTTGCTATTTAATGTAACTGAATTAAAGTGTGACTTTATAATTGAATATTGAAAACTGATCATGACAACTTGAGTGCTAATATTGAGAGTTTTCAATAGTAAATCAAAATTACCCATAACAAAAATCTTTCTGCATTTACATTTTTTGCAACATTTTAGGAAGAAAATTGAACTTTATATGTTAAAATGGCAGATAGTACTTGCACTTTTAGCCTCTTGCAAATTGGATATAATTAGCCACAGTTCCATTTTCATCTAGGCCTTATAAGACATAAACAGTCATAAAATATTTAGGTTTGCATTCAAGAATTAATGTTCCCTTCAAAATAATCTTCATGACCTAATTCGTTTCAAGGGAGAGGCTGGAAATCCAGGCATTACTATGAGCAGTGAAACCTGGACTCTTCAAATGGATGGAAATTGTTGCCAGTGACTGAGATTCTATTCATGGGAGACTAATAGCTGCAGATATAAGAACAGTTTAATCCTGGCTACCTGGCTTCAGTCCAGAAATTAATGTTTTGAATATGCACAGAATCTGAAGAAACAAAAAGCTGCTTTAAGGCCAGCTGCTGTACCTCTGTTCTGAACTGGGCGATTGTGAGGTCTGTCTAGTGGGTGGGTACAAGTTACAACTTCATTTCTTTATCCTCACGTGTCACACATGGTCTCTGTAGGGACATTGGCTGTATCACTGTACCTCAAAGTGGAAGAAAAAGTTTTGTGTTTAAACTCCCGAGGTTCAGATGTCAACATGAGGGACCAGTTGCAAATCGTACAGTAAAGTCCTGGTTTTAGTCTTTGAAGAATTGGTTCTGGTGTACTGAATAAATTAATGTGTTCATTTTTGTAATCCTCTTATTTCAAAATAACTAAATATTGCACTTGTATAAACACTACAAACGCACAGGTTTTTAAATTGCGGTAATTCCTCATCTGGAATTGGTTTGGGATCATTTACATATGCTAAACTATTTATAAATGCGATGTGCTCCTTGTAATGCTGACAACAAATGTAAGGTGTCAAGGTGCAAATAGCTTTTAATTTTTATATACCTTTTTGACCCTCTTGTGCATTAAGACAACCATGTTTTTTCCTTAGTTTTGGTAAACTGGAGGTTAAAGCAAGTTTCTGGCAGAAGTGTACAATATGTGTAGTTTTAAATAAATAAATTTTTATTGGTATGGTAGATCAGTTTTGATGGCTGAAGGTTTTTTGATTGAACTGAGATTTTTATAGGGAGTGGGAGGGGTAGAAAGGGGCACTAACAACCTAGTTGAACCTAGTTGCCTGTTCTGTGACTTTCCTATGCTTTGTAGATCTTGCTGTTGAAATTGCTTTCTTCACATGTTCCTACTGATCTTGCAGACCTTTAGCATTGCACTAGAAGCTGCCAATAGGCTGTGAAATGAAACTTCACTAGAGAGTTGCCAGGGTTTTAAGGAGGCAGCTTATGCAAATACACAAACTGGTCAAGTGTGTTACTCTGTATTCCCAAGCTTACTCTTTTTGGAGTACAATGAATTATCTTGCCTTTGTATTGTAACTTTTTCAATAACATGGATGAACCTCACCATCCATGTGCAATATAACTCACCAGGTAATGGATAAAAATTCATCTTGGTTGTGCAATATTAAAAAAGAACTTTCATGTTTGTCTTGATATTAGTGTTTAATACAAACTTTGAACTAAATTTTATTTTACCAGTTGATTATCATTGTAAGATATGAAGTCCTGTTCTTTAACAAATATGTGCCTACTTCCTCTGTTAATTTCTTTTGACAAAGCTGAATGGCAAAAATGCTTGTTTATAACTGTGTTACTTTTTAAACTTTCAAAACTGAAAACCAAGTAAACATGAAATACTGAACCATCTTGTTTGAAACTGTGTGCATGCTGTCTTCTATAGTGTTGTATATGTTATAAGTGGATAAGAACTGTTACACTTTTTTTAAAAAACAGCAGCTCTTACAATTTTAGAAGGAGCAGCAACATGTGAAAGGATGGCAGAATTCCCAGCTAGGCAGGCTCATTCCCCAGCTGAGCTCGCACGGTCCTACTGTTTCCCCCTAGATCTTGTGAACTCTTTTGGTGCAGAAAAGGAATTTGCGGTGGGAGGGGCACTGAATACTCAGTGTCATCATCACCATGGCTAGGCTCCGCAAATGAAGATTAGGGAACGACTCTACCCACGCTTGCTACAAGCACGTTGGTGGCTAAAAAGGCCAATGCGAGATGGACAAGTCCAGTTGCAAAAGGCACAGCGGAAAGTCTCCTTAGACGGTAGTGGCAAGACTCGGTTCTTTCTGCGTTGTCTTTTCTCCTCAGAAATGATTCTGCAAGTGATCTCAAAAGAGGCAGCAGCATTATAGATAATGTGTCTCCATGTCTCCCGATTGGAGGCCAGAGTAGACCAGTGATGGTGGTCAGTATGGCCAAGGCTGAGATGTTGTTTCAGGGAGTCCTTGTATCTCCTCTTTGGGGCTCCTCTTGCAGCAGCCAGTGGCGAGTTCACCACAGAGCACAATCTTGGGTGCGGTGGTGATTTGGGTATAAGGGGCACCACAGGTTTAGAGTGATCAGCTCATCACCTGGTGGGTGAATGCTCCCCCACTGCCCCCCTTCCGCCTGGCCCCAGGGAGCCCAGCACGGACCCACACAGACCAGAGGAGAGAGGCGAGCAAGAGAGAGATTTATTGTGGTAAAGGGGTCATATATAGGCTTCAGGGGGATCAGAAAAACACCAATAGAAAACCCTAAAAGTTTACAGAATCCACCAATAACAAGTAAGGGTTAACATCCAATAGGAAAGGGTTAATAAAGGCCAATAAGAAAACTTCTAGATATCTTCCCAGCACATTCCTAAGTAGAGATAACAGTTTCCTAAAAGCATTTTGGGAAGAAGAAGCTGTGACTTAGCAAAAAACATACAAAAGGCCATATTGAAACAAGTTAAACAACATTAAAAACTTCTGACTTTACAGCATTTAGGCTGTTCTCTTCATTCTCTTTACTAGTCCATTTCTGACAGGACTTTTTCCAC
>VXAY01005257.1:135841-178454 GCA_013399855.1 Oxyruncus cristatus | reverse complement strand
ACTCAGAATAAAAATTCTCTAGGAACAGCATCTTGTTCAAAAGGGTCTTTTGAAAGTTTAGTTCAAATAGGTGGGGAAAATTGAGAGTGGTACATTCTCGTTTTTACATTGTGGAAATATTTGGTGTTGTAGGAGTGATGATTGTTAAAGAATTGACTTCTACATAACATAATATACAACCACAAGAATAATTGTTTGGATGGTCCTGTACAGTTATCAAATGTCTATTATTTATGTATATTATAACATATTTTATTATATATTATTAAATTTGTATTATAGGGTTATCAAATTTTTAAGACCTTAATTTATTGTGTATGTTGCCTGTCTTTGTTGGTTTTTTTGTCCTGTTGATTTATTCACGTGGGAGTTAATGATGTAGTAATTTTGTAGACAATTGTTAAATTATCTCACGGCGGAGTTAACTGAAAACAAGGGTTGGTGTACATGCTGCATAGCTTTGGTTGTTTGCAAGTCAAATATCTAAGTCCCAGGCTGCAGTTCCATCACTGGTTGTGCTGATTTGAGTTGGGGTCAATGTGACCCAACACTCCTGCCCTTTCATTTCCACCACTTTGCCATGGTCCCAATTTTTTTGTTTTACTCTCACAGTACCAATTTGCTGCAGGACTGGAGAAGAAGCCTAGCTGAGAGTCTGTTTCTGGTTTCTGCTTGGCTTTTTCAAAAAAACTAGTATTAGAACAGGTCATAACCTGGTTTAGGCTTTTGACTTGGTTCAAGAAGCAAGAGATTTTATACTGGTGCAAGGGAGGGGACTGACATAAGGAAGGTGCAGAATGACTTTTGAGGACTGAAAGTTGCAGAGTCATTTGAAGACATTTGTATTTGCCTTTCAGAAATGTGGCGGAATTCCAGTTTTTTCTGTATTGTGGGTGGAATTGAATGAACAAGGTGTCAAAACTTATTTATTTTAGTAGCTGATTTCTTTTGTGGTATTCAAAAGTGAGAAAGGGACTCCAAACAATACTGGACAAGAATTGAGGAGTGTTGTTGACATACATAATGAAAGAAATTTATATCATTAATATAATTATTTAATAATTATTATAACATTAGAATTATAAATATTAAAATATTCTAATTAATTTACTGAATAAATCACTGTAATAAAACCTAAGGAAGCGTTCTGCAAATTATTTGTATAAGTAATGATCCTGAGCCTTTTTTAACAAAAAATCTTTAACCTGGCTCTCTTTTTCTGTGTAATTTATTGGTTTTTTAATATAGTTTAACTGATTGTGAGGTTGTCAAAGTTACTGGGTTTTGATCATCATATTCTGATAATAAATTGAGGTTGAGAGAGCAAAATCTTAAATATTGAGCAAAACTGGAAAAACTCACCTACCAAGGTGAGTATATTTCTTGGTCTAAAGAAAATTCTTTGGTGCTGTTAGAGTTTGTAGATGGTAGCTTTCGTCAAATCCAGGAAAAGGAATTGTAGAGAGACAAGGCTTTTTTTAAGTCAGACTTAATCGTGTTTATCTTATCGGTATGATCAACTTCATTTTTAAAGAGAGGAGGTAGGAAAGAATATATGTTGAAGGGCATATTTTTATAACTGAGGCAAGAATCCTTTCTCCAGAATGCAATACTAAAGCTACCCAGCTTTGTCTCCTTTTTTAGTTTTTTTATCCAGATGAAAAGATCTCCCAGTTTACAGATGCTTTACAGCTTTGTTCATTATCACAACAAACTCGAGTCTCTTGCCCTGTTTGCTTTTCTGAAACTGTGTTGTAAATATATGGGGAGTTTATTGGAGCAACCTTCCAGAACTCAAAATATTCTTTGTAGACACTTTCTGCTAGGTAGAGCATAGGAGAAAGTATTAGTTTTAGAAGTTAGGATTCAGGAGCATGGGATACTGTGGACAAATGGCTTAAGTATTCCTGTCTAGTAGTTAATGCAGATAAAAACATCTGATGTCTTAATATTCTGTTGAATCTGTAATGTTTTATTTTGCATCTCATTCTGTGATAAGGGAAAAAAATGAATAGTTGAGACAGTTCTTGCTGTTAACTCTCTTTTGACAGGCATTGCTATATGTCTGCAAAATAACTCTGCCAACAAAAAACATCAGTCTGAATCTATTGATTCCTGCAAGGTTGTATATCGGTAAAAAACCCAGCATAGTAAGTAACTAACTAGCTCTGTCATGGTAATTGGAGCACAAACGTGCCTCTTCTGACCCTTCATGGAACATTTATGTCTAGTGAAGCTGAATCTCACCACTCGATGTAGTACTGGTAGTGAGAGTTACCACCGTTCTTGCCACTTTATTTGGCAGGTTGCATTATTATGAGTTGCATTATTATCTTGAGATTTAGAAGTATGTTAAGTTTCCTTAGTTCCTCAGACGGTGATATCCAGTCTCTGTACAGTCATGTGTGTATTATGTCCTCGTAGATAGATGTTCTGTTTATTGCACATCTATATTTCACTTATTTCAGGAGACTTCTTGGCTTTTGCTCACTAGTATTTGCGTTAATACTTTATAGTCTTTTGACATCAATGCCTTCTAATAGCTTCAGCTCTGTGGAAGGTTTATAGGGTAAAACTTAACCTACTTAACTTATTGGAACTTCCATGAAAAATAAAATAAAATAGCCTTTTAAGTATCAAAATACCATAGAGAAAGTACATGTTTCCCCTATCTTTATGTCTTTCTCTCTGTTTTTGTCTGTAACTTTTGTCATTATTATTCTATGATGTTGACATCAACAAACATTGTAAAGAGGCCAGAAGTAATAGAGGGAAAGAAAATGAAGGGAAATTACATTATTTAATACAGATAACAAGAGCGTGTCAACTGGATGAAATGGAACTGATCAGAATAGAACGTGAGCAAACTAGTGCTTTTTGTGTATCATCCCTCCCCAGATGTTTTGTCGTGTTAACGCCCTACCCCTGAGCACCATGTTTTGGCAATCAGTAATTTTGAGAAAGATAGAGGAATGCTGGTATCTAAATACGAGAATTTTTTTTTTTATACTATTGACAGCCGTTGATTTCATGCATTAATTTCCATGTCTGATTTCTGAGAACCACCAGGATCATAACATGAGGTGAGAGACATAGAGCTTTCAACTATCTGTGGACAAATAATTAAAAGGTTAAAAGGAATAAATGCCTACTCAGCTAAGAACAAAACAGATAATACCCATCACTCTATTACTGTGTCTAAAGGGTGTCTGAACCAATAATTCTCAAGAAGAGAATATTGCTTCAAACAGTTTTTCTTCTACATTTTCCTTCTTGCTGCTTTCAGAGGAACTGCTGTTGAAACTATTTTGAGGAACAAAAGCTTTGTATTTAAAACTTCATTTCAGCAATAAAAATGCATGACTTCTCTTTGAATACTTTAAGTGTTATAGCTATCGCAATGTCTGATACTTGATTTATGTTAATTTGAAGCTTTTGTTTAGGATAGTAAAATAGTGAATTGATTTTACTGAAACAATTCTCTTTTGAACCTTGTAAGGTTATGATACTCTGTTCTTATTACTTAAATGATGAAATGGCACTAAAACTTGTATTCCTCTTCTTAATGTGAATTTCCATGCTGGTCCTATTTGACAGTGTTTATTTTGGCTTCCTACAGAGCTCTCACCTCTAAAATGACAATCAATACCCGATTTTAATTATGTTTTGTTAAACTACAAGTCTGGTATTTAACGAAGTACCCCACATGTTTATACATGGTTGGAAAGCAACTTCTGGAGCCTGGTAGAGGGATTCTTATGTGTCATCTCTTTTAACAGTTGTGGTCTAATACGATATTAATGGTGAACATAAAAGCATTTGAAACTGGATTTTTTTTTAATTATATGAATGTAATTAGTATTTGGGTTTTTTTTAATATTCTTAAGTGAACACCAGTTATACAGCACACTAAACATTCTTTTTTGTGAGAATATTTCTCAGTGGTGTGGAATGTCTTGACAATTTCTGTTTGAAGCACTCTAGTATGACAGTACGTGAATACAGCTGTTATTTCCTCTGTATCAACAAGTCTGTTTTTAGCACTGCCTTTTTAAATAGCAAAATTACTGTTCTACTATGTGTTTAAGAAAAACAGGTATGTTAAATAACTTGCAGCTATAGATATTGGAGAAATACAGATAAAAGGTTAGCTCATTTGTAAAGAAGTTCTCAAATATTGTACTCTGCTGAGTAAGATTGTGCATTTGTAGACGTTTGTACACATTTTGCACCTTTTACACATTTTTACATATCTCTGTGTTCTGCTTTGTAATTACCTGACAGGTTGGTGTTAAGAGAATACAGACAGGAATAGGTTATTTCTTTTATCTCTCTGTTAAGGTCAAATGATTGTCCATACTGTAGTTTTTAATTTTTACATGGTAAAAATCTAAATACTTCTCACCACAGTCTATCCGTTAATATATCTCTAGTTAATTAGGTATGCTCTCAGTGACAGTAGTGTCCTGTGGTTTTCATGACAAAACTAAACCTGCAAAACCACCACTTGATTGAAAAAAGCATAATTTCTTCCAGTTCTTTTCCTCCACTCTGAATAACATTCTCATTAACAACTTGTAGAGAGAACTGGAGCCATTCTCAATTAAAAATGGTACTACCGAGTTTTCATTACTGCTACAAATGATTAGCAGTGTACTTAGAATTTCTGACAGTCATCGTGATGTAATGTTACTGCAGGTAAGTGGATTGCTCTGTGTTATTTAAGTTTTATATTAAATCCATATTTTGACAGGAAAATATGAAGTAGCAGTGCCAAGTCCAGTGAGATTCTGCAGCAGGGCCAAAAACAAAGCTGCAGAACATCCGTTTTCTAGAATTTTGCATGTTATTGGTATGTTTAACCAAGGCTTTGTTTAGCAATTTGTAACTTACTTACTTTTTTCCCTGAATATAAAGTTTTTTAAAAAAGAAAAATACATGCTTTGATCTTGCTTGTTAACCAGTTATATAATTCTCTTCAGTCAGAGCTGAAGTAATGGTGTCACATTTAAGAATCAACTCAAGCATAGGCACATACATACGTGCTTTACAAAGCCCCCTTTGAGGAGAAAGCCCTGAAATTGCACACACTGATGGCCCAGTGTACAGGGCACAGGAACAAAAGTGGTCTTCAGTTAGCTCCAAGAGATTGGATTAGCACCTGGATATGTTGCCTTTGTCTTGCACATTTTCTTGTCTCCTTACAGATGAGTGCAGATATCTGAGTGAGGTGGACCATGAATCAGTGATTGACCAGGCTGTAAAGAATAGGATAGAATAAGTCAAAGGCAGCAGAGCCCTCAGCTCACAGTTCAGTATAAAATGTGTTTGTAAAAGACATATTATGGCAGACTGTCAGGGGTGGCACTGCTCACTCTCCATTTCCTGTGTCATTTGTTTCTAAAATTATTTACTGCAGTATATTCCGTTCCTGGGTCTCAAAAAGATAGTTGTGACATAGTAGTGAATGAATTTTTTTTTGAGACTACTTTTTCATATTGTATGTGGGGAAATTAAGTGTTGTTCCCGTGTGAGAGAGGATATCTGTTAGAGACGGTATCAGAATCCTGGTTCTGTGGCTTTTGCTTTTGTGTATCTGCTTTTTGGTATGAGCTCGTTTATCTTTTTGCAGTGTTTCATACTTTTTTCTTTGACCAAAGTAGTTTCAAAACTTCACTTTCTTAATAGATGCAGTGATAAAAAGTAGCCATATTTACATGTGCAGCTGGACTAAAAATTAGGAAACTGGTGAATGGAACTTAGGTTAAGAACTTGATCTTGTAGTTCGGAGTGATGACAGGTGGGGATTGCTTTTGGCATATGATGAAATGGTATTTCCCACCTTCAGTGGAAGTTTTTAAGAGAGATAAGTCTCTTTGAAATATTTGTGTAGTTATTTAATTTTGTGGTATTAGCTGACTTACATGTAACAGTACTTTGTATTTGCTGCATAGGTGAAGATTCATCTATACAAACCAGACTTATTTTCACTCTGTTCACTACTAGTGTCCAGGTGTCAATGATCTGGTTATGAGAGGTCTGGTATGTGCAAGAATAGTAACTCTGAATACCTAAGCTTTGAAATTATGCACATCAGCTACATGCATGCTGTTTTGCTCCATTGTCAATTCAGGATAGTTTACCTACTTGAAGGGTAGTTGCAGTGAGTTTGTTTGTGTTTATCTCTCCTTTACTGTGGCGTAAGACATTATTTATGGTCAGGTGCCATTGAAGAATTGCCATGTAGCTCTCTCCCTGTGGAGGTTAATATGCCCGCACCTAAATGAGCCAGTTAAATTAAAACATTTTATTGGAAGTTTCAGTAGATAGTTAAGCAGTTGTTTTCTCCATGCGTAATCAGAAATGACCACAAAACAGCTATGCTTTGAGCTGCAAGTAATGATGATTCATCAGTAACATCAGAATTGTCTGACAAAAAGTTGGAAAGTTGCTGAGACTTCAGAAGAACATTTTAAAAACATGAAGCACAACAGTAAGATGTACCAGTTTTACGACTGTTACCAGTGAGGTTAAATGTGCTGTATGGCGCTAACTGGGACAAGAATTTTCTCTGCATATTTAAACAAACAACTTCCTTTTGTCTTTTTCTGCACCATTCTTCTCTAGGTGCTTCTACAAAGTTCTGTACATCTCCCTCCCCACCCACAGCAGAAGTATTTTACTTTGAAAACCACACTGGCTTAGAGAAGTCTGAAGTTGTTAAACAGAAAAAAGCCGTGTTATGTTCATGCTCTTTATTCTTTTTAGTTTCCTCATTCACCTGTTTTTTGAATCTTTTCTCCCATGGTCTGGCCCTGCATCATGTCCCAGCTTAAAAAGGGAAGTTTGTTCCTGTAATCAACTTCTGCTTTAATTTTCATTTCTCTTTTTATGTCCTCTGTATAATTACTGCCTGGTGCTCTTTTTCTCTGTCTTCCAATGAAGTCTGAATTTGACTCTACACTAGGTTGAAATTGTTCTAGCTGGTGTTGCTGGTGGCCACAGATCATTCATATTCATCCTCTATGATACAAGTGTTTGACAATTAGGCATATTCTTTTTAAAATTTACTTTCCCTTTCTTAGCTCTGTCTAACCATGTTTTTCCTCATTCTCCTATAACATCTGATTGAAGGAGTGTCTGTCCAAGTCTTGAAGAAATCCCAGGAGTTACATTTACTCATGCCTTCTCCTGACACTGTGCTCCTGTACTCTCCCTCTCTCCTGCAGATACGTCTCATTTTTGTCTGAATTTGATACCATCTCCTCTTTTTCAGTGTATCTGCTAATATTTTCAGTGTCACTCTGATCATGTCCTGTCTCACTGTTCCTGAAGACTCAGCTGTGGGAAGCCTGTTAGAATAAAACTATAGGGCTCTAAATCCTGCCTGACTCGCAGTGATGCTTTCTAGCATTATGTATATATGATTCAAAAACTGATCTCTGTGTAACTTGAGTGTTTTTTTTTTCTTTACCAAGGAGCCTCAAATTAAATATTTTTTCTTTGGAAATGAGAATTTCAGAAATTATTTTGTTTAAGAGTTCTGTTTTCCAAGAAATGGTGTTGAAAAAGCGAAGTGTAAGCATGAGATGTTTGTTTCAAAAGTTTAGCAAGCTGTAGAAAAATGTACCAAGTTCCTATAGCTCCCAGATGGTCAACAGCACGTCTGAAGGGAGCAGTTTTAGTACGTTAGGGGAGCTATGGGATTTCTTATGCTGTTAAATAAAAATTGTCAAGATCCATCAAGTCCTCTGCGCTGAAGCTGTTCCAGATGTATCCATTTGTCAATAATTTATTCATTTTTGTGGCTTTGCAATAAAGAAGAGAAAATGCTAATTAAATTCTGGTTAAAACTGTATAATTTTTTTCTGTAGTGCGATATACTACTTTAGTGAAATCACTGTGTGTAGATAAAATTAAATGTACTGTATCTGTATACTCACATAAATAGTAATACTACTCACATAGTAATCCTTTCAAAATATGATAATTTTTCTTAAAAAATGCTTTATGTTACTGTTTAGGTACTTAGTTACAATGTAAGTACAGATAATAGTTTTAATATTTCTGGAAATACTAATTTCGTAATCTGTAAAGTTAGGATATGTCCATGGCTAACATTCTGTGACTTCTTTACTATTATATTAGATAAATTTGTGTAGTAATCCCAGAGATCTAAACATTAATGGGTCTATTTATTGTAAGATTATATTTTGCTTAAAGTTTGTTTTCATTTAGCCAAGAGAAAATCATATCTTAAATCACGTAACACTGACGTTGCCAATATCTTAGTATCATATAATCCTAATGAACATTTAGAGATTTTCTACTTCAGCTCCTGCTCAAAGCAAAGTCACCTACAGTAGTTGCCCAGGACACTGTTGACTTGCATTTTGGATATCTCCAGTGATGGAGATATGTTTAAACACAATTTTCTGTGCTTCAGTTTGTACCTGTTGCTTCTTGTCCTGTCACTGAGCATGACTGAGGAGAGTCTGTTTTCATCTTCTTTACTCCCGCCCCACTTCCAAACAGGTAATTTTGCACCTTGGTAAAATTCCTCTTGAACCTTCCCTTCTTCAGGTTGCATAGTCCTATTTCTCTTAGCCTCTCCTTATATGACAGTGCACCAAAACCTGAATCATCTTTGTGGCCCATTGCTGGACTCATCCAGATATGTCCATGTCCCTGTAACTCTGGGCAGCTCAGAATTGGACCAGCACACCACCTATGGTCTCACCAGAGTTAAGGTACATCATCTCTCTGTGCGCTGATGATGTTAAGACAGCCCAGGATGTGGTTGGGCTGCTTTGGCACAAGGATACATCGCTGGCTCACATCCAGCTTCTTGTCCCCCAAGTCTTTTATCTGTAAAGCTGCTATATAGTCAGTAGGCTCACAGTCAACTGGTTAATTAATCCCAAGCTAACTGATATTTGGGATTAATCTCCACTTGAGTAAATACCAGAGATTTCTGAAGAAGGCTTATAGCATCATAGATCACCAGTGGACGCATAGTGGTTTTTTGAGTCTCGTTCTTGTTTTTGAGATGTTATTTTTGAGACAAGTTATGTTTGTTTTGGAAGTGCTAGGTTTCATATCCCTTTTTCTGAAGGGACCGAAGATTCAAATGCGTGTTATTGCTTGTCAAATCTGATTGCCTTTTATAACAAGGTAATCCACCTAGCTGATCAAAGAAAGCCAGTGGATGTAATCTTTCTGGATTTCAGTAAAGCTTTTGATACTGTCTGTCACAAGATCCTTCTGGACAAACTGTCCAGAACACAGCTGGATAAACACATCGTGCAGTGGGTGCACAACTGGCTCATGGGTCAGGCAGAAGAGGTTTGTAGTGAGCAGGGGGGACATCAGACTATTGACCTGCGACCAGTGGGGTTCTACAGGGCTCCATTTTAAGCCCTGTGCTCTTCAACGTCTTCCTAAATTGTCTTGGACAGAGGACTAAAAGCGATACTAAGTATATTTGCAGGCAATAAGAAAGTGGGAGGAGCTGTTGACTCCCTCGAAGGCTGGGAGGCTGTCTGCAGAGAGACCTCAACAAATTAGGGGACTGGGCAATCACCAACGATATGAAAAGCCAGGTTGTGGATTATGCACCTGGGATGGGGCAACCCTGGGTTTACGTATAGACTGGGGAGCAAGATGCTGGAAAGCAGCACCACAGAAAGGGACCTGGGGGTCCTGGTCAATGTTAAGTTGAATCTGAGTCAGCAGTGCCCTGGAAGCCAGGAGGGCCAACCGTGTCCTGGGGGGCATCAGGCAAAGCATCGCCAGCTGGTCAAGGGAGGGGATTGTCCTGCTCTGCTCTGCACTGGGGCAGCCTCACCTTTGATATTTTGTGCAGTTTGGGGCACTGCAATATAAGAAAGATATTAAGCAATTAGAGTATGTCCAAAGGAAGGCAACAAAGATGGTGAAGGGCCTTGAGGGGAAGCCATGTGAGGAGTGGCTGAGGACACTTGGTCTGTGCAGCCTGGAGGATACTGAGGGGAGACCCCATTGCAGCCTTCAACTTTCTTGTGAGGAGGAGGGACCGGTGCTGATCTCTTCACTGTGGTGACCAGTGTGAGGACCAGAGGCAATGGCCTGAAGTTGTGTCAGGGGCAGTTTAGGTTGGATATTAGAAAAAGGTTCTTTATCCACAGGGTGGTTGAACACTGGAGCAGGCTCCCCAGGGAAGTGGTCACAGCGCCAAGGCTGACAGAGTTCAAGAAGCATTTGGATTATGCTCTCAGGCACATGATATGACTCCTGGGGATGGTTCTGTGCAGGGTTAAGAGTTGGACTTGATGATCCTTATGGGTCCCTTTCAACTCAGCATATTTTGTGATGCTGTGCATCAGCAGTGCCAGAGCGTGTGTTCAAAACATGTGTGCTCACTCTCCATATCAGATGTATGGGAAGAAATTCTGGCACACCTTGGTGGAGCAGCATTAAGCTAAAATTCACTACTTCAATTTTTCCAGCCATGACATGGCGGTTTTTGTAGCTCAGCTGATGCTTGTGACCTGCTAGTCACATAGTAGTCACATACTACTGAATGTGAGTTTGTTTAATTTCTAAGAAAAGAAATGGGAATAGCAAATGGAATGCCCATTAAATATGTGTTGATTAAATCCAAAGCAGATGTTATATTTATGTTGAAGTTGTCTTTTGAAAACTAGTTCCCTTCTTGTAGTGTTAACGGTCCTGTACGGTTTAGCTCAAAAAAAGATACTGAGAAACATACAAGGATCTATTGTTTTAATTATTTGTTTTACAACACTACTCCTGAGTTACCTCACTTTTTATTTCAGCTAAGGTTTATGGTTTTCTTAAAACATTTATTGGAACACTGACTTTATAACTGTACCTTATATCCCCAGGAGACTTTTTCAGTCATTTGATATTTAATACAGTATATAATATTTTCTTTCAGAAGAATGAGGTAGAAAAAATTCTTTAATTAATGCACTATCTTTACTGAAACGATTTTTCTGTAAATTCATGTTACTAGAGCAGGCAACATGCCTCTGTTTCTCTTAGTAAGGACCTTAGTTTCTCCTGGAACAGCAATGGAAACATGCTTTTTTCTGCATATTTAAAGGAACAGGGCAGTCATGTTTTATCAGACTTTCCTCTCAAGGAAATATATGCACTGAAAAGATGACTGTTTCACACCCATCTGGGTATTTCCGCACCATGATCTGGTAGTGAGTGGTAGGTCTTGAACAAAACTATAAGCTTCTATTTAAAAAGTAGTCCCTACCAACTGAATAACAGCTTAAAGCTTTTACTGGCGTATGTAGAAAATCTCATGATGTTTTTGTGGGGTGAACACACTTGCCCATGGGGAACGAGCTGAGATGACAAAACGCACAGCTGGTGGCTGAAATTTGGGGAAATGTGAAACTTTATTGGAACATCCTTTGCTTAGGACTCAAATATCATGCTTACCAAACTAATAAAACCTGAATCATAAGGAGAGTTTGACTTCAGTTGCATAGCTTTTCCAGCCTTACTTTTCTATTCCCAGTTGGTTCAGAACTTTCTAAAGTCTTCATGTGACTCCTCTGGAAAACCTGGAGGTGTAGTAAAACCCAGAGGATTGAAAAATGGGGAAAGGAAAGGGAAGGACAAAGGGGAAGTAGGGGAAGATAAGAACTGTTTCCGTATGAAGTGCATGTGAAAATTACTGTGGTTTTATCTATACGATATTAAAATTGCAGCATGTGTATCTACCAAGAGTAACTGTTTTCATGAGGCTGGACGTGGCACTTAGTGCCATAGTCTGGTAACCGCGGTGGTGTTGGATCAAGGGTTGGACTTGATGATCTCAGAAGTCCTTTCCTACCCGTCTGATTCTATGATTCTATGACTATCCTAGAAAACAGAACAAAACAGAAGAGTTGACCAAAAAAAACCTAGCTCTTTGTCTTGAACAATGAGGTTAAACTTGATCAAACGCATACTATGGTTTTGGACCATACTGAAGAATTGTAACAGAACAGCAAGATGCAGTTACAGGAGTACAGTTCTTCAGGTGGCATCAGATCAACATTAATGAGTCATGTTCTCTGAATCTGTTTAAAAATCCACATTTGTTATGGAACTGTGCAGGATCTCCTGTATGTATATTAATTACACGGCAAAGGTATGAAAACAGTTACTCTTGGTAGATACACATGACTTGGTAGTCAACATATGAAGCCAGTGTATGCTTTCCCAATGTTGAGTGATTTCAGTATAGTTGTTTGCTTTCAACTTCCTTTTTATATTTATATACTGTAGTTACTTAGATGTCTTTACAATCTTACAAAAAAGTTTTAACTTGTGACTGTATCAAGTCATACTGGGTTCAGAATATATTTCTTTATGCCTGGCTAAGGATGATTTTGATAATGAGGGGAATTGGACTTATTTTAAGATTTCTAGTTTAAAGTCATTGAACTTTGCCACAGGTTTCCTGTGTTGATTTGTAAATTCACTTGAGGCCCAGTTGTATAGTAGTACTTAGCATACAATGGGTCAAAAACCAACAAATAGCTAGTTCCTGAAAACAGTTCACTATGTCTTATGGGGAAATAATGAGAAAAATAATTAATACTAATCATCTGCCATGGCACTTTATTTTGGACAATGTCAGGATATAAATAGAAATATCCAGTACCTTTAAATATAGTGACACTGTACTGTTGTTTTAACTACAGGTACCGAGAGGCTATTCTCAAGTGGGATGAAGCACTTCAGTTAACTCCAGAGGATGCTACACTTTATGAGATGAAATCACAGGTAAAGCATGACAATTCTTTATCAGTTGAGAAATTAAGAAAGAAAACAATGTGTTTGTCAGCAGATACTGGGCAATATTGTTTGGCTGCTGTGTGCAAGAACTGCAGCTGAGAAAATGGCTATGTGACTTTGATTCATCTTGTTAATATCTTTCCCTCTCTAATGAAACCATTGGAGAGTAATGAAAGTGGAAAGAATAAAGGAACCCAGGCCTCAGCTTCCACTATGCCTTTGCTTGCTTTCCTGTAGAGGAGAGCAGGGCTAGGGAGTCCACTCTTTCTTTTTTGTTTCACTTTCTTATATTGTGTAACACATTTGTTACACTGTGAATGAGAACACCAGGAAAGCTTATGTACAAAATATACATTTATAAAACTCTTTAGTGAATCTTTTTAGCCAAACGTCCAAACATCTAATACTTCAGTTGGCAACTTCTCTTTTGTACATGCAAATAATTATTACAGATGTTTTTTGCAGTATGACTTATGCTTACTGGAAGCTCTTTAGTATAATGTGTAATTTGATACCCTTCTACTTCTAAAGGCACTAATGTGAACTGTAAAAATCCATTTTTGCCAAAATATGTAATTCATTCAAAAAATATTGTGGTTAATATTTAACTGGTACTGTCTTAGAGCTGACTGTGTTATTCCAATGCAGCATACCAGTGCAGATACTCCAGCTGTTGGTCTGTAGCTCAGTGAAAATGTTTTGGAAGAACTGTACAACTTCAGCAAGGGCTTGACCAGCACAGGGACTATAAAAATCTGCCTGTGTTGGTATGTGGGTCACATACTAGGGGAGGAGATTCATGGTAAGAATGACTTTATGCAATACGCAGAGATTCTTTATGGTCTATACTAGTTTTCTTTCAGCAAGGAAAAGTCTACTCATGAAGTAATTTCTTTTGAGAATTTAACATTGGAGGATGGAGTGTTTGTCACAGGCTTGAATATCTGTCTTATATTCTATTACATTTATTAAGATATTCCTATGTTGGGTTATATAGAGGCTTCCCAGTTCATGAGTGTTAAATTTGCTGCTGAGAAAGGAAATATTTTCAATACTGTGTTGTTTAATATGCAGCTCAGATAAATATGCTAACAGCACAGTAGGAATCTGTAAATGTTTATGGTAAGTTGTTAAAGCTCTGTATTTTAACAGATGTAGGACAAATGTCTTTTAGGATTTCCAAAGAGCGGAAATAGCATTTAAAGTTCCTAGTTGTCAAAGACACTTGGAATAACTGTATTTCCAGAAAATCACATGGGAATTGTGGAGTTGCTCAACTGCTTCAAAAACTCATAGAAGTTGATGAGATTTTTTTTTCCATTTCTCTCAGCTAGTCTTTGACCCACTTAAAACCAGATTTTTATGGTGCGTGTAGAGGTTAGGTGTGCACTTTTTTTTGTATGCAAGGTCTGTCAGTATATATAATTGATATTCCATTACTAGCCTAAGATACTCCTGCATTACGAGTGGCAAGTAAATGTTTAGGCAAATTCATTTTTACATTTTTGTTGAGAAACAAAAATCTTTAAAAAAGACCCCACAGCAACAGCCTAGTGTTGATTGTAATATTATATAAATAGCATTGTAAGTATGTTCAAAGGACAGTGTAAAGACTGCCTGTATTAATCCATGAAAGTAATTGTGGGCCGAATTTCTCAGACATTGACTGAATTGCTTTATTATTTCTTTGAATTAAAAAGATGGAGGAACAGATTTCAACAAATTCTTTAAATCCATGTCTGAACATTTGGGGACTGGACCATGTGGGACTCTGGACTGTGCGAAGAAAGAGATCAGAGGACTTGATACATTGTGATGTTTGTAACAAACTCTTTTGGGAATAAGATATTCTGATATTCTGTAGCACGTGGTTAGTTTGCTTATCTAGTGATGCTTCCAACTCAGATCTCAGATAACATAGTTGACCCCACTATGCAACTATGACAGGATTTTTAAAGTACACAGTGCAANNNTAGATGTTTATAGAAACAAGTAAATTCAAATGTAAACACTCAGGTTTAGTTCCATTTAATAAGCTTTTTAGATGTTTTGTCATCAGTGATATGAGGATCTAGTTTTGTACAGTGCTGCATCCTGAATTTGCATTCATTGAACAGGACTAGGATTTCAGATGTATGTCTCCTCTTTGTTTTTATAGATGAAACCCATCACACTCATATTCAAATCATTCCATTTCCCTTTTTCTAGAGGTTTTTTTAATCTTGAACTGAGTGTACCCACTTCCCTTATAAAGTTTCTTAAGACAAGACCAGACTTACAGTCCCAAGTTTAGGTTATAAAACCTAAATATAAAAAAATATAAAATCAGCTAGTAATTACTGATTATTATTTATAAGGGTTTTTTTTTCCTTAAATGGGGATGTGTAGTGAGGTGACTTTACCATCAGAACATTAATGTAAACTCCAGAAATCTAAATTGCAAAAAAACATTTCTGTGTGGTGTGATGGTAAACACTTTACAGCGTGGATAAATGTAAGCTGCTTATGGGTAGGATGAATTTTATTCATCTGTATTTTGAAATGGGTTTCTGAATGGAAAAAGGAGTTGGGTCGGTTTCACTGGACTTGGAATGTGTCTATATATAGTGATTCAGCCTCAATCCAGTGAGGTCATTTAAAACCAGAATTTACTCAGATTCATAACACTTCCAAAATATTGTGGGTAGAACAGGATGGGTCACTCTGTTGCCCGGATTATTAACACTTGGTCAGTTTCCTGATGATAGTTGCTACATTTAACTGGCTTATTGCCACTGAGTTCTTCTAATTTTTCTAATCTCTCATGGATGGCTTTTTTAAAGCTATATCTGTTAAACTAAGTCATTGTCTGACATGGATGTTGTTTTAATGCATGTAACAGTGGTAAATCTGTTGGAATAGAGTCCTGAAAATCCAGTTACTGAACATCTTTATTAGACATTTCCCTCTAGTCAGTTTTATATATACACACGTATGTATGTACAATGAGAGTCTTGAGATGAGTGTAGGAAAACAGTGTGCATTAATAAATTTGTTCTTTTGCAATGACTGACAAGAATGGCTGAGTCATTCTGTTAATAACTGAAAAAACTACCTATGCTGGACAAAATGCATATGCATTCAAATATGTACTTGTTTGAATGGACTTTGAGAAACTGATGTCAAAGTTACTAGGAGCACAGTAATTACTACCATGACCTGGAAGAGCATTTTTAAAGCAGCTGTCTACGTTAGTACACACACAACAGTCATAAATAGATGAAAGCGGAATAATTGCCTTTTATTAGTGAGGTCATAATTCAGTAAACAAAACATTAAAATTCATTAAAAACTACAAAAGACTCCCTAAACATTTACGTAGATGTTTTGGAATTTTTGAACTTGGAGTAGAAAGTACTGGTAGGAAGTACTGAATACTTGGGATGCATAAAAATTTTCTGCTGAGTGTGTTTCCTCTTAAGAGAATAAACACCTTAACACACTAATGTAAAAGGTAGCTGATAGGTGCAAAATCACTTAATGTTGGTAGGATGTACACCTGTCCACTAGTAATAGTTTGATTCACTTCACAGTTCTGCTGCAGAAAAAAGAAACTGCACTCAAACCTGTAATTGCACTGAAAGTTTTGGAAATATACATAACATTCATTACAGGTTTTGATGCAAAGCACAGTCATTGAGAACTGTTGAGGGGGAAAAGGGGAAAATGACATGTGAATGTGGGTTGTTTTTTAAAGATTTTTAGGTACTTCTAAATTTTAAGGTACAGTCCATTAAATAGCATCAAAGAGAAGCCATAGGATTAGTCTTCAGAAAAACTCAGTTGTACTTAAACAGCAGAATTATGTAGGGTTTATCAGAAGCTATACTTGTGATATGTCTTGGTTTCTTCAGTACAGGATTACTTTCCGTAAGTCTTGCCTTCCTTTGTTCTCCCCTGCCCCTCTTTTTTTTAGTGTACTCACCCCTGTGCTGTGCAAGTACTTTACGTTAATTACAGTGGATACTGAAGATCATCACATTTGAATCCTCCTCTACTCTACACTCATATTTATCTATTTAATATACCTTAGAACATTGAGATTAAATGAGTGCTTTTTGCATTTCAGCAATAGTCCTAATATGTTCTAAAATTATTCATCATACTTGTGGGTCAGATGGGATAAAAGTGGTTGCCTACACATGAGTCTTACTCTTGTGGTTGACATTCCCCTCATACTGCAGGAATGCAGTTGTCATTTGTTTCTTACAGTGGTGTCTACCACCATAGCATGTGGGTGTCTGAAATCATGACCTCAGAGTGTGATGCAGGTTTTCAGGTAATGTGCCAATCTCATGGTGGCCTTGGAAATATATGGCAAGCTTTGAGCCACATTAAGTATTGCTAACTGTGATTTATTGGCTTAGTTATGGAGATTGAATGCAAGAAGGAAAATACTATGGTAACTGCTGAGTAACAGATTTTCACTTTCAAGAACCACTTTTTTTCTTCTTTAAATAGACTTCATGTCTAAGTTAGGCTCTGTTGCAGAATGCTTACTCTCTAAATACAATAGTTATTGTTAAGGTCTGTTTCCATGCTGAATTACAGGGGATTGTTTCTGTAATTATGTCATGTGCACTGTAACTGTCTTTGGTAGGTTCCAGTCTTCTAGTAGAAAGAAAAAATACAACCCAGGAGTTTTTCAACAATAGTTGCACATTTACTGTGTTTAATTCTCCATGTGTTTGTCCTTCGGTGTATTCTCTTATCCTTTTACGGAATGTAGGGTTTGTAGACAAGGGGAGACATCATTAGAAGCAGTTAATCTACTTCTAATGGAGTTAGTTCAGGTGAATCATCCTCCAGCATGCCTGTTTGTCTCCACGGGGATTGAAGTGAGTCTGGGTGACTGTCTGAGATCAGACAACTAACTTAAACTAAAAAAAAAGCTAGATAAGATGAACCGGTCGTCAGTTATTGAAACAATGGTTGGTGCCTGGGTAATCCCAGAAAACTTCAACTTGTTTTCAATTTTGTTTGTTTTTCTTCCTCTTATTTTTCTATTTCTGTTATAGGTTCTGATGTCTTTACATGAAATGTTCCCAGCAGTGCATGCAGCAGAAATGGCTGTCCGGAGAAACCCACGTTCCTGGGACGCGTGGCAGACTTTGGGACGTGCCCAGCTCGGATTAGGAGAGATAGCGCTGGTAGGAAAACAAAATTATTTGTGTATGAGAAGGAAAGAACAGAAATACCAAGGTAGCTGTATATCCTGGTGATAACCTGAACGTAGACAAGGAAAAAGATTGTTGTTACTTATCTCTGATAGTTCCCTCTACTTTCTTGCTTTTCACAAATGCTTCCTGTGTGGTTTTATTGCTGGACTTGTGAAAGACCTGCCTAGCTCTGCCTAGCTTGAAGACTTTTGTGTTATATACTATATTTACATGGTGGCTTTATGCAGTAGAATAATTATGTTGACATAAATGCACATTCTAGGTGCTGTATTGCTACAGGTCGTCATAGTTTAAAGATAATATGTAAGTCCCAGTTCATACTCAGATTCACTTCTATACATGCCAGCTGATAAAATTCTGGTATCTTGTTTTCCTTGTCTCCTGCTCTCCTGCTTCACATGCAGCAAATCATGTGTGCTCATTCCTGCTTTCCTCTGGCTCCCGGACCTCAAATGGTGGCTGAAGTTGCTTCTTCACTTAGTAACACAGCAAAAAGCCAGGGATGATGAAGTGCATCTTTTTTCTGGCTACAGCTGTATTCCATGGTGCTATCTTGGGTACATGATGTAATGCAAAGGGAGACTTTCCCCCTGTGTCATATTACCCTCTGTTTGTAAATACTGTAACATATAGAGTATAGTAGATTACTGCTAGTTAGTGTGGAAACACAGCAAGTGACTTTTAAATTCAGACACATCCACAAAAGTCCATTAGAAGAATAACTCATCATGAGCTCTCAGATAAGATACTGATTATATTTCAAAACAAGAAAACTAATTTTTAAAATATAGTAAGGAACAGTATTAAAACAAACAAGCCAAAAGAAACCCAAACAATAGGAGTAACCTAGAATTACAGAATCATGGAATGTTTTGGTTTGGAAGGAACCTTAAAAGTCATCTAGTTCCAGCGCTCATGCAATGGGAAGGAACACCACCCTCTAGACCAGGTTGTTCAGTGCCCTGTCCACCCTGACCTTGAACACTGCCAGAGATGGAGCATCCACAATTCCTCTGGGTAAGCTGTTCCAGTGCCTTACCACCCTCACAGTAAAGAATTTCTTCCTAAAATCTAACGTAAATTTCCCCTCTTTCAGTGTGTACCCATTACTCCTTGTCCCTTCACTACAGTTCCTGACAGAGCCCCTCTCTGGCTTCCTGTAGGCCCCCTTCAGATTCTGGGAGGTTGCTATGAGGTCTCCCTGCAATTTTCTCTTCTCCAGGCTGAACAGCCTGAGCTTCCTCAGCCTGTCTTTGTAGGCAAGGTGCTCCAGTCTCCTTAGACAAAACCTAAGGCAAAAGCTGTGTATTGCAGATGTGCAGGGTGCTTCCTTTGTTGTTGCAGTGTCATAATTTGAAATATATAAATCCATGCATATCTACATTGCAACATTGGTGACTTTTCATGGCTTTTGTGGCATAGAAGGTAAGGGTTAGATGGTCTGTTCTGTCTGGATCTTTTCCTTTTAAGGAAGAGATGAAACCGTTGCTGTAAATTATGCCCGAGATGTCTAAATTCATTAGTCTCAGGAAATTCCAAGTTTTATTTCCTTCAAGGGTCCTGGGTAATTAATGCTGCTTATTCTGTAAGAAAAGCTACAGCTGCTGTAATGTCAGTTATAAATAGTGATACATCCATACTCCTTGTACCACCAGGTCTGCTCACTAGGTCCCGTAAGCTTTTTCTACATAGGCAAATCATATCACACCAGTCAGAATGGATTCTGATGACTATGTTCTCACATACAGAGAACTTGGGGAGTCGTCCTAAAGTTTAGATAATGCTCACTATTTGTTTTTCAACCAAGCAATTTTTAAGGAATTTTAAAAGGTTAAGACTGAAGGAGTTTCACAATATGAAATGAGTTCATAATTATTGAACCTGTGGAGACTTCTTGCCTGTGTGGTCTAAGTCATAATTATCCTTTTTCCACCAGTCTTTCATTACCATGATTTTTTAATTTTTTGCTGTATTATATTTTTTACAAAGAAAAATTAAGAAAGCATAATGTCAGGGCTTTTTAGTATTTTTTTTTTTTTGCGATTTGGGAATTAGTACCCTTCTCAAAAACAGCTTTCTTCTGTTTCTTTGTTTCATTTCTCCCCCACCCGTGTCTGCCTTCGTTACCCACATCTTGCCAAATGGTCTGTTGTAAATATTTTTATTACTTCACAATGGATGATGCATTTTTTCTTGGGGGAAAAAAACAATTTACTGTATTTTAATTTGAAGTTTCCCAGGTCTAAAATACAGCTTTCAAAGAAATCTAATTTATAACTGTGTAATACATTCATTTTTTACAAACAAAGATTTGTTTTGATTTAGTTTTTGTCAAACTTGTGATAGAATGAGGTACATTAGTCCCTTTTTATTTTACTTTTTTAAAAGTTGTTTGCTCTTTTTTTCTGAATTTACTAAATAAGTTAATTCAACAGTACTACTTAAAAGTGAGCTAGGAGAACTTTATTTCTGTAAAGGCAGAAATTCCGTAAATTGTACAAATCATTGTGCAGAGCACAACTGAATAAACTTGCATTGTGAATGTAGAAACTGTAGAAATTTAGTCAGGCTTTCAATATTTCATTTAATTGTAATTATTTGGGTTTACAACTTATATTTACTGTATTGGTGATGACATCTTAACCAGTAACAATTTCGCATTAATAGCTTCATTAGAACAGCTCTTCCTGTGAAACAGAGTAAGCCCCATACTTGGGTTAAACAGGAAAAGAAGAGCAGCCCAAACAGACACAGCATTAAAAAATCCCAAACAAGAGAGGACCAAACGAAAGTGACAAGTTTCCCACCGTGGAGAAATTCATCAGCCATCTGAAGGTGGTCCTGCAGGAGCAGGGGACTGGCCCTGGTGGCCTCAGAAGGGCCATTCTGTAGTTCTGTGACTGACCCTTTTCTGGGTCCCTGTCAGATCAGGAGTACTGAGGATTACAAAGTGAACTGGGTAGATGTGTAAATATGCACCAGTTTTTGCATGCTTTTTGTTTGATGTTTTGAAGGATGTGGTTTGTTGTAGTCTTACTAAACAGTTAGTGGCTTAGCAGTCTTTACATGTGGTACAATATTTTGTCACAGGAATCAAGCCTTGACAATATGAATACTCAGATCAACCCTTGCCTTTTATTTCTCTTGAAAGAGATAGTTTTAGGTATTTTAGATAATGATGGGAGTTATGTTCTCCCAAAGAGAGAAGTGTTTTATTGGAATCCAGCTAATTAACATAAGTAATTCTGAATTTGAGGTAATTTTTCAAAATGTTACCAATGTTTACATTTAGAAATATAAAAGATTTTGGTAATCAAAAGGAAGCTGATGGTTGGCCTTCCACCAAAAAACCAAAGTATTTGGGAAATACTAACTTAGAGAGAAAATACCATGCTTTGTCAGTTAAAGTGGGGCTCTGTTAAATTCTTTTCAACAGAGTTAAACAGTCCTACTGAGTTACAGGTAATAGCTAGTAATATTACCTTTCCCAGAAAGGTCCTGTGTTAGTCCTGAAGTGTAATTGTTTTCTTTTTTTTTAACTGCTATTGGAAATCATAAATGTGTTTTGTGGTAACCCACCTAATGGTTTTTAATGCGTGGAAAGATTTTCTAATCAGATTTTCCATCAAGAAAGCAGAAGGGCAAGCAACTGAGTTCTTGCAAGTGATTGCAACTGATAGAGCTGGTGTCTTCTGTTGGTTACCTTTGGCAGATGCTCAGAACTTTGAAGAAGTACATTTCTGAACGGTTTGACCTTGTAATTAAAAGTGCTAGCTAAAACAGATACACAGTATAAGACAAACTGGGATGTGGCAGAAAGTTCGTTTTACAATTGTTTTGAAATTCCTGTAAAAATTTTAGCCGTAGAATTGGGTAATAGAGGGGTGAATGTTTTCTAGTCTCCTGGAGTGTCCTGATTTGCGAGGTAAAAGTACTCGTAGCCCAGGGCTGGATTCAGGGCTCCAGGTGGGGTCTCACCAGAGTAGAGTAGAGGTGCAGAATCATTTCCTCGACTTGCTGCCAACTCTGCTTTGGATGCAGCCTGGATGCACTGTTGGCTCTGTGGGATGTTAGTGCACATGGCCAGCTCACATCCAGGTTTTCATGCACTATTACCCCCAAGTACATGCTGAATGCTGTTAAGCAAACAAATGAACAAAAAAAAAATCCATATTAAAGATCATTAAACACAGAAGATGATTGTGTAGATGTGTGCATATCTTCACTGGTGCACATTTTTTAAAATAAGTCAAATAGTGTCAGGTGTAAAATAAAGGCCTAATACATGCTTTGGTGGCAGATGCAAACTGCATAACCTCTTAAAATGCTCCCTTACTTTTTTTAGGGCTCTCTTTATACTGTCAGTTGCTAAGTCCATGTGTTATAAAAACTTGTAAAAACTACATGTAGTCTGATCAAAACTGCCCTTCACATTGAAAGGCTGCAAACCAGCAGAAGAGACTGCTTATGGGACAAATGAAAGATTGTTTGCTACAGAATACTGTCTAGTGAGATAAAATGTAAAATACTTCAAAAATGCAAATTTTTCAAATACTGTAATTCTGCAAGCAAAAATGTCTTGCTAGATTTTACATTGCACCTCACTGCAGAAGCAAAACCAGGTACATGATTATGTAGTGATTTAAAGTCCTGTAGTCCTTACACGTGGGGTCTCTGAAACCACAGCTGCCCTTTAAAATGCATCTAGAAATACCAGTTTAATCTACTGTCACTGTGTTTTCCTATAATAAAACAGGTGGTTGGCAAAGGAGATTTACATCTCCGTTAGGGGGAGATTTAGAAGTAACACTCTTCTTCTGTCTTAATAGAAATTAGTGGCATTTGCAGTGGCAGCATAAAATTTTATATGGATGACAAGTCTGTATTTTTCAGTACTACATTGCTGCTTTCAAATTAATCCCTCTGATCTTCTGCAGGGCTTAAAAATTTGTTATTATTTCTTTGTAAAAATGTCACACACAAAAACTTTATTCTAATTGATTTACTAAGATGATCTTTTTATGCTGTTATGAAATCATCAAAGCAGCTTTTTTTCAAAGCTTACCTTATATTTTATTACTGTGTTTAATGTTGTTTATTACGCATGAACATAACTATATAGACAAGTTTTAATTAGGGGACCTCTTTAATGGAAAGCTTAAAAGCAGATGGTGTTTGTTTCTGTTTTTTTTTCAACAGAAATACAAAAAAGAGCATTTAGTGTTTACTTGGAGTTCATCTATCCCTGAAAATTAAAAGCTAGCAGAGTTGAATAAAATGACACTGGTTTACAAGAATTAAGCTGCATTCCTCCTTCTGTTTAAAGTTCAACATGCTTCTACCCTTCAGAGCTGGCTGTTGACCAATAATCAAAGTTGTTTTTTTTTTTCCTCTGGAACTGAAAAGGCTGCCTATTACAATAGCAGTAATAGTGGTGGCTTAATCATCATTTCTTAAATCTGATTTGTATCCCTTGTCTTCTGAGTTCACATCACACACGGTTCATATATTTCTCTGTGCCATCAGAAGTGTGAACTATCAGTTTCTGTCAATGCAGATGAAAGCTTGTGATTTTACAAATCAATTTTCATGCTTTAAGTATTTATAAATTACAACAGAATATGGAAATCTGATGGTTGTTCTTATGTCCTTAAAGTATTACTATGCAAATTGCTAGGACTCTTCCCAAAGATAATCCAAATCCATATAATAATCCGTATAATCACTGTTTTCCCAGCCTATAGGAAGGCTTCTGTTATGTTGTCACACAAGAGTTTGGTCACTACCGTGACCATTTTCATAACTGGCTGTACAGTCATAAATGTGAAATACACGTCTCCGTACACATGCACATAAGTTTAAGTAAGTAAGGTCAGTCTTTACCTTTTCACTGTTAAAATAACTAAAATACAGTACATTTGTAATTCTTGGTCTTGCTTTTTTTCCAGTATTGTAGCAACCTCTTCTTACTGTCAAATAGCACATCTACTGGATTTAGATGGTCTGTTTTGGGTTTTTTTAATATATTTAACAGCTTCTGCATTGAAGATTGGCGAGTCTTTTCCCAGTTGAACTGCATGAAAGGAGAAGCAGTAACAACTGTACTTGTATTAATATTACATGGTTTATGAGATTATAGGAGTTCTTTCTGAGAGGAACTCTCCAAGTTGGGAGTTTATTTGCCTAATTTTGCCTGTTTATTTAGGTGTTTTTGCAAGCACAAACCTGTTACAGAAACTGCTTGTCATGGGGCTAGTATTATTGTAGTATTAGGTCTGTATGTGAAATGACTGTATGCTAATTTGAAAGCAGCAATATTAGTGATACTTTAAATTCCAGTCATACCTTTTCTGTATTTCTTTAAACCATACCTGCTTTTGCCTTTCCATACATCTGATGATGAGAGAAAAGTGGAATAGAAAACCATCAAACGAAAAAATTATTTTTGCTTTTATCTTTTTAATTGCAATATTGTTTTTCATATACATGAACTCTTGATTTGTGCCCTTGTTGCCAGGTATCTCTTTTGTTCATGCATTTTCATACTTTCAGACACAGTTGTTTGGGAGTGATGCACCTGTGGAAGGGAGGGCTGCTCCAGTAAAGACAGAATGGAGTAAAATGGCTTTTGTCTTTGAGTGAATGATGTAATTTTTTTGTTGTTGTCAATTTTTATGATGAAATAGGCAGACTTTAGAGTGTCCAATCTTTGTTTCTTCCCTCTTCTGTTTATAGGCAATCCGAAGTTTCCAGGTATCCTTACACATCTTTCCAATGAACCCTGAAGTATGGAAAGAGGACCTTTCCTGGGCAAGAAAACTACATGAACAGCAGAAGGCAACAAAGACTGAGTCAGTGCAAGCACTGGTAAAAGAAAAGGAGCTTGCACAAGAACCAATCCCTGACTATGACTTTGAAAGTGATGAAATTGTGGCAGTATGTGCTGCCATTGCAGAGAAGGAGAAAGCTCTTTCAGCAGCTAAAACAGTAGTGATTGTGTCTGCTTCAGGTACAGTAGAGACTGTTACTGAGAAGGACAATTGTCCCACAACTCCTGATGAAACCCTTTTCATCAGAGCCCGATAGGGCAGCCACATGGCTTGCCATCCTGTTTTAAGAACTAGTGTTATTTATTGTATTTGTCTTGCTTTGTGTTTGGGGTTTTTTTGTTGTGGTTTTTTTTTTTTTTAGTTGTAGGAGAACCTAATAAAGTTAAAGAATTGAAGTTATTTTTCTTTTGTAAATTAAAAAATCAATGACCCGAGTCACTGCTCCACCCATATTTTTGGAGGAGAAAGCCAAGAGTTGATTCTGAAAATCTTATGAATAAATGTAATCTTAAAATGCTTAACTGTATCCTAACAGCTGCTTTCATCTTGATGTATTTCATAATTTTACAAGTGAATGTCTACATTTTTCCAGTAATTTGGAAGCTTTTATTTAAACTGTAAAAGTGTTGTGGTTTATCCCCAGCTGGCAGCTCAGCCCATGCAGCCGCTCGCTCACTCCCTCCTGGTGGGATGGAGGAGAGAATTGGAAGAGTAGAAGGGAGAAAGCTCACGGGCTGACACATACTTTTAATAGGGAAAGCCAAAGCTGCACATAAACACAAAGCAAAATGAGGGATTCATCCAGAACTTCCCAAGGGCAGGCAAGTGCTCAGCCATCCCCAGGAAAGCAGGTCTCCATCATGTGTGACAAACATTGGGAAGACAAACACCATCACTCTGAATGTCCTTCCTTTCCCTACCACCTTCTTCCTCCAGCTCTGTGTCTTAAGCATGATGACATTTAGGATGGAATATCGCTGGGGTCAGTTGGGGTCAGCTGTTCTGGCTGCACCCCCTCCCAACTTCTTGTGCACCCCCAGCCTCTTTGCTGCTTGAGTGGGTTGAGCAGGAAAAGATGTGTACACTGTGTGAGCACTGATAATGAAAAAGCCCCTGTGTTATCAACACTGTTTCCAGCACAAATCCAAAACACAGCCCCATACTAGCCGCTGTGAAGAAAATTAACTCCATCCCAGCCAAAACATGCACAAAAAGAAAAAGGACTTTTTAAAGATGTCAGTCATTATTAACATTATTTATCTTCCAGTGTGAACTGTTTTCTGTTATCAGAAGTCTTTATTTTCATTAAGATTACTTTTTCTTCGAGATAGTTTTGTATGAAGCAGAGACGGATTATTATTTTCCATGTGTGTGTGTGACAGATTTGGTTTCTGATTTGTAGTCTGATGAAATCAAGTAGCAGCCTTTATGTTGGTTTCATAGGTGAATGGGTTAAACACTGATTAGATGAAAGGAAATGCTATAGCAAACAAGCCCCTGAATGCTTAGTTACTACTAAATGTTTCACCAGAAGAAAGAACATTCAGTTTGAGACTGAAACTGGCCTTTCCTTATCTTGAGTGCTGTGCTGCAGACATCATCAAAAGTAAAATGGTGGGAGTAGGAAGTAGGTATGGCTGAGGTGTATTGTGTTCAGCCTTTTCTTTCCCAGTGAGGCTAATGTGATAAAGGGAGTAAATTTGTTTTTCCTAATTCCTATGACCTGCCATTAAAAGTATTTTTCAGTGAACCAATTTTGCAGGACAGCATTGCTTTTCATCCTTTTTGGATTTTGGATGCTGTGGTGGGCATTCACATGGTGTTAACATAGGGGCATACTGTAGGAGATTTTTTTAATGTTCAGCCTTCTTTAGGGTAAGGTGGCAATTGGTTCCTCACACAGGCAGTTCAGAGAAAGGAAGTCAGGCTGTTGCTTTGATGTGCTCTGTGCTGAGATTACTCTCATTTTGTTATCTTGGAGACATGGCAGAGATGGTTGCCTCCTAACTGTACTGGAAAAAATGGTCAACTGAGGAATTCCTGACTAATTCAGTATTGGGAACGTGTCATTTTTACTTGATTTTGGTAACATTTTGTTTGATAACGTTTGAAAAATAGTTTTGTAGATGAGTGAAACCTTTTGAAATCAGTCATCTTCGCATTTTTCAAGTTTGGTTTCTAATTTTAAAATAACATACTTTAATTGAGAAGCACAGTAGTTTTTGCAATAGAAAATGTATTGCAGAAAAATTATCTCAAATCATACTTTAGTATATCTGATATCAGAATATTTTTATTTAAGGGGACACTTACACTCTTTGCAAAAATTAATTATCCCTTTCAAAAACTTACTTGCCATATGTTGTACTAAGTTTTCATTAATTTTTGCAAGGTTCTTCCTCAATAGTATGGTTTTTTGTATTTGTGAATTTTTAGATCTGTGCTTGCACAAGCACACTCAGAGTTACACTTCTTAATATCTTCTGAGTATTCAAAATAATTACAAGTACATTGACTAAAATATGTTAAAAAATGTAAAACATCATCCTACATTTTTTTTGTTCATTCAACAGAAACAGATCTTAAGTGCTTTTTGAGTAGGCATTTGGTTAAGATATAGTTTGATAGTTTAAATTGTTACAGGCGAAGGATTTTTTTAATCTTATTTCTCCTATCAACGTAAATGATACAATCTAGTCAGTCATAGGAAGAGTTATCATGAGAAGGATTTGGACAGATTTCTTTAAAGACAAGATGTTCTCTGGCTAGAAGAGGAGATCTGTGGGATGCTCTAGGGCATGTTTTCATTTTGAAGGAGTTTAGCTATATCCACCACATCTTTTCTTTCTCTGTGCTTTAAACTTGCGTCAGTGTTCTGTATTTACTCATAAAGGAAGGAGTTTCCCTCCTCTCAGAGGCCCGTGTTATCACAGAATCTGTTTCCACTGAAATAATCCACAAAGTTCCTATTAACTTCAGCACTGCAGGGCCAAACTAATGGAGGGCTGTGCATCTACATCATGAGGCAGAACGGCTGCACTGGGTTCCAGGGGTGGTTCTTTCCATCCCCTGCACCCAGGTGTGTTTTCCTTCCGATTAGATTAGGTTATGAATACTAGGTATTGTCAGAACTGTAGTGTTTTGTGGAGCACTGTAGAGCAGATAAGTTCTTGTGGCACTGTTAGTCTCAAACTGGGAAGAAGTTCAAAAATTGATGATTTTGACATTGTTTTTTGTACAGTATGCTATGTTTTGCATGTATGGAACTTTCTGGATCTGTCTGACTAAAATACTGACTTCTCTGCTACTTAGTGGTGTCTGTTTATTCTTTTGGTTTTAACAAAAATTAGTATTATTGCCCATTTCAGAATGGTCCTCATTTAATAACTGGCTTCTGACTCTGGGAAACATGTTAATGTGTTATAGTAAAAAAAATTAAAAAAAGACATCTCACTCGATGCTTTTAAGCCTTTCAGGGGAGCAAAATAGATGTTATCTGTGATGCTCCCCCTTTGACATCAGGAATTTTTTTTTGTTGTTCATCATCATGAACAGTGGCAGTGACTGCAGTAGCTTCCACGTGTTTGCCTTCCCTGTGAATCATACATTAAAATGCTCAAACGTTGCAATGTTGTTAAAGAGGAAAGCACAAGGACAACAGCAGGTTAGGTGGATTAATTTTGCTTGATTTAAAAATCTAAAGTTAAACCTTTAAATTTATTTTTTCCCTATGAGTCCCTTTATATCCAGTGGAAAGAAATACACAGCCTCACAGGGCTATTCACATGCCTTGTGTTAGATAAGTATCTTTGGGAGGCTGATTCAACTAATTCTAAGTGCCTAATTATTTCCCATGACTACAAAGGAAGCTCAAGGTGACTGACTGGCAGTTAACCTGAAATGCTGAAACTGGGCATGTGTGATCCACTCTTACAGATGTAGGTAAGTATTTTTAAAAAATTTAAACATAGATTGTACAGATAGAGAATAAATCCTTTCTGACAATATTAGAGGGTAAACAAAAAAGTATGGAACAGATAACACAACAGTGACTCTAATTTGATAATACCATAAGATACTGGATTTTAACAATAGTCATGGAGGAAGAAAAAAAGCAAATGTAGCGTTTTACTCTTCTAATTTCTGAAAGTTGTCTAAGTTGTCTGAATATCTCTTGGTGTTTGGGATCAAGATCAGAGAGGTAACACTGGAAACTCACCTGGCCTTACAAGGTCCTCTCAATCCTAAAAACAAGGGGAAGGAGGTAAAAAACTTCTGTTGAGGGCATGTGCCATCTTAACTTATTTTGAGGTCATACACTAGCTATAAAACTATAATGATCGCAGTTAGGACTGGGGCCAGGAAAGCAGAAGCATGTGGGCAGGCACCATGTGTATATGTTAAGTCAGTATCATGTTAACATCGTGTTCTCAGATGGGCTGGAGGCCTTGGGTGGTGATATCTCCAGGGTGGGCTAGTTCAGAACCAGGAGGAGCTGCTGGGCATGGATGGACTGCTGGATCCTGCTGACCTTGTTTTGAGAGCTGATTTTTCAAGAGCCAAAAGGCTAGGAGCTCTAGGGGTTGTAGAGGATAAACTATCAATGAGAAAGATTAGGCCTGGGGATTGAGCTGACTTTGGGTTTACAAAGCAGGAAATTTAGACTTCAGTTGGTTTCCAGATTAAGTAAATCCAGATCTATACTAAGACCTCGGAGTGGAAGGGCCTGGTGGTAACTAGTAGCTGTAATGGTAAATCTGCCTTAAGTAGGATGGATACATTGTTTTGTCAAGGAGAGGAACTATAAGCTTTCAAAAGCTTCTTTGGTTAGGGTGCTGGCCAATGCCATTTGGAGATGGCAGATTACACTGATCTTGTTCGTGCACTGGCACTGCGCCTGTAACGCCAGTTTGGGTCGGGCAGTGCTGGTCTTTTAGACAGCAGGAATGTATGTGCTTGATTTAAAACAGGATCCTGGAGCCCACCCTTAGAGTCCAAGTCCTATGACAGTACATCCTACACGCTAAACTATTCATAAGGCTAACATACTGACCAAAGATTCAAACTAATCTACAGATGTTCACAGAAACCACTGTCTTGTACACATACTGGCTCTCATCCTGCTTGTGGTGGGTGGATCCTCCAAGCCGTGCCACAGGACAGGGGCTTAAATTGAGTTAGGGCTGGGACTTGGGTAGCAGGGTCAGAGGCCTAGCAGTGTCTCTGAATGGAAAAGGTTTGGTGAAGTAGTTGGGATGTGTGGGAAGGACAAACTACTGGATGTGAGGGAGGGGGCCTGCCAGTCACAGGACTAGCAGGGTGGAGTCATATGATAGAAGTTTGGTATGAGGAGATTTTGAATGGTAAATCAGTGCATTTTCTGTGAACACAGTGGTGAAGGTGGATGCAGATATGAAAGGCCATTCTGAGGGAATATGGATCTCCGGGGCTTGGGAATGTAGGGAAGCAGCTGTGTGTGAGAAGGGAAGCCCTTTTGAATATGTAGAAACTACTCATAATACCTAGCACGAAAATAACCTTTTAAGCTCCATGTGGCAAATGATACTCTATAAACTTTAAGCTTTATTTTGAGACTTGCTGTGCTCAGGGAGACCAAGAAATAATAATTCAGTTACATGTTTGTGGTCAGCTTTGAGGAAGGTGCTAAACCTGAGCAGGACTGTGGGTGAGGTGAGAGAGGTGTAATATTCTTGTCACCCTAAAAAAAGGCATGCTTGCCCAGTCCTTTAGCCAGACTGCTCCTGAACAGTCTGTGTTTGCAACTGGGCAGCAGAGGTGCTCCCATTTTGCCTTTATGCACTGCCATGGAGCTGTGGCAATTCCAGTATTGCTCAGGAGACTTGTAATCTGTGGGCTGGTTGGGAATCATGGATTTGTGTTGATGATGTGTGCTGCAAATCCAGTCCACTACTTGACACACCTGGAATGCTGTGGGCAGGAGGAACACCTCAGGCTTATCGTATATGTTTGCTGAGAGAAGCTAGAAGGTCATCTACTTCAGATGGTCTATTCTTCCCTGAAGCTCTTTTCACACCACATGTATTTCTCATCAGTAATGATGATAAAGAAGAATAAAATCATATTAATGAAATAATTAAAAAAATAAAAATAATAAGCCCTTGCTTATTTAAAAACTAATTATACACAGTAGATGTTTAATTCTGACCTTGCATACAGTACCAATAACATTGGTGTGCTGCTTTGTGCCAGCTGCAAAGGCGTGGTCCCATATTGGTACATGTGGTGTTAGCTGCGGGTAGCAGTCCCACCTTCCTGCTCTGCCAGGTGCTATTTCCTGTCTTGGGAAGTATGGTGAGTCTGTTCTATTTGTTGGTAACTAGTAAGCAACAGATCATAGTTTAGTGGTTTAATTGCAAAGAATTCAGGCAGATCTTTATTTGTAACTGCAGTAGGAACTTGGGTAGTACTGTTCTCCAGCTTAACTGGTGGAAAACTGGCTTTTGCTGCCAATATTTGTGTAGAGATTTAACTTCACTTTCTGTACATAAGATGGCAAATAAGCTCATCTGCTCCCCCACTAAAGTACAATGTCTTCTTTGTTTGCTTGCTTAGAGAGTTTTCATGGCTCTGTGTCAAGTGTTCTCAGGAACAGTTTTGAAGATGGCTGCCTCTTAGTGATGGTGATCATGCCGTGGTGTTTTGGAAACTGACAGGACAAAGTATGTTTTGGCAGTAACTGAGTGCAGAGCATTCCAAGATGGGAGGCTTGTTAAGGTGAGGAGTTGACACTGACTGGCAGACTCATGTAAACATCTGAGATCAAGCAGAACATTTCCATTTAATTGTGATCCCCAAAATTACTTTGGTCGGTACAACTGCTTAAACATATCAACATAAGGCTCAAGATTTTCATTACAATATAGCATTCACATGAAAACACTTTAAGCAGCATAACATGCTTAGTATTTGACAAAACATCCTCCAGATATATGTACAGAATTATTTTGATACACAGTGTTTCTGGAACAAGATCTAACCCTTACAACATAAAACACAAAACTACTTTTTGTCGGTGGTTAACAGCTGGTTTTGGTGATGTGTTTGCCATAAAAACTCTAGCAACAAATGCTTTTCAAGGTGTTCAAGACCAAGATATAGTTCTATATAATCTATACTTTAAATGAAGATTCTGCTTCCATGGTTTTGTACATTTATTTGATGGAGTATCAGATTACATAGCCATAAAAATCTATTTACTATTTAAAGTAAAATGATAAATGTTATGAAAAAATACCTTTATTACATCAGTGATGCTTTAACTAAAGTGAATATTATGACTATTAACCAGGAGTTGAAAGTTTTAGGCCCTGATATTGAAAGCACTTCTCTGTGTCCTTAGTTTTACATGTAAGGAGTCGCCCTGGCAACAGAGGGAGTACTCTGTTGGGCGATGTTAAGTGTGTGCCTAAGATGTGCAGCCTGGGGGCCAAAGTACTCAGAGAGGTGCGCGTGTGTTATACAGGGAAACATTCTCAGAGTATAAATAAAATCTGGGTTTCTTTAGTATATACATATACTGAAAACTAATATTCTTAACTGAAAGGATGTGTTTTCTTTTTCTCTCTTAAAAATGTGTATATTCCCATTTCACTCAGAAAGTGCTTATGTATTCTCAGCTAGAGAATTTACCTTGTCAGCTGTGAATCTAGCATGGATGACAAATCTAATCCAAGAGTATCTTATCAGCAGGAAATACTGAGGGAAGAGAAGGCTGGCAATTGTTTCTATATACCTTGTATTAATAACAAACCTTCTCATAGAGAAGAATAGACTTTTAAATATTTTCGATCCGGATATATATATATACAATGATAGAAATTCACATTTTCATGCTTTAGTGGGACACTTTAAAATAAAATCCCACCCCAGGCAGCTCTCAGAGTAGCTGTGTCCAGCTCCTAGCAGCTGCCTGACATTCAGTTCTAGTACCAGAAGCTTAAACTCTTGATAGCTGAGCAACCATGGGGAGAAAAAACACAGTTCTACCAGATTTTGAAAAAAAAAAAAAAAAAGAAAAAAAGCAGGTGACAGGTCTTTTTATTTCCAGAGGCCCTGTAGCTCTCCTGTGTCTCACAACAAGACCAGACCATTTGTGTTTCCAGTCCCATCAGATCTGCACTGTACCATTTCTGATAGCAGGGCACAAGTGCAGTGTCTGTTCCACACAGTCCTCAGTAGTCTAAAAGAAATATACCCATCACACAGCAAGAGAAAAATAGCCCTTTGAAGCACAGCTGAACCCCTCTTCCCACGAATAGGCAGAACACCTATCTATTGCACCAGTTTTTCCAATGTACCAGGAAGTATCCCCAGGGTTGATGCCTTTCATGGCAATCTAGATGCACTTTTCTGATAAATTCAATGTCTCTGTGGGGAAGGTGACCTGGAGAGGGCCACTCTTGGATGTGGAGCTGGCCCCACCACCAGATCTGATTTCATTCACCAGGAGGACACTCTCAGAGTCCTGCCCCTGTGAGGAGTCTGAGGTCTCGGAGCTGCGCAGTGTCCTTACGGATGTGGTGTCGGACTGGGCCGAGCTGGCGCTGGGGCCTGGGAGCAGCACGCGGCCCCTGACACTGCTTTCACTTAACTCGGGCGGATAGAGCAGCGTTTGGGAGGTGCTGCTGATCTCCCTCAGCTCACGGGAGATGAATGAGGGTGACTGACTTGACATGGCAGAGGAGGTCCTGCGCCCATCCACGCAGTTGAAGTTGCCCCCCGAGTGCTGCCTCCGAGCCCCTCCAATGCGGCAGAAGAGGCACTTGATCTTCTCGATGGCTTTGCTGAGCACAGTCTTGCGGAGCAGGATGTAGACCCACGGGTCCAAAATGGGGTTCACTGAGGCGATGCGGATGGCCTGCAGGTCAGGGTTTTGCCTGACATCCTGCACCGGTTTTGGCTGGTACAGCTGGTTCACGAAGACACGGACCTACCCCGGGGACATGAGGGAAAAGGAAGACACAATTACATAGCTGCATCAGGAAAGCAAAGTTTACATTTCAAAGCAGAGATCTAGATTTGCTGCTGCAAGCTATGACAGAAGAAGAGGCTGGCGAAGTCAGGCATCTCAGACTGACGGCCCTGAATTCATTTTTGGAAATAGCAAAAAAAATCAGACAGCTATGTCACATGTAGGAAAGGACTGGATTTTTCTCTTTTTCACCTCATAATTAATCCTTGAACCTCCAGCTTTTGGCTGGTGTTTTTAAAAATTCCCATGAACAATGATGTAGACCTGTATCCTGCCTCCTTGGTATACCTTGAATCTTATGCTGCCTGTAACAAGGTAACTGACTGGGGAGACCTAATCGGTTCCTCCAGCAAAGGTCTAGTAATCATTTAGAAATGAACTCAAGCACAGATGATAATCCAAGTACATGAGACTCTAGAAACAAGACCAGAGTTGTTGATTCACGAGTTTAGAAATGCATTTTCCTGGCACCTGTCCTTACTGGAATTGTTTATATAACCTCAAATGTTTGCCTGCTGCAGCATGGTTTGGAAAAACAAATGTAAAAAAAGAAAGGGGGGAAAAGTCCCCAAGTTAGGAGATTTCTCATAAGTCAAGATAATGGGATGATCTCAACACTGTATTGCAGTACTCTGTTCTTCTAAATGAGCCAGCATTTTGGTTTGACTTACAAAAATACTGAAGAAGTTGTCCAGAATTTAAGATGTTGAAGTTGCTGTGTGAAGTGACTATTTAATTAGTAATTTTAGTTTATCATGCACGAAATTTAAAACTAAAGGATCCTGTCTTCTACAGTGAAATGTGTTCTTCAGATTATTCATCTAGCTTCTTCTTCAGCTGGTCCCTCACCTTGTTTAGAAGCCACTTTTGTAAACGCTACTATGAGTAAGGCACAGTCCAATTCTTGGATATCATCTTTCCAGTGTCACCAAGGAGAATGGCATCACAGGAGTTGGTTATGTTGATCAGTCTCTAATAGCTGTTCTCCATTTCAGCAAAACCTATGCAGTGTCCAGTTACGGGAAGGCCTAGGAAAGCCACTGACAAGTGGACAGTGAAGATTCTATTTCCTTCCGATTCCCTATGGTAAGTCAAAATAATTATATTTTTATCTGATACAATAAAAATCTAGTACCAAAATTATGAGGTTTTAGAATCTCATCCTTTACTCCTGAAATGAATCAAGTCTTGCCAAGCTAGGGGTTTACAAACAAAAAAGCAAGCAAGCATTTAAATAAATAAGCCAAACTAGGACAGCCCTCTTAAGTAATTTTTATTAGAAGTCCTGCATGTGAAGTCATCCAAGTCCGTTGAAAAATTTCACAATACTTGAGAAATTTTCCTACAAGAGGGCACTGTGGTGGCATTCAGCCTTGTGAGGATTCAGAGATGGAGTGTGCTCCAAAGCTATCAATGAAGCATGTTTAGAATAACACGAAGTCCCTCTGTGGAAGCCCTGTGCATACAGCCACTCTCAAACAGTCTGTCAAATTCATGATTGACTGTATTTTCTTTCTCAGTACTTTTCTCTAGGATTATGAATTCAAAATATGGGAAAATCTTGAATTTAAACAGCAGTACAGTGATCCCAGTTTTGTTCTTGTTACTTTTAACGATTTCTAACAGAGCAGATGTCTTTCTGACAACTTATTTCCTGACCTTATTTATCTGTTAAGCCAAACGTGCCATTCAGGTACTTCAAAGAGTATTCCTATGCATGATGAACTTACGGGGTTTTTTCCCTTTTATTAGTGCTTTCACATTATTTTTAATATTTTTCTTTTTTACCATTTATTGTATAAATAAAATTATTTATACACATTTAAATTTAACCTATTTGTTTTATAAAGAATTTTCGCTACTTATGTTATAAATAATAAATAAACGGCTTATAAATAATTTAAAATAAATAGCTTATAAATAAATTCTTTTAAAATAAATAGCATCCTTTTCGATGTCCGTCGCTGTGTGGATTCCATGGCTAAGAGAAGGCGAGCTTCTTCAGCTGCCAGGATTTTTAAATAACCTGCAGTTTGGCTGTTACTCGTTGATGATTCGTTAAAAACCGTCCGTAATTAGGGATGGGGGCCGGGCGGCGCCGTTCCCGGGCTCACCGCGAGGTGGCGGCGCTGCCCTGCTCGAGGGGGCTGTATATGGCTGTGCAGTGTATGTGTGCGTGTATTTATAAAATATATACCTAATATGTATGTATATGGATACTTAAAGTGTATGTATATGTACGTATAACATATAACTATAGGCAGGTCACACGTACAATCGTGCCCAGGCCGGGTGTCCCCGGTGGGGGCATCCAACCCGCGCCTGCATCTCGATGCTTCCCCGAACGCCCCTTTCCCTGCCCCGCACCGCGGACCCTTCGTGCAGGCGGGGGCACCCCTCATCCTGTGGGTGCCGGCGGTCTGTGTGTATTTCAGGCGCTGAGCACAGGGCGGGTGCGAGCCCCACGGCGGGGACCCTCCCTGCCAGCAGCGCACACAGCCGCACGCAGCCGCGGCTGGGGACAGGAGATGTGCGCAGGGAGGGATGTCCGCTGACAAATCCACCCGCGTCAGACAACCAGAAGGCACACTTTGGAGGCAACAGAAGCAATAAACAGTTCAACTCGGAGACCTAATTTTTTTTTTTGTAATTTTTTTTTTTAACTTGGAGCTATAGTTACACGTCAGTGATTTAATAGTCGGATTGTTCTTTTGATAAGCAGCACGTGAAACAGAGTACCTGTTCCACCTTTCTCTCTCTACCTGGCAGACTTTATGGAAAGGCAGAAATGTCTTCAGGTACTGATTCTGTGGTGAAAAGGACTATAGCTGATGGTACAGTGCAGTTTACTTTATGCTATCTCTGCATGCTTTATCTCCTTTTGACAGATACACAGCATGTATAGGTTAAACATTCATATAGTGGACCTATTCAGTGAAAATTCTGACTGTACAAAACTGTTTCTACTTCCCAGAAAGGTCCCATGTATGTTATTAGAAGCTCCCTAGAATGTCATATACATGTATCAATTCAGACCTGTTGCTGGGGTTACGTCTTAATCACGATAAGGCAAAAATTTATCCGTGTTGGAATGTCACTTCTATCCTTCTTCACTTACTGGTGAAATAACATTTATTAACGCATCATATAAAAGAACTGCAAGCAATGTACCCTGTTTTGGCTGTAAGTCCTCTGCTGCAAGAGGTAACATGACAAAAGATGCTGCCTTGCATCTGCTGAGCAAGTGCCAAGTAAGTGGAATCCACTAAGTTATCTAATCCGATGCTTGAATTTGTGCAATTTAAAATCCTAATTAAAGAAAGAAGCAAGCTAGAACAATTCAGAGCTCTAAAGAATGAGTTTTGTATGTTAGCTCTGTAACTGTAGAATCTAGACAACGTATCTTATTAAAAGTATTGGCAGTTTGTTTGCAATTAAGAAGCACATAGCTCTAAGGTACGAGTTTATGCTCGTGATAGGTACTTGTGGGATCAGAGTCCTGTGTGCTGTTTGTGCTTTTCTTTTTCACTAACTACAGGTGGAAGTAATGATTTCTAATC
Organism: Oxyruncus cristatus; assembly: GCA_013399855.1. Classification (NCBI taxonomy): domain Eukaryota; kingdom Metazoa; phylum Chordata; class Aves; order Passeriformes; family Cotingidae; genus Oxyruncus; species Oxyruncus cristatus. The sequence goes on along the minus strand of VXAY01005257.1, from coordinate 141,028 downwards.
CTATGAAGCATTATAAAGTGACTTTTATAGTTATAGTCACACTAGTAATTGTCTTCACAGCTCCTACCTGCCCTCAAAATCTCCCCACCTGCTGATAAGTTGAAAAAACATATATGGTAGTAAGCAGGAACAAGTTTGTCAGCTCCAGAAGCCAATAACCTTTGCCCTTCAAGAGCTTAGTGTCTGCTTGGTGGGTACTCCACTACTAAAAAATATTGTCTGACACCTTGCAGTTGGCTGCAGACACTGCCTGATATTAAAAAGTTGAAAGCAGCCAAGCCAAAAGAAAATCCACTTTTAGATCAATTAAAAATCAAGTTAGAATCTCCTGATTATTTCATGCAATAAAGAAGATATGCACCCGGAAACATTACATTTTATTTTTCATTTCACCATAATTTAACAACGATGTTCAGTGGTCAGGATGAGAAAAAGACCTCACACTTAAAGAGTTTAAGAGTATCTGACAGACTGCCGGACAGAATTACAGACTTTGAGTAGTGTGTGCCTATTTACTCTTGGAAGACCAAAGTCTTTCTTTTAAAGGCTGGATAATATTTTCTACTCTCTCCTTGACAAAATCCCTTCTAATATATCTTATTCCCTACATTTTACACTATCCAATTCTAATTTCTAAAAACTCAAAATATTTTAGGAGATTACACAACCAGGGTGGAGACAAGAGTCAGCACATAAGCTATGTATTTTTCTTATTTAAGTTTTAAACAATTGCCAGATTCGTGTCTTTCACACCACTTTCTGCAGATTGAGAACATACGAGGTTATATCAAAAGTTTCCTTGCACAATATTTTTTCATTTAACTTCTCTTTCTTTGATAAATTGATCAGCCTTCAGTTCTGTCAAATTCATTCAGCATTTTGCATAATCCCCCATGATCTTATTACAGCACTTATTAACTGTAAAATTTTGCTGATTTTATGAGTAAGTCACTAAAACACTAAACAACCCTACATGTGCACTGTGTGCTGAAGCATTTCATTATTAAAAGCTGTTCTCTGTGACTCAGTTATTTCAGGGCTATTTAATATTTCAAGACCTGAGTTGATTTTTTTTTTGTCAAACCGTAATAAATACCTGCTATCTTACTGTCTTGTAAAAGTGTTTGTTCTAAAATGTTAGAGGTTTATGTGTCTCTTTCAGCAGTTGCTTTGCTTTGACTTAACTGATGGTTTATTCAGCTGAAATCATCAGTAGGAAGTCATCACACCAGAAAACTTCAGTCACAAAGCACCCTCTGAGCCTGCTCTGTGTGTCTGAATCATGCTGGCAGCACCACCTCACCATTTGTATAGTCTTGATGACTGCCAGGCTGACCTGTTATCTGTGAGCCTCTCAAGTCAGTGAGGACTTTCTAAAACTCCTCTGAGTCATGAAAATGTAAGTCTATATATTAGTAATTTACATATTTCTGCTAGTGGCTCTTTCCCGGGGTTTATAGCATAAAGGTGTCACTTCTCAGAGTTTCCCCATTCTTGACCTCAGTGTACATGCACCCAGAGGGCTTAACACAGCATCATGCATGGCAGTACATCACAGCACAAAGAAGCACATGTGGCTCTGGCTTATTCCCACACAGGGAGGCAAACAACTTTAAAAAAGGTACTTAACAGTGAAGAAATTTAACCACACTGGACACTGTGATGATGAGTATCTATGTGGTTATTTGGGTTTTTGTTTTTAGAGAAAGGTTCCGTTTAATTTTAGTCATAAATTTAAGTGAAATCAGAGTCTCTTACCTAATTTCAGATATAGAAAATATGTGCTGGTTTAGCAGGGAAAAGCTAACTTAAGTGAACACTCCCAAGGTAACACTGTGCCTCTGTAAGAAGTGAAATCAAGGTCTGGGAGAACTACACACGTTTATCACCTGCACCTTCACATACTTTTGCTATATGCAAGTTTTTCAGTAGCTACTGTTTAAATAATAAACCTTTTGCCCCACCTAGGTTCATTAAGTTTAACTCTCAATGATCCAGTTCCCTTTCGGGTAACCCCTCCCTCTTGATTTTTCCCCTTTTTGGTTTATGTAAAAGACTACCTAGGTGCCTAGGTCCAAATGGATACAAACAATTCCATTTTGCGTTTCACATCCAGACTTCTCAGCCTTCCTCTAGCTGCTTTGCCACAGGATAAGGTTTAGCTTTTTTCTGAATCTGCCAAGTCCATCATGTTACAACACTGTATTTAATTCACAGAAAGAATTCCCTGCATTTACCAGCATCTCTTTTGAAAACATAGTATTGTTCCTTTTGTGAAGTAGCTGTTTTGATACTAAATTAATCAAATTAAGTACTGTCACCCCTCGGTACTGTCAGGGTTTCGGCCACCTGATGCATCCCGGTGCAGCCAGTCAGCTCACTCCCGCAGTTTCTGGAGCTGGACTGCACAGCAGGCTGTCTAACACGTGTGCTCCTCCCGGGGACACCCTGCGTGCAGCTCCGGCAGCATCTCTCGACCTCCTTCAGATGTCAAGCAAGGAGCACATGGCACCGTGCTCGGTCATGCCTCGGCAAAGTGACAACGCCGAAGGGCAGGAGCCAGCAGCCGGGGCGCTGGTGCTCCAGCACAGCCACACTTCACTAGCTCCTGTTTATGTTAGTAATGTGGCAAAACTGGCCCAACCCTTGTGATTACTGCTCCTCTGAGCTGAGGGGGACGGACTCGCTGACAGCTGAGTCCTGTTCACATGCCCTTCTCTAAACTTCCTTACGCTGTTTTGTGTCCCCAACTGGCCAGCTGTATTTGACATACATTGTACCCCCTCTGGGACAGAGGGATCACCCTGCTGACAGTAAACCTCCTTAAAACAATCCTTCCGAAAACACCCTTCTGTCTGACAACCACTGCTTGGGTCTCGACACTGTGTTTTGGAACATGGCAAATAAGGCAAGACAGCTACTTGTTTAATGTCTCTGAGCCAGAGGAGTATCGGGGGTTGCCAAGCTTTATTATGGTCGGTGCCAAGCAAGAACTGAGCCTCCAGCTGGTGGGTTTTGTTTGGGGTTTTTTTGTCTTTCTGGGAGATAAGGTAGAGGAATAGAAAAATGTGGATTCTGAGTGTTCAGTTTAATGACACTATATCAGCCTTTTCAGAAAATTAGCAAATGGTTTGTGGTAATGTTATTTGACATTTCAGTATTATCTCAAGGTTTATGTGGGCCAGATCCCTCCAACACTCATTTAACTGAGCAATACTCCAACAGGTGATTCCACCGAGTTTACTCCTCCCACTGTGTGGGGAGCTCCTGGAGGGATGTCTGTCTGGGATCTACCTCAGAGATCATGCATGACTCCCTGAGGAGGGGAAGCTTAGCTCAAGTTTTGGTCGTGAAGCACTCTGAATGTTGCTGGTGCCAAGTGAACACAACCCTGTCCTCCTGCACATCAAGGACCGCTGTACAGCATGTACCTTGCTGTTCAGCAACACTATGCACATTTTTAAAACACACCAAACATCCAGAAATCCAGGCCAGACCCAAACCTCACTCAACACAAATTAATTTTGCAGGTGAACTTTAAAGTGCCTTTAGCTCTCAGTAGGACTTTTGCTATGTGGATTCCAGTTGAACAGCGGACAATCACTGAGAATTTTTGGCACTCTTATTTTAACCAACCAAAGGAGTCCAAGGACTTGGGATAAGCATGCTTCTTTTTGTGTGAGTATAAATCTACTCAACTTTCTCTCCATCACGCATGTACGTTAACAGCCTTTGAGTTATTATAGCACTTTGTGACACCAGCTAAATAGGAATCTGTCCTACAGGCACAGACGAGCAGGAAAAAAGACTTTGCAGGGTGGGTGATGGAACAGAAGTAAGGTTGCATGATGTTACTCACCACCAGAGGAATGGAGCAGATCACCACCACCAGGGAAGTGGCAATGAGCAGAATGACCATCTGGATCTCTGCTCCGGCCATCCGACGGAAGCTCCGGCGTCTGCGAAAGTCAGATAAACGGCTGGAGGTGGTGTCTGTCCCCAGGGACGTACGCCTCATGAACTGGCGGTGCATGCGAATGAGGGCCACACACACCAGGATGTTGCAGATCACAGTCACCATGATCAGGAAGGAGCTGAAGCCTGCATACATGTACGAATATGCTGCATGGGTGGCCTCGTTTGTTCGCCAGTCTATGAAACACCAAGTGTAAGGGTACTGCATGGTAGATTTGCCGAGCCCCATGCTGGGGAGGGCGCAGAACAGCACGTTGGAAGCGTAGATGGCAAAGAGCGTGAGCCCTGCCAGCTTCTTGTCCACATAATGGTTGTAGAAATAGGCATGGTTGATGGCCAGGTATCTTTCTATAGACATGGCACAAATAATGCTGAGGCCAGAGAGTCCAAAGAAGAGGAGGATGAAGGAACTGTACTCACACAGCGCAGGTCCTCCTGGCCAGCGGTTCTGCAGGTAAGTGGCAATTGTGACTGGACTCACCAAGCAGGTCCCCAAGAGATCGGTGACTGCCAGCCCACAGACCAGCGTGTAGAAAGTGGTCTCCTTCTGCTCCTTCCTGGACTTGCAGAGCACCACGATGGCTATGAGGTTGCCCACCACGCCGAAGATGAACATGACGGTGGGGATGGTGGGGGGCTTCCCGCCCTCGGCCCCGCTGGCGGTCCCGTTGGCAGAGCCGTTCGCAGGTGACATGATGGTGGGGTCGAATGACATGATGCCCACGCTGCAGCCGGTGAGTCCAGAGACGGCAAGGTCGGCTCCGAAAACAAAAAGACGAAGAAGGGAGGGGACGGGGCTTGTTTAGTGAGAAAGAATTCAAATGAGCGAGAAGTTTTTTTTTTTTTCTTTCTATTTTCTTTTTTAAAAAAGTGGCGTGTTTCAGTTAAAGAAAGAAAAAAAAAAGTCCTAAAAAGGGGCCGATGCGGGTTGTCGTCCGGCAGCTACCGACCGCAGCCGGGGGAGCCGTGGCTGCCTCTTCCTGCCGCAGCTCCGCCCCCAGCCCGGAGGGGGATCAGGGGTCGGGGCCGGAGCCGAGGGGGATCGAGCGGAGCTGCCTCACCGCCTCTCGCTCCGACGCCGGGCAGCGCTCAGAGCCGCGCTGGGGCGGCCCTGAGCGGGCGTGCGAGGGGTGCCCGCGGGGGCGGCGTGAGAAGGTGCCGGGGCAGCGCGGTGGCCGCGGCTCATCCCCGTCCGCCGGCCGGCGGTGTGCG
>VXAY01005257.1:104797-135689 GCA_013399855.1 Oxyruncus cristatus | reverse complement strand
GGGCCGGGCCGGGGCGGGCACCTGGCCCAGGGGTCCGCGCCGCCTGCGGCCGGAGCCGCCCGTGCCCCCGTGGGGGTGAGGAGTGTGAGAACGGGCTGCTAGCGGCTCCCCCAAAGCCCTGGACGGCGACCCGGGGGACCGGTGTTTCCCCAGGAACTGCCGCGCCCACCGCGCTCCGGCGTGGGAGCCGGGAAGGGGGCCCGTGCTCCACGGGCAGCGCTGAGCCCGTGGGACCCCCGCGCCTCGCCGGCCGCTCATCACAGAGGAGATGCCACATGGGAGCACGGCCCGCAGCCGGTGCTCTGGCAGCGGGGCAGCGTGACCGCTGTGTCCCGCTGCGAAGAAAAGATCTGATGTACGCCTGATTTCCTGTTGTACTGCCTGATTCTGGCCTCTGTTTTGCGTGGGTACTGAGCACAGGAAGGGTGTGTGTAGGTTCAAGGGATGCATTTGTATGTTCCAAGAACTTGTTCGGTCTTGACTGTGAGGCAGTCTCGTATGAATTGGAAATAGGGTTGCACTTGTTGGCAGAGCACTATGATTGTAGTTCAGTTTTATCTGGGCTGATGGAAGGGCAGCATTTGCTTCATGCAGTGCCTATGTGCAGCTTTCACCCGAGTGGTGATGGTGGTGATGTAGTCCCTCGCCTAGAGATGTCCACACAAAACCTACGACCACAAGTATGTGCATGGGTGTTTCTGTACTAGTGACCCGTGCTAATGCTTTTGGCTGAGGGATGAGGCTTTGCACTGTCACACTGGACTTCACGCTCTGGTCCATCTGGTCTAATGCCCTTTCTTGTACACTTGATGACATTAGTTGCTACAAAGGATACAAAACCTGTGTCCCAAAGCATGGCATTTATATTCTCACAAGAACCTCCTCTCTGACAATGAGAGGCAAAATACCATGAAAATCTATTATTTGTTAGTCTTATTGTCTTTACTCCCTCTGTTTCTTTGGTTTTTTTTAAACCTATGAACATGATGCCTGTGGACTTGCTATCAGTGAAGTCATGGTAATATCATGACATACTGATGACAAAAATACTGACAGAACAAAATATGTGAGGACAAGTGTGTACTGTGGGAAAGAGAACAAAGAGTTTCAGTTTTCAGTGCTGTATGAGCAGACATGAAGAAAAAAAGCTTTTTTTAATTTGATCAGCTTTTTATTGTTGTTACCTAACTGCTTTGAAAACTGAAATTCAGGTTTAGAATAAGAACTTTTATGTAACGCATATAGAGATAAAGAACCCATGGCAGTGGTGTCAATCTGGTCTGCTCAGAGGAAACAAACCAGCGCATTTCCTTACATTTTGCTAGTATTGGCAGCTTTTTGTCTTTTACAAAATTAGAAAGTCATTCTAATGACACAAGCACAGAGCTACACGTGGGAGTAGAGGTTGCTCAATTAGGTTTGCCTAATTTTCAGAAGCAGATTAGAAGCACTTCAAAATAATTCTCAAAGAAAGTGCAGGACAAAGGTTGTTTTTTCATATCTTTTAAACAGTTTTCTAACTGTTCCACGAACAGAGCAGGTGCAGAGCAAAATCTGAATTCAGGAAGTGTAGTTGCATGTGCTTTCTCAATAGTCCTTCTTTCCTGCACGGAGATTTCGGTGCTCTGGCATTAGAGGCCATAGTACGGGAATAAATTGACACAGGTGCAGCAGTATTTATCAATATGGGAAAAGAATTATCTTGCTTCCCTGAAGCGGTGCAAAGGTTTTTGATGACTAAAGGTGGAGGAAATGATCTGTGTTTCTTTGTTGCTGCATTTTTCCCACTTTCTTATCTGCCCATCCAGTCTTACGAGGTGTTTAGACCATCTTATAACAGGTTGTGTGTCTTCAGAAGGTTCATTCTGTAGTAGAGGGTGCTCAGGTTGTTCTGTGGGTGCACAGACATCAATGTGTACGTGAAAGAGTGAATGCTATCTTTTGTTCCATAACGTCTGTCTTATAAAGGATGCATTTGAAGTACTAACTAAAAAGTGCGACAAAGTCAGGAAAATCAATGAAGAAACAACAAAATTTTGAGTGCAAGAATAGTAAGATGAGTTCTGTGAAATAATGTTAGTTCTTTAATTAGAGAATATGATAGAAATGAGCCACAGAATTGTGGGATGGGTTTCATGTGAGCTTACTGTATTGAGCAGAACTTTCAGAGTTATTAGAAAAACTCAGTAACTTTTGGGAGTTTCCCACTTAACTAATGGTAGAACTCCTAGTCAAGATGAAATGTATAATCATGTGAAATTCTTAGTCTTCAGAACAAAGAAGAGACTCAAAGTGGAACTGAAAAAATGAAGAAATTCCACTTGTAACATGGGTTGTCGTGCTCTCATAGCTGAAATGTCACCCGTTGTATAATTGAGTAATCACTAAAGAACTTCTGTTTGAGAGGAACGACTTACGTGAGAAAATATGATGAATTAAAAATGAAAGCTTGGGAGTGGTAATCATCTATGGAACCCCCCCAATTGATTTAAAAAATACTAGACTAGAAAACATGAGCACAGACAAAATAGTTAGAATTTACTTTTACTTGCCTCAGAGTAAATTTTTCTGATTATAATGTTACAATTTTTAGAAGGTTAATTCTGAAACACGAGTCAACTATTATAGCCTAATTAGTTGAGCTGTGTAACTAACTGTGGTCATAGTTCTAGCTTGATGAAAGATTTTAACTGACTTTTTTTTTTCTTCCATTACATATTTATTCAGTGTGTCTCAGCTGTCATGTGATATTCTTTATAAATCTCCTTTAGCCAGCTGATGGTTCCAAAACCTTACCTGCACTGCTGACAGGCAGCTGGAACGTAGGCAAATAAACTGTGCACAGGTCTCCCTGCTATGTGTAACTGTGGTCTTAACACCAAAATGCTCATGTAGACTTTTGAACTGATTGGTATTTTCTGGCAGTGCTTCTATGAGCTCCGCTTCCAGAGGAGCTGTGTGTTCAGCAGGCGGTGGAAGTGTATATACAGACAATTTTGGAAACTTTGGACTGCTCTTAGTGTGCTGCAGGTCTGAAAAACATTTTGCATGTTAAACTCCCATTACATATCTGGAGTTCAGCAACATTCTTGACATAACAGTTTGCCAGCCTTTCTCCTTTCATGGGAAATTTGGGTATGGGAAAATTTTGTTGTTGCTTTTTTGCTTAATTTTTTTTCAGCTGTCACACTTCTGACACATAAAGTTTTTCAGGAAAAAACCCAACTGTTAGAGTAAACTCTGTCTGTATGCCAAAATAAAATCATTATTAATAGACAATGGAGATAAACTGAACCAAATGTTACATAACAATCTTTCTTTAATGAATAATTAGAATAGAAAAATTATACATGGAGTAAGTTGAAAAAAATATTTCAAAGGAAGTGGGAATTCTGTAGCATCATTTGCCAGAAGTAGCATTGTAAGTAGATAAAAATTTTGTATTTTAAAGAATATAATACTTTTCTGCCCACATATTTTTGTATAAAATCATCGCAGATTGTAACAGTAGTATTTATTTTTTTAGGAACTCTGGTTATTACCAGTGTTACTAGCAATGTTACTAACACTTCTTGTACACTTCCTTTGTTCCTGATAAAATATCTTGATAAGTGGGGGCTTTCCCAGGGTGAGTGAATTTTCTGGCAAGTGAGAGCAGTCGTGTCCCATTCCTGCTCTTCTTGCTGCATGACTGTCTAGGGGAGAGCTGCAAACTACCACTACCAGGGGATCTAGTGGTGCTCTGGCATGCAAGGCACCTCTGCACTCCCGTGGGACACTATCATGCCAAAATACACAGCTCTGTAATTTACTCCACAGTCATGTGTTCCATATTAGTCAATCATGCTACTGGATTTTGGTGGTTGGTTTTTTTTCTTGTTTGTTTGTTTGTTGTTGTTGTTGTTTCAGGTTTTTTGTTTTGTTTGGGGTTTGTTTTTGGTGTTTTGTTTCTTTGTTTACTTGGGATTCTTTGTTTGTTTTGGGTTTTTTTTTGTTTTATTTTTTCTTGTTTAAATGATGCTGTTAATCTTTATAGTACACTGAATAGGATTTTGTCACTGCAGTGGTACATAGCTCTGTTTTAGCAGTTATGAAGTCTGCATTAATAGTTAAAATACTTTTAAGTTATTTTTTCTTTGGAGCAGTGTAGGTTAAAATAGCTTCTCTCTCAACTGTTGCTTAGACTGTTTTTTTTTGTTTGTTTGTTTGGTTGGTTTTTTTTTTTTGGTTTTTTTGTTTTTTGGGTTTTTTTTGGTAGGGTTTTTTTTAAGTTTTGCAGTTTTTACTTGCCTTTCAGAGGCCAGCAGCAGAAATGAGAAGTTCTTAGAAGAGCCCTTAAAATAATTTTGACTACTTAAGGCATTACCTGATGACTTACAAGTAGCCAGCTAAGTCAGATCCTATGCAGAAAAAAATGTTTTGAGTTAAAAGCCTCTTGGGCACAAACTGTTACCTTCACTGACGTAAACTAGTATTTTAAAATATATGCTGGATTCGTTTTACAGGGGACTTTAAAATACACTTTGTAAATGTTAGTAATTGGGGGTTTTTTTGTATGTTTTTTAGTTTTCTGCAGCTGGTGCCCTGTAGTGTTTCATTTTGTTGTGAGCAGTTGCACTACAGTAATCAAAAGCTGTGGTGGAAGCAGAAACAGCCCAAAACTGCACAGGAAGTAGTTAAACTGGCAGGTCCTGTCCCATTCTAGCTATTCTGCAGGTTTTCCATGAGAAATAGTAAGACTGAAGACCCTTTCCAAGGATCCTGACTGTAATTCTGGGACAGTATCTGTGTGCTAGAAATTTCAACAAATTATCAGGCTTTTTTTCCTTTTGTTCTTTTTCTGGAGGTGTGAGGATGGTATGCTAGGGTGTGTTTCACAGCTATGTTCTGTGGCTTTGAAGAAAGAACTGAAGCTGTGCATTTCTGTTTGAAATTTGGAACTTTTATCAGCTGTTAAAAGCTGTGTACCAAAGGCACCTGTGATGAGATCAGTGAACCTGTGATTTTTGCAGCTGGATTAGCAGTCACAGAAGTGGCTTAACTCATGATATGGTTTTGAAGCATTCCTTTCTTTGTTGTCATACTTGGCTTTGTTTTTTGTTTAACACCTCCACGTAAAATAAACTGAAGCTTCTCTGGAAAGCATATGAGCTATGCACAAACTGCGTTCTCTGTTTCTATCCTGATGCACTCCAAGAAGATGGTCAGTGATTTTGAGGTGAAATTTATTTTCTTCCATGAAGGTACCTGGACCATCTTCAGAAAGAGGGAAGAATCCTTTAGAGTATATGCTGAGGCTGTGTTCTAACTTTGCATCATGAAGGCTGGCTTAGGCATGCGATTTCAGGATAGGTGTGAGTTATGATCAGCCGAAAGTCTAATAGAAGTTTCTTCTTGTACCATCCTGCCCACTGTGGGGCTGGACTTGAAAGTGTTTCTAGCTGTCAGGATGGGTTAATAATTAGTAGGGGAATGCAATGGCTCTTTTGTTATCTGGTGGAAGAATTATCTGAATAAATGCTGAGGCTGAGCTCTTTGGGAAAGATTTTTCTTTTTTCATAAATGCTTGGTATTACAATTATTCAGAAAGTTTTTATAGTTGTTGTATTTGATCAAGTATTGCATGGGGTGAATTATATCACATTTAGTATTGAATTCTGAGAGATTCCAGAGCAAGAAAATAATAATATAAACTAACAAGCTACCAGATACTATTTGTAAATCAGCAGCTTTGTTCTTAGAAAAATTTATTTAAGCTCATTGAAAAAAGGTTAATTTTGTGGGAATGATTCATGTGTTAGGTGAGTCAGTTATCTTTCACTAACATGACACTAGCTGCAAAATCGTTGGAATAAGCTCCAGCTTTAGTAAGTCTGCAACAAATGATAATCTTTATTTGCAGCTGAATGCTTCAAAGAAGGTCTGCAACTTTTTAAGGACATGTTTTCGTGCCTGTAAATTCTCTCTTATTCCAGCAGAGGGTAGTTTATCCTCTAGGAAGCTAGGTGTGCTTAAGGAATGATCGGGAAAGGTAACTTTATGATTTCCATTTCCTCTTATTTTAGATAGGGCAATAAAAATTAACTGCAATCGACTGACCTCATAAGATTAACAAATACTGAAACATACTGTTAGGCTACAGTATGTTCTTAGGCCAGGACTGGAAAAGGCAGCGTTTGTTTGTCTGAGAACAGTTGTATTATCAGCCTGATGCTTAAGAGCTACTTCACTTTCATTTGTCATCTAGTAGAGTAGATACAACATGAAGCACTTTTTATTCTGAAAACCTAAAACCACTATAGTTGAAGAGTATTTGGCTTGCTTATAGTTCCTTAAAAACTCTTATTTTTGCCACTGTACCCACTGCTGCTGCAGCTATTGCTAAGGAGAATATATATTTGTGGGTTGTTTTGCATCTGCTCTCTTCTCTGCTCACTGGTGACTAGGGGGATGCTCCTTCTGAGTTCTCTGATATTTTATTTTAAATTAGTCATCAGGAAGCAGTCCTGAGGTAAGCTTCTGCAGCTGTCAGTCCTGTTGTACAGCACAAGCTCTCCTGGTATGAGAGCATGGGGGGTGCAGTGACCTCCAAGTATTTGAAAGGGTAACTGAGTGGGGGTCTGCAGTTGTTCTGTTGCCATGTTTCAATGAAGCCCTGTTACTCAAACTTTGTTTCCATTCAAAGCAGACTTTCAGCTCCTCGTGGATATTGGCCTTTTTACCTGATTTCTAAAAAGAGTAGTTTTGGCCAACTGATCATGAAAAGAAAATGCAGGGTGTGCTCTGAGAGGAAATGAGGAAAACTATATATGTGTCAGTACTTCAGGCAGATTTGGTCTCTATGGATCTTCCAGCTGGCATGTGAAATTTTCAACACAGCTACTGATAAATGGCCTAACTGAATAGTAAAAATAACAGCTACTAATATTACCATTTTATTCATCTTAGTGACAGGTGTAATATGATTGATACTATGCTGCGTATTTTAATTTCGAACTTCTATCACTTGGAGTTTTTTTCCCTGTGGCTCTTCCCCTTCCACCCCCCCAGTATGTGTCTGAGGCTGGTAGGGTTGTAATTCAAATCTAGCTGTATCCTAGCCTCCCCTCCCCTTCTAGTATTGAATTTGCTTTCATAAATGGCATACTCCTGTTTTCTATTTATTGTTTTCTATTTATTGGGAAAAAAAGCCCTGAGTATATCAGGGATGAATAATATATCTAAATTCTTTATTTTGGAGCAATACAGGTGTAACCAGTTAACTTGATTCTATTTTTTAAGCCAATATTTTACATGATCAAAGGAATATAGAAAAATTTTTGCACGGATCAATAGAAGACATAGGTCATGCTCTCTACCAATTGTACAAGAAGCCTAGGCAATTAATCTCTTAGAGCAGGCACTTTGGTAAGCTGTTTTAGTAACATGGCAAGATTTCAGAACTGAGTACGAATCCAAGATCACTGTTGTCTAAACACCAGAGAGACAAAAGAAGGAGAAGGAACCCAGGATGGATTTTCCGAAGTCCTACAAAGGGTTATTGCCAGAATTTCTACTTGCTGGTCCCTTGCCATCTTGGTTGACTCTTGCCTTTCAAAGTGGAAATAACTTTGCAGGAGAAAGATCCATTTATAGTTGATTTAGTGTATTTCATTTGAAGTTTATGCTACATCACTGGTAAGCAGTTTGCAAATGCCTGGTTAATTGAGACTGTAATCTTGTCACAGATGAAGAATGTTTGCTTTAGCAATTCATGTATTTTAAATAGGTGTAAGTAAAATATGAACCACTGCATTTTATAACAACAGTTCACCATTTAATAAAGGTATGTATTAGCTTAGTACTGTTTTTTGAGAAGTTTGTAAGTGAATATTCATATGTATATCTTTATACATCTTATCCATTCTTCTGGCATCTCGCTATAGTACAGTTACAAACTGGAAAAAAATGAACTCCATTCTCTTTGAAAATGTAGATAGATAATAGTTTTATATAAAATACACATTGAATTCCTGATGTTGTTTTCTTCACCAGCTGGAAAGCTTCTCACTGTCGGAAAGGCATTCAGTGTGTTTGACATTAAGGGTGGGGGAATGTTTGTGTAATTATAAATGTTAGACTTGCAAACACGCCTTTTGATTGCAACAGCCTGAACTTCCACATGTCAACAGGAATTGTAACTTCACAAGATAAACCTTGGTTTATGTACCTTGGCACCTTGCTTTTTTCTATATAGTTTCAGTATGTGTATCACTAACTTGTAGCTGAATTTTACATGTGTGCACGTTTTAGATGAGACATTTAGATAATGTAAGTATTCTTGAGTAAACATTCAGTTGCTACAGCTACTGTGTGCAACTGTAAGAGTTTTGGTATTGTGATGAAAGCTGAGATCGCTCCGTGTGTGAGTAATTACCTGCGATCGTACAGGCTTGTGATATCTTGTGCAGTCCTGCTGAGCCTAGAATTAGTTTTAGAAAGCCTGCTGAGGTCTGAACTCAGCAACCAACTCTATATGGTTCTTTCCTAGTTACGTAGCATGAAAAACTTCAGTGCTTTTTAGTGTCTCCACAGTGCTTCACAGTGGAGAAAAGTTTTTTTTTTCTTGTTGCAGTTTTGTTCTTTTGTTTCAGCTGGAAGACTTATTTAAGAATTTGTTTATGGACTCAGGAAGCAGAGTTGCTGCAGTCTTCATCTGATGTGAGGAGGAAGAAAGAAAGAAAGGAGATTGAAGTTGCCTCCCTGTCATGTGGAAGATTGCACTTATAGACTGTTTGGTTTAGTATGGAAAATCAAGTGTCTGTGTGCTTTCCATCCTTTCTTAGATATAATGACTTTCACACGCAGGACAGGAAAGGAAGAAAGAAAAAGGAAAACAATGCAAAGGAGTGATGTTCCTTTGTAATTTCTTCCTGTGTGTGTCTCTGTGATATGCTTACTGCAGTCTCTGTGATATGCTTACTGCAGTAATGCTTCAACCACACCTACCTGGACAGGTGCAAATATAGCACTTGTGGTGTTGGGGGACACCCCCTCTGACATTGCAGATCTTGAAGGAATGTATGTGATGCAGCACTCAGTTCATGGACAGCTATGCCATGTGGAAAGCATTCCTGCATAATGTCCTGATGCATATTAATTAAACAAGCAAGATAGTCAAGTGATGTAAATCAGATCCTTTCTTGGAAATGTGCTGATTTATATCACAAGTCAAAATCTAACCCAGCAGGCCTAATAAGGAGAAATTACAACCTGTGTCACAAACAACCTAAACTAATTTTTTATATGTTCAGGGAGAGAGATACATGTAGAATATTTTATTTTAGTGATTAATGTTTAATCATGTTAATTTTATTAGTGTGATGAGAGAAGGGATATTATCTGTAAAGCTGTGGGAAGATGGCAGCTTTCAAGAGAGTTGGTGTGGCATACAAATTTTGGGAGGTTTGGTGATAAGACTGGAAATGTTGGAAGAAAGGAACACAAAGGGAGAATGTGGAGGAGCAGAGTTGGAGAAGACTTGTTTTGTAGGTGCACTTCTTTTTCTGTGAACTTCATTGTTTGTATATCCTGAAGGTTTTCTTCACTCCATTTCCTCATGACTTTCTGTTGAATTACAGTAAATGCTCTCAGTCTGAGCTGCTCACTCTGTTGACTTGTGTGCACCAAGAATTGTGCTGATCCCAAGTGATCAAGGTGTTTCCCCACTCTGGCAGTGACACCTTTCTTCTTGATCTCTTCTCTAAGTTGGTTGATACCACACTCAAAGAAAAGCACAAGTTGCTGCATCTTCAAGCTTTGCTGTACCTGGGTGCTGGATGTTTGTGAATTCACATCATTAAAATTAGCTGCTTAGGAGGCCCCTAGGAAAAGGTGAGTTACAGGGCAAAACCCAACAAGCTGAATGGAGAGCTGCTTGGGAGAGATGTTGAAAAGAACTTCAGGTGCGGCAGTGCCTTAAGCAGTGTCATTGTCTGGGACACCAGTCTCCTTCAGTGCAGGATTCCTGCCCTCAAATTAGACGTATGGCCTTTTTTGTTCAAAACCTCTTACTGTTCTGTTTCTTGCCTGCCACTCCCAACGCGTGCTATGCACTACCTCAGCAGTTAAAAGGCATCAGGCTTGCATTCTGTTCCTTCCTCTGCCTGAGGGAGCTCTAATCAGCGTCTCCTATCTTCCAGGAAAGTATCCTGGCTATAAAATACTGAGGTGGAATGGTTGCAGTGTCTCCTTTTGAGGGTGTTTTGCTGTGCGTGGAATAATTAAATATTAATTGGGAGTGCAAAAGAAGATCAGTTTATGAATTATCTCTCACATCTGGGAGTAGAGAGACATGGGTTTTAAGCCCTAGCTCCAGGGAATGATTGTCATTAGTCTTGCAGTCTGTCTTTGGCCTGGTTTTCTGAGGATGTCCTTGATTAGATTGTCACAGCTAAGGGAAGCAGCGGAATGTGGAACTATCCATAGATATGAACAGAAGTGAAACTGATTAAAATTAAAATGGTACTAGAGATGTCAGCTATCTTGAGCAATAGCAGCTGAGTGTGCTGATATGCTCGGTTAAGAAACAGCGATGATGCTGAGTATCTAATTTTGGAACTTAAGCAGCAAATCAGGCATCTGAATTCTACCTCTAGCATACTTACATAGATCTAACCATGCGTGTGATTGCATGCTGAAAATGTAAGGTATTTTTACAGTCCTGTGCAACATCTTGTGCTGTTATCACTGCTTTGATCCTTCCTGTGCTGTGTGCTTCTCTCAAACCTCCTCCTGTTTCCGCAGCTTTCTGTTTCTATGTATACTTCCATTTATTCTAGAGAGAATCTCCCAGTTCCTTTTTGCGAGATTCCATGTCTAAAACTGCTTTTTCAAGCACACTACGTCATGTGTCTCTTCGAAGCTCATTGTCTTACCAATAGTTTCTGTAGGTTGTTTTTAGCTTTCATCAGTTCCTCATTGGAGTGCTTTCTGATACCATATTAACCAACTTAACTAATGTATGGCAATGATAGTATCGATGTTCTTTCTGCTCACTTTTTGTTTCTTACAGGAACTAATCAGTCTATTTTACTGGAATTATTATCCTAGTTTGTGTTGATTATTTTACTGGATAGTCATTGGTAATCACCTTTTGAGAGATTAATGGCTCATCCAGTATCTTATAGAAATGTATACATAATAAAATAGTGGCAATTGTCTGTGCTAGTAACATTTTTATCAGTCATCTTCCAGTGTTTGTGGACTATGGAGATAGTAGGACTTTGTTCTATTTCTTTAATAATAAATATGACCATCAAGAAAATAATGATTTTTTTCCAGTTTCATTACCGGTTCAGAAGGAACTGGGATGATAATTGTAATTTTCAATCTGTAGTCTGTTATGCTTTCCATTGTAAAGTACTAAGTAGTGATACTAGTTTTAAAAATTGTGGAAGGTGTTAAAGTTAGCACTTTACTGCAAACTAATTTTTTTTAGCAGAATCCAGAAACAGTGAAGAAAGCTAAAATAATTGTGGTAGTTTGCTTTCAGTGTCAGAAGGCTTGTTATTAACTTACTGTGCTTGTAACACTCTTCCAGTAGCTAGGAAAACCCCACATAAAGCCAGAAATTTCTGTGACAAAATTTGTGTCATCTGTAAATGCCTAGTGCCTAGAAATTGTTAATACAAAATATGGTGTTGTAGACCTCAGTTTCTGGAGTGGTTCCTATTCAGGAAGCTTAAATGCCGGAGGCAGCTGTAGTGAACAGTGTTTTGATAAAGTGTGTCTGTTATTGCAGGACCTTACTGGCAGTTCTTAGCATTGTGTTTTGTCTGGGAATAAGAAGAGAATGTGTTAGGGCAACACTGAAGCTTTTACAAACTAAAAAACCTGGTACCCAATGCCTTTTAATAGTAACCAGAAACCTGTCTTAGATGTCAGAAATATCACAGTGTGACAGATTAATGGGTATTTTAGTGATACAGAGAACTGCAGTATCTATTTTGGTGGACCAGCGTGAACTTTTCAAAATACTATTTGTTTTATCTGAAGGACACACTCAGATGTTGATGTCAGTCCATTTTAAAGAAAATGGATCATCATGACATTTTGAGAGTGCCAGTAGAGGTAGTTTTGACTATGCCTACCCACAGATTGAAAAGTGCAATGCATTTTCATTCAGCCCCAACATAAAACATCTATGCCTTTTATCTGTGCAGAGACAGAGTACGAAGCACTTATTCTTATAATACTTTTATTAAATGTTTGCACTGTTAGTTTCATTTTTTTCCCTGCGTGCTGCATTAAGCCAACAGCAGTGAGTGTGACATATGATTTTCATTCAGACTGTTGAACTCAGTTACTGCACTAAAGTCGTTTAGCATTGCGATAGTTTCTGGTATCATAATTCCGGTCTGAATTAAGTGCTTCTATGCTTTTTTACTCTCCAGATCCCAAATTATTTGGTACTACTAATAAAATGTGATTCTCTTTGAGAACATACCAACACAACATAAAATAGTTATGATGTTGGTCTTAGGGGAAAAAGTATGCAGATATGCTTGGAATTGCCCAATTACTAATTTATTTTTTATTTCCCTGTAACAGGGAAGTAGTCAAAAGAGGTTTTGATAGCCAGCCAAGAAAGTTGCATCATAAAGGTTTTAAAATGACAAATTAAATTCCATTAATTGTGACCTGTTTCTATGAAACTGTAGTGATGCACCTAAGCCAGAACAGATTTAAATCATGCTGTGCTGTTCCTGGCTTGTGTTTTCAGGATATATGTTATCAGAACATTTGCTAACTGTGGCTGAACTGAAGGTATGTTGAAAATGTCATCAACCACTGTCACGATGAGAAGTGCAAATGAACTAAAAGTTCCATTATTTTTTTTTTCCAGCTATATTTTGCTTGCAAAGCTGTATGTTGGGAATATGATTATTTGTTTTTAGGATTATTTGTTGGTTTTCATTTCATTCTTCACTTCTAATTTTTTTTTTTTTGCAATCAACTGATTTTTTCAGTTTCTCAGAGAGACATGAACAGTGCACAAACCCAGTATAAAGTAGTATTGGGTAACAACTAATCTAAAGTATTACTGGGTGACAGCTACAAGCCCTGACTCAGAGTTTCTTGTTTCATTTTAAAAAATTACTTCTTTTTAAACTCTTTTTCTTATGTTGTGTGCATGTTTATAAACTATGAAACTGCCACTTTGTGTTGTTACTGGAAATGGTGCAGTTTGTATATGGAACAGGAGGGTTAAAACTAATCTGGATCATGTCTCCTGTGTTCAGATCACCAGCCTTAATGCCATTTCTGAACTCCTGTGGGGCATATGGTTTTGAGGAAGATGGCAGAGGGGCATAAAAGAAGAATTACATCCTAAATCTACATTTAATTTCCTTCATGCACTTCAGTTTGGCCTCCAGAAGTTTGTTTAGCAGAATGCTTAGTAGAGGCAACAGAATTCTTGAGCACTAATGAGATACAGAAAGATAAATACACTTCATAATAAATTCATGTTACTGTCCACTCAGAACAAATTTTAAGGAGGCAAATGAAAATTAAATATTTATAAATAAAATGAACTGAATTGCAAAACAAATTTCAGTCTTTAAGAGGAAGGGGAAGCCTTCTGAAAGCTAAAATTGCTGTTACAGTAACTGGAAGGCTCAAATATTGCACAAGAGATTTAGCCTGACAGCAGATGAACAGTTTAGGGAAATGAACAATTGAGCAGCTCTGTTCCCAGTAGCTGTAATAGATTCAGCAGATTATATTGTGGGGTTTATAACCTCTGGATTGGAGGGCTATTAAGGTATTTAATTTTTTAGCTAGTTTTAAGCCTTAATGATCTATGTCTGAAAAGCACACTGAAACACGCTGCTGTTAGTTTTTAAAAGAGGAGAGCAGACCTTAGTAGAACTTGTCTTCCTAGTAGGGATACATACTCTTACCCTTTCTCTCTGCTTTTCACCTCGCTGTTGCTATCTAATCTTCACTTGTTCCCAAGCCTTTGCCATGATATGTGGATGCTGTCCTTTTGCTAAAAATAACTTGCAGTTTAAGAAGAATTAACAAAGAATTCACTTGATGTTCTGCTGAAATCTGCATTCTACTGATAAGCCTTTCAGATTTATATGATTGAAAGGCATATCTTTGTCTTCATAGGGATTAGATGGTGAATAAATAACCAATATGGAGATTTTCACTCAATGAGTCTGTGCAGATCTTTACAAATCTATATTTGTTGATCTGTACTGTAGAGGTCAATGAATGTCATCCTTTGTATGAAATCTAGCTCAGGATGAAAGACTGAAGAAATACCTGAGAGAAAGTTCATTGTTTGTTTTAGGATGGCCTTTCAATGATACAATAAAAGAAAGACATTTTGAAATATCTCCTCTGTTACATAGCTTTACTTTTGCTTTCAAAGAATGTTTCCCTGATAAGTCCAGCATTTCCCTCTTTCTCTCTTGAGTCAGAGGACTACCCATGTCATCATTTCCTTGGTAATTATAAGGTACTCCACAAGTTTCTCTGTCCTTTTGCTTCTGAGTAATGACATTTCTCTTGCTCTTTTTCTGTATTTTTTTTTTCTTTTTGTGTTACCACACCTACATTTGTCAGTGGCTTTTGTGAACACTGACTCTTGTCTTTGACTCATGTCTCTTGTATCCCTGGTGCTGTGTATCTCCATTCCCCATACACTGTAAACCAGGAAAAATACCTAGTGTTTTTGTTTGTTTTGTCCATTTCCATGTTTACAAATACAGATGTGCTCCTATTGCCGTAGTACTGGGTAAGGTAAATATTTTCCATGTATATATTTTTTATACTTTTGTTTAAAAAATAGAGCTGCAATGGTTTTTACAGAGTTAATCCTTCCTGAATGAGATTGGAACAAATGAAAAAAAAAGAATTTATGAGCCTTTTATTGTGCCATGAAATAGTGTCTGGCATTAAAATAATGAGACAGATACTCCCAACTGAACTGGAGAACATACGGTTCTGAACACTCAGTAAACATATTTCTTGGTTGAAGTATTTATTTTAAAATCCAATATAATTAGTAAAGTAGGTCTGCCACCTGTCTGTAATCAGGAATGGACAACATCCTGGAACACAAGTGAAAGTGAACAAATTGAGATTAGGATTGTCATTTTAATTTCATAATAGTGAATGTATGTCAGTAGGAGGGACAAAAAGAAGAAGAGGAAGATCAGAGGCTCCTGGGAGCATGTTACTGTATAAGTGTGCTGGCAGGTTCAGGGGCTGTAGTGTTTTGAGCGTGTGAATTGGGACTAATTCAAGTGGTAATGAGCACAGCTTTGTAAAACAGCAACAGTGAGACCCAGGAATAAAAATAAGTTTCAGATACTTGTTTTAAGAGATATTGCCAATACCTCATTTGCTGGCAGATAGAGACGTCTTGGGCTGGAGAACAGACAGTGAGGGTGGAGGGCCAGGGCTGAAGTCTAACGCAGGTCGTGTCTCAGGAGAAAGACACAGACTCGCGTTGGGGTTCTTGGTGCAGGTGAGAGGATCTGAGTGATCCTTCGCTTTATTGATGGTATTGGGAGAGTCCCTGACCAAGCAGTGAGACCCCAGAGAAAGACGCAAATCCGTTAGGAAAGGGAGCGCTCCCTCTTTTATAGAGGGAGCTAGGGAAGGTTCTGGAACTGGGGTGGTGTTTAACAAATATGGAGAGAGGAGGCTGGGCTAGCTCCGAACATGGGAAAGGGTAGGAGGGTACAATTCCAAGTATGGAGAACGGGGGTGGCAACAGGCCATGTAGGAAAAATGGTGCAATGCACCAAATCTTAACCAATCAGGTAATTTTAAGTAAACTGAGGATGAAAATGGGAATAAATATAATAAAACTGTGGTACATCGATGAGAACATGCATTAACAATATTCCATAACAGTCCAAATACGTGGAATAATCATATCAGTCCTTTGGTAGTTGTATTTCCACTCTTCAGAGATTTTGCTTTGGGTACAGCTCCTTCTTCCACTTCTCCCATGTCTCCCAGGAGATTCTCCAATCCCCAACAGAAGTCTGCCCATTTAGGGTTTCAAGAACCTTGTGCCAGTGTTGGGCTTCAGGCACTGCGGTCTGCTGATCATCATCCTGTAAGCTGTAGGACACAGAGGGACTTTGGTCTTTGTGTCGCTAGATTGGCTGGTGGGAAAAGGTTTCAAAATGTGACTTGCAGCAAGTCACACTGACCATTTACAGGAAATATGAAAGGTCTGATGTTATCTTCTCAAGCTTTAATGGCAGCGTGGAAAGTCTTGCAAAAACCGTTAGAGATACAGAAACAATGGAAATTAAAAATCCTAACATTAAGTTTTATTCTATGTATATTTAGTTATCCTCACACTTCATGAAACAAAGTCTACTCTTTGACCTGAAATATGAAATATCAAATCTCAAAAGATTTGAAATATCAAATGTCAAAAAGACCTAGCATAGGAACTGCAAAAATATATGGACCAGATTATTTTCAGTAGTTTTTGATGTATAATATTTTTGTTTTTTCTAATAATATGGAGTTATTTGCTAAAAATAATCCACGTATGTCGTCTCATTTTGCTTAGAAGCCTTGCAGAATCATCTTTCAGGGTTCTCAAATTTATGAACTATTTAATACAAGTAATTAAAGTTCTAACAAAAAAAAGTCATGGAACAGCTCAACAGGGATTTAGAAATTCTATGTGGTAGTCATTAAGTGCTTTTTTTTCTGCAGCTCTCAGGTTTCCATAACTATCAATTCTGCAGAAGCAATCTAAAGTCTTCTTAAATTATTACCCACAGCCTTTCTAAGGTAGAACTCAATGGCACGCGAAGAATTTTATGACTTTAGTTTCGTGAAATTTTAAAGATGGCCCTAGCTGGCTGCATTAATGCACTGAAGGCAAAGACAAAAGCATCTTACATTTAGAGGCTTGCTTTGTTGTTTGCATCTTCAGTGGAAAGATGTTTTGCACAAACAGTTGAAGGTCTGTAAGAAAAAACTTGCTCTACAAGGATCGTTCGAAAAAAATTGGAGGGAGTTAAGCAGATTTCATATGATTTCAATAGTTTTATGGTGTTGTCTGAGTTTGTTCTGTAATGAAGGGACAATCTGGAACTTCCTCTGATTTCAAACTGCAGTTTTATCACCATTTTGGATTAAACTGGGTGCTGGCTGCTGTTCTCCCCTTGCAGACTTTTTTCTTTTTTCCCCCATAGGTGTTTGTTGAGTCATATTGGGTTTTATGTTTCTGAAAGGTTGTTGCCTGGAGTGCTTTCACCCGAATTTGGAGGTTAATTTTCGCCTTAATCTGTTTCTTGATCTCATCGAATGCAAGCATACAAAGGCCTGTAGGAATGTGCAGCTGTGGGAGGACAGGGTTGTTCCTTTCAGCAGTGACCTGAGTTCAGGAATATTTTAGGTGCCACAGAGACCATCCTTGAGAACATGTAGACTTGTCCTCTGAAAGTACCTGTCCATCTCTTCTGACTGGAGAGAGAATCTTCTTACCTTACTGAAACAATATTCCTTATCTTAAATGGTAACATCAAGTGTGACCAATCCTGCTCCCAAAGTCTGCGTTTCAGTACATAGTATTATGTAAGAGCGGACTTGTGGCAGGATATGGGCTGATACCTTTAAGAAAACAGCATTAATTTAAAAATCAATTTTCTTGACATTTTCTAAACTTGCTGTTATTTTGTGAGTGAAGTAAGAATCTGCTTTTACTGTCCTATCTACTGATGAGTATCACTTGTTGTTCACAACTTTATTCTGTAAACTAATCCTCCTGATTTCACTTAGTTGCAACAATACACTAAATTGGATCAGCTGAAAACACTGTATTTATGGAAATCTATTAAATTAATTTCATTGTTTATATTATGTAATTTATCTTTGACAAAATGTTGCAAAACAAAAAATCATTTTATTGCAATTATTTCCTTCCAGTAGAACTGTGAAGAATGGGTTTGATTCTGGAAAATGCTGCCCATGTGAATGACACCATAAAATAAACAGCTAGAAAATGGGTGTCAAAATTTATAGTGAGCCCACAGAATATGTCTTTAAAGTATTAATGTTGAATCCAGTGCTTTCAGTATTACTGTCTTTGAGTTTAATGGGGAAATAGTCCAGGAATCTGTCTCCTGTTTTTTCTTTAGTCTCTTTGCATTTTTTATTGTTGTTTGCCCACTGACTTTGGTTTAATTTCCCAGGTGGGCATTTTTTATTTTAAGTTTTCCCTAGCAACTTTCAGAAGTTGCAATAGATGTGAAGAAAACAGAAGGGAAAGTTGTGGGATTTTTTACTGTAGTGTGTTTTTCCAAGAATATTTTATGAATGTTAATCTTTTTTTCAATGGAAAAATACTTTCTCAAATTTTGTAGGAAGATGACAGTGCCTCGATCACTATGTATAGAACAGCATTATATGTTATTCTCTTACAATAAACCCCTGTGTTTTTTATACTGTAAACATTATGAAGATATTACTCATAAATCAGTGGCTGGAACTGAGCTTCAGCTTTAGCTTTCAAGCCTGTTCCAAGGAGCAGAATAGGAAAAGAGCGGGGGATTTTTTTGTATGGACATGTCTTCTGGCCGGATGTTTTTTTACCACGGAGGTAAACGTTCTGTGTGTGCTTTGGCTCTTATTTTGAACTGCTCATTCTAGAGAAACAAAATAGGAAAAAAGAGGCTTAAAGAAGCATGCTTTTGACCTGAAGACAGCTACTATAGACCTTCCAATTTTCATGGTATTAAAGAACAAAGAGACTTCATTGAGTAATAAAATGAAATAATGGAAAATGAGTCTATGAGGTTAAAATAATTGTAGTGATACAATACTGTGAGGACTATGCCAAAGCACAAAGGGACGATTTGTCCTTAATTTTTGTTTCCAGTGTCCTCTGTTGTTAAACACAACTCAGCAAAACATAATACCGAAAGCGAGCAGCATTCTTATCGTCTGTCCTGCATGTGATAATGCTGATTCAAACCACTTTTTGTCCAAACTGTTTGCAAACTTATACTTTCCCTGCAAAAATCAATTGTTTGGCAACCTACCTACAAGAGGTGAATTCTGGTTCATCTTTTTCAATATCAACTGGTGTAAATCCTTTGAACCAATTTGCCATTCCTGTTTAGGCTGAATTACTTCATGCATGTGAAGGGGCATTGATTCCAATGGAGATCAAATGCGTGTGACTGTTCTGTGGAAGAAAGATGGAATTTTCTTTCCTCTTTCTTTGATACCAAAATCTGTCTGCTTTATTCTATGCCTTTTAAGAAGGTAAGTTCATTAGATCCCAGAGCATATTACTGTTTGTGCCTTTTATTTGTATGTGTGGTCATATTAAGGTAAGATAGTTTTTCCAGCAACTAACATTTTCATCTCAAGATGCAAAAATACATACATTTAAGGGGATGTTTTCTGACTGTATGTCTATGACGCTACAACTACATTTTCAAAATCTTAGCTTTTGAAATTTTATCTTCTTGTTTAATCTGTGATGTGTTCGCAGCCATTGTCTATGTTATCTTTCTGATGACAGGTAGAAGTACCTTTACAAAAATTGTTTGAAAACGTGGTTTTACTGAAGTCAGAAGCAGCTACAGCTATTAACTGCAGTGGGACTAAGAATTTGACATCAACAGCCTCTTGAAAAGGAATTCCTCCTTGTAACAAAATTGTCTTAAAATTCTTCTTCAGGATGAATTTTACTAAGGAGGAACACAAAGGCTTAAGTGGAACATAACAGTTTAGTCTGGCTCTGGACCTGAACATTCCAGAGGTATATTTCATCCTCCCTAAGTTGTATAGCCACAGTCTTGATTTGTACTTCTCTTGTTTATAAACCATTCTAACACATGATAAATATGGAAAATACTGAATAGAAGAAACTATTTTTGTTGTTGTTTTAGATATAAACCATTGACATTCACCTCTAGCTTAAATTCTATGAATCATTTCCTTGATTGCCATTGATGGCCACTTGTTGCTGCTTACATTACTAGCAATCTCAGAGGTAGGAAAGTGTACAAATATTGATTTTAATGCTTTTTTTCATTATTAATATGATATTTTGGAACAGAGTGGTATTATTTGATAATTGTTTCACTTGACAGCTGTGTTGCTTTAATTTTTTCTCTTTTAATGGCTTGCACTGCAGATGAATGTTCCCATACTGAGAGAGTTGGATGAATGCAATAAGGGAGTTGGTTTAACTTAGGTAATATGAATGTATTTTGATGGTCCCTCTTATTTGGAAAACTGCTTTTTGTTAGCATTGTTTCATTGATGTTTCATTTTGGAGAACTACAATGGAAAAAGGATGGATAAATAAAGCCTGTAGAAGCATCAGGTATACAAACCTGACTCAAGTTTGCTGTTTTTTCCATTTTCCTTTTTATAGCAAATATTTCTTGTGAACAAAACAAATGATGTCTACATTTGATTCAACAAACACAGCTGGTGTTTGCATCCTTGAAGGCACTTAAGTTAACACATATGGTTCTACTAGGTTGAAGCTCTAGAAATATGTCTTAATTTTCCCTCCATCCCTTCCTCACCTTAATTTATACCCTGGAACATTAAATCTTACAATTTCTATAATTCTACATTCTAGCAAGTGCACTAGAGACTTGGATCTTCTCTCTGGTCCCCTACCTTCAGCATAAAGTCTTTGCATCAATCTTCTGGCATATGTAGTTGAATTTGGTCAAGCACCAAGGGTATTGTGATCGTGGAAATAGAAAATAATGTATAGAGGCACTAGAATAACTAACTTATAGAATAAGATTTTTTTTTTTTTTTGTCCTTAGAATTTGGAAAGAACAGACATCAGGAGGTTCTCTGGTTTTGTTTTTTAATATGACTGGCAGAAAGAGGGATTAGGAATTTTTTCTGTTTGTACAAATCGATATTGTGCTGCAAGAAGAAAATTCCCTGCTACTTAAAAGAATTTACCTAAAACATATAAACTGTTAAAAAGCCATGGGTTTTTCATATAGAAGGGGAACTGCTTTTGAATATCAGCAATTGAATAGCAGAATCTCACACAGGAAATGAATTAAAAATCCCTTTTACGATATGAAGATATATAGTCATCTTGGAGTGGATAGATTTCCTGTGGCCTTTTAGATACTAACTGCAATAAAATAAGCACTTAGATTTTCTGTTTATGAAATTAAATCTCATGAAATTGTATTTCTATGAGTAAGATTTATGGTTAAATGTAATAAAATGTGCAGACCAAACTGAGTCATAGCATTCCCTATAGTGAACCATACTGCAATTGGTGGACAGTACTATTGTCGTCAGTGGGACTGCTGAGTCTCTGGAAGGGTTGTACAGATGGGCTTTGCAGATACGTCAACATTAATTTCTGGCAAAATTAAACTGCCCCACACTGAGGGTTGTGTTGAAGTGAAGATAAAATTTATTCAGTGCAACTTGGTGTTCTGCTCACCTGTCTGCGTCAGGAATTCTGTGTGTATGCATTGGCGATTTTGTCAGAGTCCATTCAGGAGCTGGATGTTTACGCAGAACCTTTACGTGCACAACACAACATTCATTCTAACAGCCTCAAAACTGGGACATGTTTCTGCGTGATCTTTCTTCCTTTTTTTTCCTAGGTGAGCTCAGACCTGCTTTCTTGTGTAATGGATAAAAGTGATCTATTGTTGCACTGGAATATTTTAAACAGTGTGTGTACCTTCTGGCTATCAATATTAATCATTCAGCAACATGAATCCGTGCAATCTCTGTACAGAAGAGCCAGCTGAACAGTCCCTATGGTATGTGATATTATAATTTTTCATATAGCTATGGAACTGATCAGTTTAAGTCCTTTAGACTAACAATGTGGCATGAATTAACAATACTTGCTATTTTCTTTTCAAGAAGGCACTGGAATGTCACTTTTAATCCAGGGTCGACTCTCATTAAAGCTGAAGTCCATGGTCTACATTGATGTTTGCACTGAGGTTTGTGGAGCAGGATCAGGCCCTGAACCATCAGAATGTGGTTGCCATTCCACTGAGCAAATCTTTCATCTGTGGTGCAAATATTGCACTCATGCCACACAGACTTCCAGGATCTGAGATGGCTGGCATTGCTTATGCCTCACCATGTCCACTTCACAGGGAACCCAGTCCTACAAAACTCAGAAGAGATTTGGAACTAGAAATTAGACAGGACCTTTGCCTCTTAAACAGCTACCCAGCTCTTTGAATATGATGGTAGTCTGGGCAGTTTAATATTTTTCAGCCTTTGCTACTGCAAATAATACTGAAAACTGAGGAAAGCAGCATAAAGGGGTGAAATAAGTCATACATATTAAAATATGTAAGAAGTATATGTGTTTGAATGAGAGGGATATAAACACTTGCAAAATCCTGAACAATTAAAATTGTTCCTACTAACTTTTCTGGCAAGTTTGCTGTCGATTCATGAGGGTCAGGAATTTATTTTGAAACAGAAATTGAGGTGGAGAGTTAATTGCCAGCAACTGTACTTGTCAGCAGTGAAAGTGTAAACGGATTTTCTGCTGCACGCTATTATCTTGAATATATGATATGCTGTGGTAGCACACTGTGTGCCATATGCCTCACCCTTTCATGTTACTCCCCCTCATTTTTAATGGCTCGTTCTGTATATTAAGTGTGGAAACTGTTCCAACAGTGAGACTGGCGCATTCTTTACACAGCTGAATTGACACGTCTGAAGCTGCCTCTGGCTACTGCTTATAGACTGCCTTGCCTTTCTTTCATGGAGAATATGTTTTGCCTAATTTTAGTCACGCAAACCCTGCACTATGATGTTGTCGTAAGTCCTTGCGCAGTAGAAGGCAGCAGTCTGCCTCCTTGGCCATATATGGCTTTTATGTTGCTGCCATGTGTCAGCTCTGACATTACCTGAATATCACATGCATTTTATTTTGTGCAAACGAATTGTATTAGAGGGAATAAAAAGGTTTTCTTCAAGAGATAAAACTATCTGTCTACTTAGGACTTACATAGTGACAGTTATGAAAATAACAATAATTAATTGTATTTTATTTGATGTTTTCTCAGTCATAAAGAAAAAAATATCACCAAAATTTAAAAATAACAGCTCAGGTGCTGGTATTCAGGAACAGGAGTCCAGGAGTTTCTCTGTGCCAGAAAGCAGTACTAGGGCATCCCCTGGCTCTAGAACTGGGCCTTCCCTGCTGCTGCATCACCAGAGCAGCCACTGCTGTACTCTGGCCCATGCCAGCTGCCCCTCTCCCAGTCAGTTCCTGGGCAGCATTTGGGAGTGGGCACTGTCTAACATCCACTTCTAAGTTGTGCCATCTCTGTTTTGCAGACAGTTCAATAGTAGAGACCTGATCAGTCAGTTACCAGGTGGCCTCAGTGTTCAAAAATGGTCCTGGCCACATTTACTTTGCCTATCTAAATGTATATGTACATATGCATGTATAAACAAATATACATATATCTAGACAAAAATCTTAGTTCTATAAAGAGGAGATTTGCAAAACTGCATATACAATTTGCATTTTATTTTGAATTTCAATGGGTCCTGAAAGTGTAACTCCTGTCAGTGTCCCTGAAAGTTGTGCCTAAAATTCTTAGTCACTCAGGCACACACTTTGAAATGCAAGTCAGTTTACTAAGTGCCTTTGTGGAGCCTCAAACTACAGTCACTCCTTGAGTCACTTTCTGGACTGAATTCCTGTTTTCCCATCTCTTTATAGCGTGTTAACTCAGCTTTAAAATTTATAAGTGTGCCTTTTCTGAGGCCTGTGCCAGCACAGTTTTGCTTTCATGCAGATGTGCTTCATTTTAAAGAACGGATAATTTATTATGTTTTCACCTTTAAATATTAAGTTAGTTAATTCTATAAGAGGCCTAGAATGATTTTTCTTACCTAAGCGTGACCTCTGCCAGTTGTGTATTGACATCTTTACCTTAGTAAAGCCACTTTTGCTTCTGTTTGTCTAGATTTTATAGCTGTGCTCAGAGCATCCTTGTACCTTCATTTAGTTTAGCATTCATTCCTGTCACTCTCAAATTCAACTTTGATGATGATTTTTGACAACCCCTTACAAACTGCTTTTCACTCTTTCTTTCCAGTGGTTGCGTGCTCAGCTGCTATCTTGGTTGTGTCCATCACTGTTGTACAATGCCCATCACTCTCACAGATGTAGGGAAGGGACTTGTCTCTCACAGATGTAGGGAAGGGACCAGAGTAAGACTAATGTTGTTGTTGGTTTAGTTCAGCAAGCTGTAGTAAACTCTGTCCATTCCCAGTTAGCTGAGGAAGTACAAGTAATTGCTTATAAAACACCGGGTAATCTGCCTCCTAGGTTTGTCTTACTCCTTATCCCTAATTGGTAGACTGTTCCATCCAAATTTTGTTAGCACTTTGTAGTTCTTTTTTTTTTTTTTAATAATTGCTTCCAAACGTATAGAAAAAAAAAATATTGGATGTAAGCACTTGGTATTACCCACATTTATACTTTATACAGATTAATTATGTGCTAGATGTGAAGTATCTCCTATTAACATTTAAATTTGTAATGTTTTCATGTCAATTGATAGCCTTGTTCTTGTGTCATGAGTAAAGGATAAGGAAAACCTGCATTTGCTTTCTCCATATTTTATCATTGTGTACGTTTGTTACTGATGGTCTGCTCCTTTCAGAAGCTGAGTAACTTTTTTTCTTCCTTTCTGATTATTGTATATGAGGTTTTCAGCTCTTTGATCATTTGCATTGCTTTTCTCTGAATCTTGCCTTGTTCTACAGTATCCTTTTTGAGACTGGGTAATCAGGAGCCCATGCAGCATTCCAGATGAGACTCCACCACTGATTATATCATGGCATTACAATACTTTCTGCATTATTCACCATCCTAATTCTTATCCTTCAAAACATCATGTCTGCTTTTTTTACCACAACTCAGCATTGAGCTGAGGCCTTTAATGAGTTTTCTACAGTGATACCAGACTATTTTCAAAAGTTCACACAGTTAATTTAGGATGATGAAAGTATGTTCTTCCTTTTTTCTTCTGTCCAATGTGGTTTATTTTGTATATACTAACATCAAGTTTCATTTGCCATTTGGGTGATTACTTTGGTTTCTCTTGTAAACTTCTAACAGTCCTGTCTGGACTTGACCCTAAATAACTTTGAAGCACCTGCAGTTTTCCTTGCTTACTACTCAGCCTTTGTTCCACTTTTTTTTCAGTTATACTTGGAGAGAAACAAACAGCTTGATCTTATACTGATCAACTTTTTCAGTAAAGAAACCTGACCATTTATTACTGCTCCTTTATTTTTATGTCTTAGCCAATTTTGATTATGACAGTATTTCACAGCTCACATATTTTTAATATACTGTTGCTCCACTGACATTTTGAAAGGGACTTAGTTGAAATCTGATTTTTTTTTAATGTTTTATTAAAGTACCAAGCAGCCTATGCATTTTGTGTGTGTTGATTTGTACACATAAACTCCTGGCTTCTCAGGCTGTTGATACATAGATCTATTTCTCTAATTGTCAGCCCTCTGACATATTTTTCAGTGGTGAAAAGAAAAAAGGTCTTGAGTTCTCATAGTCAAGTAGCAGAGTAAGTGGCAGTCATAGGAGACAGGGCAAAGCATATTTCATGATATGTCATTCACACTGTTTAAGCTACTTGTTAAGGTCTCTGATGATGCCTCTCAAGCCATTTGTCTCAAATCTTAACCTATCCTTACCCTGATAAAGTTATCCTGAACATTTGCAGACTTTCCTGTTATTTACCTGATCACTGTTCCAGAAACTTTAAGTAGTAGCTTTGCATGTCCATCCAAGACACAGAGAACAGGAATTCCCTCATTTTTTTCATTATCAGAGTGTCTGTAGTTTGTTTTTAGATTTCACTGTCAGTCTTTTCTTCCTTAGGATAATATTTCTCAACATTTTTTTCAGAGATCATAAGCTCTAGGTTTCTAATTATTATTGTTTCATGCTGTGTAATTTCCAGATCATAAGTCACATAAAGCTTATCACAGGAAAGCAGTTTCAAGGATCAGAAAGCAAAACCATTGAGAGTGTCCAAGAGAAGGAAAGCCCCAAATCTGCTGTTCATTCCACTGATCCTTCCGGTTTTGATGTTCCCAGATACCTGTCATCAACTGACATCTTTGAAGCTCAGTTTGTCTCAGGGGACTTTGTTATCAGACTGTGTTTGCTGGGAGAGCAACAAGTTTGGCTTTGTTTTGGTTTTTTTGTGGCATTTAATATTATGCTTTTGTTGAACATCCCAGCTAATATTTTCATTGTAGAAATATTACTGCACTATCTTTCTACACAAAAGTCTGTGAGACACTTTTGCTAACTATATTGGGGGTTTTTAGCAGCTTTTAAGAAAGAGATTATGAAAAATAGGAGGCTGTTTTTATTTTCTTGATGGGATGATTCTTTGTCTTCTTTGTTTAGGCTGCAATGAGGCTAGAGAAGCAAAATCATGGGCCTATGCCTTCACTGGTATAAATTATTTGTTTAAACTGTTTTCAACGTTTTCAGAAATGACTGGACTACAATTTTGACACACCTGCTATATTTCTGTGTACTAATGCAGAAAATATGTGAAAAATGATTACTTTACAGATCCTGTGTAATTAAGTTTGCCTTTGAAAAGAAGTTGACAAATTGTGCTGGAGAAAGCTGTTTTCGTCTAGTACAGACTGGAAAAAAAGAGGGTTAGGTTGTAATGTAATTTAGGCTTTGGGTTTTAAATAAAAGTGAGAATTTGAGGAGCCCTTGGAAATACACTGTGTATGAATCAAACAAGCTAGGGCAGTCCTATAGTTCAGGTTGGAAGTCTGCAGGTGTGAATACTCTGCTGTCTGTGCAGCGCATTGTGTTTCGACAAAAAAGTAAAGAGGCACAGCAAGGAGGCAGAGTTTGTAGAGTGGTATCAAGAGGAGTGGGGCCTAAAGGAAAAAAGTAAATGAATGAACCAAAGGAAGAACACGGCTGTGATCCTGAATGATGGGCCATGCTGTGCATTATTTAGCGATCTAAAGGTCTTCTGAGTTCTGCAGACAAAGACAGGCCATCGCCCAGCCAAAGCTGTCAGTTGGCCCACAGAGTAAGGATGGAACTACATGAAGATTTGCTGAAATTCTGAACTTTCTCTGTTTCTCCTCCAGCTATTTTTTTTTCTTTTTGAAACAAGGTAAATAAAACTGAACATTGTCTTGCAGGTGCAAGTGAAGTGCTGCTTTCTGCAAGGATTTTATAATATTTTTTTTTAACATTCTTGCTGGTTGTTTGCTTTTTGGGACATTATTACACACTGACCAGCATTTGTAATTAAATGATCATTGGTGACTGCAAGTTAATTGAGAAGTAAAAAATATTCAGATTAGGCCATCTTAATGGCACTTTTGTTTGCTGCTGTCCATTTGCCTAGCTTTCCAACGATCCTCTGATAGTCTTGCAGCATTTAATCTTGATTATCTACAACACTGTTGTGTCATCTGCAGATTTTGCTGTTGCATTACTCGCTACTTTTCTCAAATGACTCATAAGATTGAGTGTCCCACCTTCAATTTACTAATGTATTGTTTTCTTTTTTTCTTTCAAATTCTGTGTGTACCATGCCAGTGTTTTATCAGATACTCAACCTGTATAAAAGCTTCTTCTGATGACTTGTATAAAGTTTTTCTTATATGTTTACATACAGAATTAGTACCTCACTGCCATTCAGATATTTACAGGGATTTTAGGATTACCAGAGGTTAGTTAGCCTGGGCTTTAAAGTTTCACCAATTGTTTTTCAGGCTTTCTTGTGGGGAGAGGGGAGGAGGAAGTATCTGTGTTGAAGTCTTAGGTATGACAGCAATTCACACCAACATGCCCAGCCTGAATTAAGTAGTTCTGATGGTGATAACCACATAACTGTGGTAGTGGGGAGCTGAGGATGCAATGCAATACATGTTTGGAAAACTATATAAGCCTCAAATGACCAGCCAGCACATGGCAGTTTCCAACCCCAGTTAGTATTCTATCTATTTCCATCAGTTTTTTAAATGCAATTTAAATGCTTGAAGTTTTTTTTGAAAGTACCCTTAGAGGATTTCCATTAGAACAGTATGAGCAAATTTAGGTGCCTTTTTTTTTTTTTTAACTATGTAGATATTTTTGGGACTTCTATGCTGTGGTTCTGCCCTCTGTTCCATGGGCTTGTGGAATATGCATACACTTGACTCAGTAGCTACTGATTTCCTTCATTTCAGCTGCAACTGACATGCACATATCCCTGCTCACACCACTTGGATATGGAAAGGTTAAGAACTTTATTACATCCAGAAGAGTCCTATAATAGCATGGACAATACAGGCTAGATGTCCCAGTATATATTTGTTCATTATGATGTGCTGTTTATACGCCTATCTGTATTAACATTTACCATCTGTTTTGCTTCTTGCATAGTCAGGTGATGCAGCTGTCCAAGAATCTGTAAATTATTTTACATGGCAGCTTTATCATCCTTGGTTTTCTTTGCATGAGTCTTCCCTCCTATTTCTAAGCATATCCTGCTAGTCTTGTTAACTGTATAAATGATTTTTATCACCAATCAGCTCCTACTAAATATGCATGATGTCTTTTCAAAGATAAAATTCTCCCACTTTTCACGAGTCTGAACATCCCTGAATTTTGGCTGTCTGTATTTATTTCTCACCCTTAGGACAATGTTTTGTGAGACAGGACTTTAGTGCCTAAGGTACATACTTATAAGATACAGCTTGGCAGGTACACAGATGATTATTGTAATTAGGAAAGGAAAGCCCAGTGCATAACGCACAGGTAAACACATTCATGTGTAGCTGCTCAGCGCTGGATTTAATTTTGTGACCATGTCCCAGCCACAGGCATTTTTCATAGCTTTGAGATTTTGGTGGTTCTTTGCTGATTTACAGTAGCTGAAGAAGTGTCCCAAGATACTCAGCACGTAGTTTTCAGGAGGTGGCTCTCACTTGTGGAGTTTACTCTCTCCCTCTTTTTTTCTTTCCTACAACTCTCTCTCATCACCTGGCCTTGTCAGACTGTGGTCTCAAAACTCAACCCTGTGTGCTAAGAGTCCTCTGTAATTATGGCACAAGACAGTGTGGGGCAGAGGTTGTTTAAGCTAAATCTAAGCATGTAAGCTAGGATCTCTTTAGTGTAGCAATGCCCAAGATTACCAGCTCACTATG
The DNA here is from genome assembly GCA_013399855.1 of Oxyruncus cristatus. NCBI lineage: Eukaryota > Metazoa > Chordata > Aves > Passeriformes > Cotingidae > Oxyruncus > Oxyruncus cristatus. The sequence continues at coordinate 106,442 of VXAY01005257.1, read as the reverse complement.
AATTAGACCACTGCCTTGAAGAGCTCTGTGCCAGCGCTGTAAGATGCTGCCAGCACTGGAACTGGTTCATGTGTAGGTATTTCAGCTCTCCCTGCACAGCATTGCTTTGTCTGTATTAACACACTTTTTTTACCTCTTGGCAAACTTTGCTTTTAAGCTCTGGCTCAGCTTGTGCTTTCTAACCTTAATTGCTATCTGTTTCACTGCGTCTTCTGGGAAAGATCATCCTTTCAAGTCTGTGATATATGGAACAGGGTTATGATGTCATGTGTAACAGCTACTTCTTTCTGTTTTGGCAAAATCCATTCAGCTCTTAGTACATTTTTTAACCAATGTATTTCAAGATAGATCTTACTTAGAATCTATCCCACTGCTTAGAACAAGGATGCTATGAATTTGAGATTAAGAGGCGTAAGAGCGAACTCAAATACAAAATCCATGTTGGTACAAAAGTACTCAATAATAAAAAATGTCCATGCCAAAAATGTTTGTTTGACCAATTACTGTTTCAGCTCCATGCCTTTTGCCATGACCGTGTTCCATGATGATGCCAAATGTAAATACACATGCTTTTTTAGGTTTATGATGAGTATAACTCACAAAACATCAATTCAACCCTTGGACCTACTCCTTTTTTATTGCACTGTTATGCTCATGTGTCATCAGTTTGACTGGACGCTTTTTCTTTATTTTGTCCTCATTGCGCCAGATGTCCATGTTTGTAAGACTAATTTGGAAACACGAGGCAGAACTTTTCACTTAAACAAATGGAACCATCTGCTCAGTAGTGGAATGACAAAGTCGGGGACTGAGGATGAACAAAAGTTTGTTCTCAGACAGAACAAACTGTTTTCTTCCTTAGGGAAAAAAATTCCCAGTCTGCTCATTGATATCTCTGCTGGCACCTGTTGTGATACTAAACTACTGATCAAGACAGGATGACCAATAAATCCAGGTAACTAAAACTGTCAGGTTCATATCTCTTCCTTGTCCATGAGATGTAAGCTGGACATATGGCTAGTTTAAGCTGAATATTCAGTAATAATGCTTTTATGAAGTTGATTTTAAAGGAATGGCAGAAAAATTACTGTAGCTTGCTTCATGGTCTTTCTCCTGGAGTGTTGATAGGCTTCTGATACATCCGTTAGCTCTTCCTAAGCTCTACAGTGATTTTCTTCTGCGTGGCAAATAACAATAAGCATATTGAGGAATTTAACTTCTCATTCCTTAAGCAGGCATCACTCATATCTAACTGCATACATAATGAACATCTGTTTGGATTCTGTAGTTAGGTTTTATCTTGCCAGTGTCATTGCTGTCTGGTTCTGGCTTTACTGGAACAGGGAAAACCAGTGAGCTGATGCCATTCAAGTGAGTCGAGCCAAGTGTACAGTTTAGCTTTGTAAGCACATCTGATTTCCTTTACAGTTAATTCAAGGAAATATAAATATTTTGATCATGTGCCAAAAAAGTGAGATAAATGTGTCTAACTAATAAAATATTAAAAGACAAATAATGAGGTATAAAACTCGTAAGTACAGACACCTACACAGTACCACTATCTGCCTACACTGGAGTGTGTAGGAGGCCTCATGCTCACAGATGTTTATTCTCTTTATCAGAATCAGATAGTTGTTTTCCACAT
>VXAY01005257.1:0-104639 GCA_013399855.1 Oxyruncus cristatus | reverse complement strand
TTTCCACATTAAAAGCAAACTGAGGTCCGAAGTGAGTGTAGATACCTGAAATCTGAAGAAGTAGAGTGAATCTATCCCAGGCGAGAGTAAAATTTTAAAATTTAAAAAAATTAAAGTTTGAAAATTTAAAAATTTTTATAGTAGTGTGAAGTTCCACTTGAGCCCAACAATAAGAATAACTGGTTTGAACAGCCCCCAGCAATACCAGCTTTCTGGTTAAAGCAAAAAAGAAATATTTATTTGAAATCATCAATCTTTTTCATTGATAACCTCCTAGTATTGCATGGCACAGTAGTGTGCACTTACTGCTTTTTCACTCACCCTAATTTCTCTGAATTTTTAAAAGATTCATTGCTTCTGTCACATTTAAAATTAGGCTGTACTTATTTTTAGAAGGAAATGCAATTTCTGTGCTTGTAGTGTGCTAATCAGGGCTATGGGGGCTCTAAAATAAATATCATAGTATGGTTGCCTGCTGTGAAATTTTGCAACCTACAAACATTGACTCCCACAGCTGACCAATACAGGAGCTCTTTGTTTAGGCATGTTTTCTCAGAGTTTTATAATACCACTGTTTCTATTTTGGGATGAATTCTGTACAAACAGGATCATAAAATCAGATCTCCGGACTGATGATGAATTAGGCAAGCAAGTTAATTCTCTTTTTTTAAAATATTTTTGGCTAATACCTAGTTCATTTTTAAGAACGCAGTTTGATGCTGTTCCAGTGAAGTCAGCAGAAGACCTCCCTCTGACTTCAACAGAGGAAATGTCTTTATGAAATGCATTTTATACAAAATCCTTGAAAAGTCAAAAAGAGCCACATGAGTTTTTCTTTGAAGTTTTGAGAACAGGCCAGAGTTAAAATATAACTGTTAACAGCTGCAGCAGTTGAGATACTTCCTGCAGCATAAATTCATGGCTGTCCTGGATTCTGCCACCAGAGCTTTCAAAGGTATTAACCTGAGAGTAAAAATCCTACAGTGGTATTTGTGAACACTGCTTCTTGGGTGGGAAGGAGGTCAGAAGGAAGTATTCCACTAAGGTGCCAAATTGTATTTAAGTCTGTAAGAAAAGGTGTGGAGTCTTAAAAATAGGTTTTTGTGACTTTTTAAAACATTTTCTGTTAGTAATTTTGGCCAGATTTTTTTGTGGTGAGCCACAGAAGGCCAATGTACTTGTGGCTGCTCTAACATTAATGTTTTAGAATATCCAGTTCCTAGATAGTGCTACTGCAGAGACCTAACTGGCTAAGGGAACACTTTGTCCATCTGCATGTGCAATCAACTTATTGTATATTTGCTGGTCCACCGAAAATACACAACAGTATTCTGTACTAACACCTCTAGTCACACTTTACTGTGGTTAGAGCTCAGCCTTATTAGCCACACTTGGTTATTAACCTGTGGAAGATAGAGAGGACTGCAGTGGAATGTGTAGTAAAATCAATCACGGATCAGGAGAAAATGGAATACATCGATTCCAACACTCAAGGAACTATTAGTACATTAGTATTTCACTGTTTGCAAGCTTCTTTATTTCTACTGCAGTTTTTTGGCTGGGCAGGAATGTGGGGGTTTTTTGTTAATAGACAGGCTGTTTTTAATAGAGTTCTTAAAAGTAGCAGGAAAATAATAGTAAGAACTGTTAGAATCATGGAATCACAGAATGGTTTGGATTGGAAGGGACCTGGCCTAGTTACCTCATCAGGACCTGTTTTGTTTGCATTTGGTTTTTGTTGTTATTGTTGTTGCTGTTGTTTGTTTGTTTGTTTGTTTGTTGTTGTTTTTTCTTTTTTGTGGAAATAACTAGTTCTGAGTTTTCTGTTGCTCCTGGTGGGGTTTTGTGGGGTTTTGGTTTGTTGTTTTTTTCTTCTATTTTCTTTTTTTTTTTTTTTTTTTCCTGACATTCCAAATACTGTTTCTTCTGCAATCAAAATATGTTTCTCACATACAGTACCCCTTTATAGCAGATTTTATCACAAATTTCAGTATGTCTTTTGCTGCTTAGCAGTTTATATGTGCAACAGTGTAAATCCATTTAGTCAAAGATGAGAGTAATGATAGTTACAACCTTGGAGTGGCTGGGATTTGGCATTGTCTTAATCAACTGGTTTGTATGATTTATTCTTTAAAAGGCTACATAAGCATTCTAAACTTAGAGAAGATAAAAAATAATATGGCAGCTCTTTTTTTCCCAACAGTGGATATTGATAAGAAAATCACTGTTCTAAAATATTAATAAAGAATATTATTCTAGTGTTTGTGAAGAGCTGTTCTAAAGCTTTTTGACAGGGCTTTGCAATATATGCTTTGGAAGTTTCATGCTCATGACGTCAACAAATGGTACAGTAGTCATATTCAGATACTAGTTTATTATGATAGAAGAACAAGTGCCTCTGGAGGCTAAAAAATTTGAAGAAAATTTCTGTTCATGACCTGTGCAGCCACTCAGGTGGCTGAGTGTAGTTTAATATTTGCTAAGCAAATGCATAGATAAAAACATTGTTTAAAACAAACGGAGTGTCACTAAACTTGTTTAGCATACTGTGAAAAAAAATGGCATGCACAGAGAATGCTTGGAATAAATTTTTTCAGATATTTGTTCAACAAAACTTTTAAAAGGTGCAGTGTAGTGATATTTTGAAAACTACCAAAGAACACTATTAAAGGAAGGGTCTTATTTCAATACTTACTCATAGTTTCTGTTGTTAGCTCTTGTGTGAGTCAATTCAAGCAGATGTCTAAGTTCCTACTTGCATGGACCTAACTGGGACTGCTCAGATGTTCTAAGTTATTCCTATGTTATTAAAACAGTCCAGATGAAAATCTAAGCTCTGAGCTCTGCACTGTTAGCTGGAGCCTTGGGGCTCTAAGGCTAAGATGAGACTTGGAAGCTCATAATTGTTAATGAACTTCATTCCTTTGGCCTTATTTGGAAGGCATTACAGCCTTGCCACCTGGGCAAACCTGGTGCATTGGCCAAACAATGAATTACCATAGTTTCTAGATACTTGCACAGGACACCATACAGTCTGGAAAAGAAACTCCTTCATGAAATCACCTGGGCACGCAGAAGACCTCGATAACCCTTACTTTGTTGTCTCATGACCATGGTCTTCACTTCCATTTTACATTAGAAATAATCTAATACATCCTCCATTACAGCTTGAAAACAAATCTGCTACAGTGGCATATTCTGAAAGTATCATTAATATTTTAGAGCAGGTCTGCCTTGATGCATCCTGTTCTGTCAGAGACCTACTCTTTTTGTTTTCTTCATGTATTCCTCTTGCTCCCCAGCACATGGTCTGAGGTGTTAGAAGGTCTTATGAAGTTAGACTGCATCCTGAATATCCATGTACCAGGTGTACCCTGTGCAGCTGGGTCATCATTTCCCCACTGAAATTATATTCTGCAAAGCCTCTTGCAATGGTGTATGTGGTGTCCTTTTTCCTAAAGCCCACTTTTAGGAAAGGGCTTCCACAAGGAGGAAGCTATCTAATAACCAGGTATTTGAGAAATAGTTAAAAACAGGTTATCTAGATAATGAGGCCAAGAAGAATACCAGTTTTCTGCCCTCCAGCCCTCCAAGTATAACAACAAGGCTATGTAATTTGAAATAATCTCAGTTTTGTGTGGTTACCTTCATAAAGGACTTTTCCTTTTGCTATCTATGCAGTACTTTGAAAACCTGCATTGAAAGGATAGAGCAGATTTGGGAGGTAAGCACCAAGACTGCCTGGCTACACAGGCAGTGGGAGAGTCCTGTTTAGCTGAGTAATTTCCAGCTTTATTTCAGTACCTCAGACCACAGGCCTGGGAATGTGTTTGTACCTCTCAAGGTTTCAAGTCAAACTCTGTGCTCCAAGGAAGACTATCGTTAACATTAGGTCAGATTTGTCTGGCCAAGTCTGAAAAACCTGCAGGGGTGGAGATTCCACAACTTCTTTGGTTGCCTGCTCCAGTGCTGCTCTGCTATCACACGTATGGAGTATCTTCTTCTGACCTTGACAAACTGATTATAAATGAGGAATACAGTTTGTAACGCAAAACACTTCGTTCCTTTATGCGTATTCATTTATGATGGGTAGCTCTCTTCTTCTATTCTTAAATAGTTCACAACTTACCTGAATTCAGAAAATAATCTTCAGACTGAAAAAGTTGTTGAGGTTTTTCTAGGCATCATTTCATGTCTCAGAGTGCAAAATGGAGTAAAGTGCTTTAAAGACCATTTTAAAGACTACAAGCATTACAAGAAAAAAATAGAAGCTTTGGTGATGAGGTAATCACTATTTTCATATTTACTTGTGGTGTAGCAGTCACTGTGTCCTCTGCATTTTGTTCCTGCAAGAAATGTCAGCAACATCCCACAATTCATCAAGGAGATGTGTGTATGTTTTGACTCCCCGTGAAGGAACATGGTCTTTCTGACTGGCTGAGTATCTGCATCTGTAGGGTTGCTATCCCTGCTGCACTCATTGTTATTATCCATGATTATAGACTACAGTTTCTGTAACTGATTATCTTTAAGGGTATGATCCAATCTTCATTGAAGCCAAGGGAGAAATGTGACTGGTTGAAAGTGGTTTATTACTGTAAATTGACTGCATAAGTTCATGTACTTCCAAGGATAAAGTCTAGTTGAGAGTCCACTTTGAGGGTGGCATCCTAAAGGTCTTAATTTAAATTCTTCATCGTGCATTTGAGCAGATTGCATACTTCAGGTAAATGTGGAGAACATTTGTGTTGTTAAAACAGGACTATAATCCACCATAAAATGCACAGCTTTTAATATTTCAGAGCAAAAAACAGAGCATATCCTTCTTCCTAAAGTAATGTGTCTGTATTACCACAGTAGATTGTATTAATTGTTGAGGAAAGTAAAATTACATCAGAATGCTAGATAAACTCATGGAATTTGCTGTAGTAGGTTGGCAATATTTAGGCTTTCAAGCTCTATAAAAGCAATTCCATAGTTAATTATTTATCATTAGATTGAAAACTGTTTGGCATCTGCTCTGTATTACAGAAGTTAGAGTTTGCTTTTGACTACCACAAATTTGATGTTCACCTACTGCTGTTTCCCCATGAACATCTCTAATCAGACTGAAAAGCTGCCAAAACAGCTGATGCTGCATCAGTTCTCGACGGTATCATCTTCAGGAACTGTATGAACTTCATTTTGTCAAGTCAAAACTAGTCTTAGAAGCATTACAGTTAGTTTTCTAGTAAAGGGAGATCACTACATTTTAGAATTAACTCTTAAGGAGAAGACATGCGTGAAATCTGTGCTGTCTTCATTATCTTTATGGAACATATTCTGTCATAATGAACTCAAGGTTTACACGAAATTCTATATAGATGGAGAGTTTCCTGACATAGAGATTGCCTCCACATTAGTAGCTGCTGAATGTCTTTAAACAGGTTCTAGTAAAAATGCTGAAATATAAGAGTGTAATACATATGTAATAATGATGGTATATAAAATTTATTTATTTTAATAAATAAAAAAACTTCAATGCTTGAATTTACCTCCCTACTATCTTCTTTCATGGGGGGTGTCCTATACAGTTGATACAGTTGACAAAAATCCAAATTCATTGAGTAGAACAAATGTCACTAAGTAAAGCTTAATGCATTAGCAACATTAATGCATAAGCTGCACTGAGACAGAAGGGGCTATGTCCCTTTCCCTATTCTCTTTTTTGTGTTTATAGATAACAAAAGTAATTAGTATATAGTGGCATCTCTCTAACTGCCAGACGGAAAAATGACTCTTCACTCACAACAGCTTTAAATGAGAACAGAATGTAGTAGAAAGAAAGTATTTTTCTTTGGTTGTGAGTTTTTTGTGTGATTTTTTTTTTTTTTCCTTTTCCTTGGCTCTATAGCTTGAGGGAACTAACTACCTTAGAAGTTTGAACTGGTGGGAGAGCAGCATTGTAAAATGAGAGAAATAGAGAGTGAAAGCCAAGCCACAAATAACTGGAATATTGTGATCCCTTAAGCCCCACAGTTAAGAAAGGAGAAAAAAAAAAAATCTCCTTGTTGAGAATTCAGAGCGGGCAGAGGAAATAAAATGGGTGAACCGCAAGATGGAAAACCGGTCCCAGACTATGATGTTGTAATGACGCAGCTGAAAAAGGTGCTGCGGCACAACGTGCTCTCCTGAGAGCAAGTCATTTCTATAGGAGAGAAACCACATGAAGACAGTGAGTAAGGGAAATTTTAATGCTAAAGTAGACTGGAAGAGACTGGAAATCCAAACTGTTTTCGGAAAGCAATTCTGTGTCTGAATGGAAAACAATGAGCCCTTATCCACAAGTGAAATGACGATAGAGCACGTAAAACAGCTGAGAAAGTAAAGGAGAAGAAGTGGAGGGGAAAAGATAAGTAATCCTGCAGAGATATAAAAAAAGCAGAATGCTTGGGTGAAAGTAGAATGGTTGTCAGGGAAATTAATGAATAGGTTCACGATGGACATGGGTAAATAGAAGATAAGGGATGTTTCTCATAATGAAGAAGAGATCAATTCCTGGATCAAGTCCCGGCTTAATTAGCTATAGATGTATCAAAACTGGTGTGAAACCACAGGTATCAAATCCTTTGTCAACCATAATGAAGGATTAACCTCTACTAAACGATTTGTAATCAATCCAAAGAAGTTATTTTTTTTTCTTTTCTTGATCAAGGGACTTTCCTTGTTTAAGTTAGACAGTATGAACCACAGGGACTGATAAGAGATGTGAGAGCCATCTTTTCTCCATTTGTCTTTACAGAAAGACATTTTCCATAAATCTTGAATATGATTCTTGAACAGCATGATTTTAGAAGGCTAGATGATAAGCCAGCCATGTCTACAGAAGCCAACATTGGCTCAGTTGGTTAGAGCATGGTGCTGATAATGCCAAAGCTGTGGGTTTGATCCCTGTATGGGCCATTCTCTTAAGAGTTCATCTTGATGATCCCTGTTGGTCCATTCCAACTCAGAATATTCTGCTGCTACTCTGAATGGTTTTTTATCTGACAATAGTGAGAAGTGGGGAATTGGAGTCTCTGGGCTAGTTTCCGAAGTTCTCAGTTTGTTCTGAGATTGTAACCTCAAATTCATAGAAAAGAAACATTTGTTAAAATCTGTGTCTCCCTCATTTGAAAGGTGCTGCCCTGTAACTTATTTTTTCTCTTTTCTTTTTGTTCCTTTCTTGATTGCTTGAGACTTTCTTCTCTGAAGGCTAGAAAAGTTAACAACAAAAAGTTAAATTGTTGAATTCTTGGGTGAAGATTTACCTCCATCCCCAAGATGGCAAATTTACTAGGTATGAATTAATTGAATATTTTCATACTTATATCCTATAATGTTTGAGCACTACTATGAGCATGTGGGATTTTCCATATTAAGGAAATGAATGATTTGTATATGGCACCAAGGAACACTTCTGTGCTTGATATTTAACATTTGCATAAATTCTTGGAATAAGTTTAGGATGCATATGAGGAGAAAACTGAATCTGAAGTGAAATAAAGTGTTAAGAAGACTCAGTTCTAAAATTTGCTACAGTGCTAACGAAATGTAAATTTTAATGAATATAGTCCCCTTTGAAGAAATATTGTTCAAAACTAAGTAAACGTTCCCGTAAAAAGTCTTTAATTATAGAAGCTTTCTGTTTTTTCACTGTTTTCTTTACAGATGCATGAAGGATGTAGCAGTTTCCATTTCAGATTGGTCCTAATGCTGTGGTATATTCATATTTTTTTACCTTTACAATTCCTCCATATGAGTAGGTGATTTCTTCTTATCCTCCCAAATAACCTTGGGATGTTGTAAAAAGTAGGTCTTTCCCCATTTCTGCAGTTTTTTGTGCCCTTCAGCCTATTGCTGCTGTGGAGGGGCTCTATACTCTGTCCACTGACCTGGAAAAACTATGAAGACAGCACACACCGGAGACTGGGGATTGGCATCTGAGGATCACTGGCATCTGGATCTTAAAAAAAAACCCCTACTCTATGATTCCTTCTTGGTTGATGCATTAACCTCAAGCAGGGTGAATAGAACTGCAGCCTCTTTCTACATCTGAGTATGGATATTTACAATTATTTCTGTTGTTATCTTCAAATTAAGGGAAGACTTAGAAGACCATGGCTGGATCAACATATGTCTAAGTGTCAGATTTAGGCATTTCTTTGGTGCCAGACAGACCAAGGTCCAAATCTTTGGTCATGCCTCTGTCAAAGCTGTGGAGTTATATTAACCTTTGATGGGCAAACATGTAAATGTGCGCATATCTCTGCAGAGGAGCTCAAACTTCCATCTTCCTTTTTGATCATTTCATAGCCTTTACCATTTCTCCATGTAATCCCAGTCTCTGCATCGAAGAGTTTGGATTCTCCTGCTGGGAAGTCCACATTTCAAGAGGAGAAAAGCCGATCATGCCAGGTGAAAGAGGAATGTTGGTGTCTTACCAAGAGGACTTCACATAGCAATACATGGTAAACAAATTGAAATGATCAAAAACCATAACAAAAGCTGATGTTCATTCCCACATAATTCATGTTCATTCCCACATAATTCATGCACTTTTAAAGTAGATACACTGCTTACAGGTTTGATCCTCAGATGAGTGGACACACCTGACTCCTCAGTGGGCCTAAGTGCATGTTTAACTGGAAGACTGAAACTTTAAGTAGACTCATTCTGTGTGATATCCCGACAGGTGATACTAGGACTAGTGGAACAGTTAAACGTATTTATGTGTGTGACTGCTTTGCTGGATTTGAATACTCTAGGCTTTCAAGAGTTAAACTTCAAGATTCGTAATCAATTATACTGAAAACTGAAGTCTAGGCTGCAAGTACAGAATAATCAAGTCAATCTGTCTTGTCAAACAGCAAGAAAGAGAGGAATTCTTTATAGGGGATTACTGGGAAGTTTATGTATATGAGTTCACTCAGATTATATATAATTTTCACTCAGCCTTCATGAGGCTTTACCTGGAGTCTGTGTCCACTTCTGGGCTCCTCAGTACAATGGATCTCCTGGAACAGGTCCAGAGGTGGGCAACAAAGCTGATGAAGGGACTGGACCACCTTCCTTATGAGGAAAGGCTGAGGGAGCTGGGCCTGTTTAGCCTCAAGACGAGGTGACTGAGAGAGGACCTCATCAACATTTATAAGTATCTGAAGGGAGTGTCAAGAGTGTTATAAAGAGGACAGAGCTAGGCTCTTCTCAGTGGTGCCCAGCAAGAGGACAAGAGAGAACAAGCAGAAACTGGAGAGATGGACAGAAAGTTCCACCTGAACATGAGGAAGAGCTTTACTGTGTAATGACCAAGCACTGGAACAAACAGCTCAGAGATTTTGTGGAGTCTCCCTCACTGGAGTTATTCAAGAACTGTCTGGACATAATCCTATGCAATGTGGATGGCCCTGCTTAAGCAGGGAGGTTGGACCAGCTGACCCACTGTAGTTCCCTCCATTCTGACCCATTCTCTGATTCTGTGATTATATGACTTGTTCCTTGTTTGGTTCCCAGTTATATTTTATAGTTACTAGGTTATTGCTAGCTTTATGAACAGTGCATTTTTGTATTGTGAACACGTGTCCTTAGGAATTAGACAGAGTATAAAGGAGAGATTATTGATGTAATGACAGGTGAAATAAACATTTTCCCTGTTAAACATATGGATTATTCATTATACAGTTAAAGTGCTTAAAACTCAATGAAGTTTATCTCACATTTGTTCAATATGTGATATGAAATTGTTTTTTTTATTCAAGTCTTAGTAAGCTAACTTATTAAAATCAATAATTAACACACTATACAAAGAAATAGAATCAATAATATTTTCATCATTTTAACTGTTATTAACTTTTTATGCCAGTGTTTTTACTCTGTCTCATTCAATCTTGATAAAGGGAGAAGCCCTTTTTTGAACTATTAATTTGCATTTTTCCCAGCTGAAATGAATGGAAAAGAATATATTTGTCAGAAATGAATATCAGGGAGAAACATGGGAAGTTTAAATCACTTGATACTGTGTCTGTTTATTATTCTGTACATTGTCAGCCAAAAACACTTTAATTATGAGAAAGTCAAAAAGGTCAGGATATGTGCTCGGATTTTAACCGAGATTCATTGTGATTGTAGCAGAGGGCACAGAAAGTCAGAAAAATTAACCAGTAACTAATTTAAAAACCTCACGATCCAAATAGGCCTACACACTAAATATGAGAAGTAGCCATTAAAACTATTCTTGGAAGAGTATGGGAAGGAAATCCTTTCATGTCTAGTGCATAAGGAATTCAAATTCTTTAGATTTACAATGGAGGGCAGCCAAAGATTTTCTGTAAAAAGGAAGAAAGACTTAAATAAGTCCTTGCGTATGAGAATGAAACTTGTAGAACTGCACAAGAAGGACAATGTATAGTTTTCAACTACCTTAAGATGATGCATAAGTGGAAAAGCACTTAAGAGCAATTTAATTGAATGCTACAGAAAGATTCATGCTGACCTGTCTATGCTTTGAACTAAATATAACACTCAAAAGAGAAATTTCCATTAGATGGTGTTCACTTACTTTTTCATAGTATTAGGTAGCATGAATCACTATCAGCATAATATAAATAAAAATTTGGGATCAGGGATTTCTAATTTGTTTAATGATAAAATTAGTTTAATGAATTTTATAGTTAACCAACGAGGTTTCATTTTAGCAGTTAAGAACCTAAAAAGTGTTTAATTATAAGTAGTCATTTGCAATTGTGTTAAATGTTTTAATGACAGATAAAACTTGTCAGCACATGCTAAATTGCAGGCAGTTTATTTTAAATCCTCTTGCCTCATGCTTTTCAGGATGAAGTCACATATACAGATAGTGTTATAGCGTAGAGATAGTCTGTGTCTTTTGATCGCCAGGATTTTCAGTTCTGAAGGTCTCTTGCAACAACCTGTGGTAGAAACTTCACACACACATGTATTGTATACAACACCCTATTGGTATTAAGCATCCCTTTCTGTTGTAGAACGCAGAGGCAATATGAGATTAGGAGGCTCTCATGTAAGATGGAATTCAACAAAGTAGAGAGTAAATGCTGGTGAGGCAACCTGACTGAAAACAGCTCTCTGGTTACATAGTACTGTTAAAACTTGCCCTATGGATGTTACTTTATGTTACTCACATAAAATCACACTACAGATTTTATTGGTAAATACGGGACTTAAAATTCCAGTAGGATTGAACGGAGGTGATGAGTAACCATATCTAGCTGAATATCTCCCTGTTCATTGCAGGGAAGTTGGACTAAATGATCTTTACAGGTCCCTTCCAACCCAACTTAATCTATGATTCTATGAATTTATTACTTTATGATTCTATGATTCTAATTAAAATAATTTAAATTCTTCAGTCAGTTCCTGAAGAAAACTGAAAGAATATCTCAAATTTAAGCAGTTGTTCAATCTCTCAAGACTCAGACAAGCTTCTGTAAAGCTTGTCTCATACAAGGCACTGTTAATGATTTTTATGTCAGTCTTTATTTTGTTATTAAATTAATTTATTACACAAGATAAGAGAAACTTTAATGAGAAAAACAAAAGAAATTTTTGGTTATCATGCATGCTACTCTCTCTTTCTTCTGTTTCTTTCTTTCTTCTCTTTCTGTACACCTAAGGAAAACTTACCACACCTTGAACTTTTCTCCTCAGAAATTAACCTTTTTACTGTACTATGTAGGCTTGGATTTTAGTTTGCATCATCTCACTTTTTCCGTGATAGTGCTTTCAAAAATAAGTCAGGTGAAGATTTCCCTGTATGAAGTTTAGTTCCATATATTCTTACTGTCAACTTCTAGCTTCTTGGTGTCAATTCACCAGAATTATTCCTCAAGAGTTTTAAGTAACTCCTTCACAAGCATGGTTTCTAGTACTGAATTAATGTTTTAAATCATGTTATAACTGTACCTGCAAAAATAAAAAAAAGGCAAAAAAAAAAAAGCTTTAAACAGCTAGTCTTCAATTGATACATGTTTCACAGGGATGTGAGATTAAATGTTTTGCTTTGTGTATGCTTATTTCTCCTGTAGTAATTAAAAATTTTTCTAAGAAGTGTTTTTTTCTTTCAATATTGTAATACTCTCCTCCCAGAAACCAGTTTAGAAGATCAAGTGCTCTCATTTCTATATCCTACATCCTTGGGCATTGTCTGTCTTTGTTTCGGCATGGCAGCCTTGCTGTGTCACAACCCCAGTTACGGTGTTTCATTGGCTGAGAATGTAGAACATGTGGTTTTGGCTGGAATCATTCCTGAACTAGCTGAGACACTGTTGCATAAAGGACCAGGGGTATTTTTCTGCTATATCATCTGCTGACCTCATAGACGGGAGTACTGAACCAGTTCTCCCATACAAGTGGTAACGCTTGTGTTATGGTTTTGCTTGGCTGGAAAACTCTCTGGGCACATCACAATTTTGTCCTGGCAGAACAAAGCATGAAATGTAACAAGAGACTTGGATGACTTCTAGTCTGTGTGTGTGCGTGCTTTTTTCCCTAAAGAAACAAATGGAATGGTGCATTACACATTATTACAACTGTTCCTCAGCTAAGGCTGATTCACAGTCCACTGTAGTCAGTTTTAGGACTCTCCTCTACTGATGGGTCAAGCACTAGAATGTCCTCAGTGTGAGTTGGAATAGATAATAGTGCTCTCGTTCCTGATCTTCAGTAGGGATAAGAGGGGCTTCCATGAATTTTCATACTGCTCATTCTATTTGCTCTCTTCTACTTACTTCATTTTTCCTTTACTTTCCTAGTACAGGAAAAGAGGAACTGACACAAATATTATTAAATATGATTTTTCATATTATTTTTTACAGTGTGTCATTTCCATCTACATCTGCTTCCTTTATTTGTCATGTTATTGATTTATGAGCTGAAAATTCAATCACAATATTTTTCAATAACCACTGAAATTCTTCTGTAGTCTCCAGTGCACACTGGCATATTTCAGAATGCTGCATAACTCCTTGTCAGTTATCTTGTGGTAAAATAACATTTAGTAATTCTGCTGTGTGCTTGAAAGATTTAAAACCCCACTTAATCTTATTTGTTACTTAATAAATCATTATGATGTTGGTCTTGCACAGATAATAATAACAATGAGACAGTTTATTAATTAATTTATAACCATCATGGTCTGTTGAATCAGCAAATAAAATTCTAGATATGTCTGTATACTATTTAATCTATGTATGTTGGAGTTTATGTGAACTTCATTTACAAGTTTAGTTCTTGCTTTTAGGCTAAAAAGCTGTACTGTAGTGTAGCATGAATACATGGTTGCAATGAGTAAAACAGTGGTTGCACAGAAGTGTATGAGAACACTGAAGTGCTAGGACTGTTCTCTAGCACTTCAGCTTGCATGAAACAACCCAGACAGTAACAGCATACAAAAGTGAACCCTTTCTGGGCTGTTCACTGGGGCTGCTTAGTTTATGGGCATACGTGTGGACCATATGACCAAGCTCTTGTTTAACACCTGAATTCCACTCTGAGCTGTTTAAAAATTCTTCCATTAGCAACGGATTATGGCATTTGACCTAGTCCTATCAGCATTGGAAACTTACCAGAAGAGTAATTATTAACTTATGGTAGGCAGAATCACAGGCAAGCTGAGTCTCCCTCAACAGCAACACAGAAGAGAAAGCAGTTTAAACTGCAGAAGGTACCTTTTTGGCTAAGCTCAGAAAAGGCAAGAAACAGGGAATCTATCCCTGTTGAGAAAGAGTTTAAAGAAGAAAACATTTGAAGCAGTAATGATTTTCCCAGTCAAAGTCTTGGCCACACAGTCAGCCAAAGAACAATGAATCAATACAATATACCAAGTTCTGGACAACATAAGTAAAGAAACTCTCACAAATGACGTCAATCAGGATTTTGACATTTCAGTGATTTAAATCCCTATTCAGCACATGATTAACTTCAAGTCTGTGAGTCAGTCAAATGAATGAGATTAAAATTAGGTAAATTCTGCAGAAAACTGGTCAAAAGCACCGTTTATTTTCCTCTTAATTATTCCCGTTTTACACCACGCCCACTCACCCTTATTTAAAATGCAGAAACTTTCTGGTTCTTTGTGGCTAAGAGATGTGGGTATTTTTTCAATATGCAGTTTGTGTCTTCCTACATCCTTGTATAATATGTACAAGTATATGCTTATATAACATATATAGAAGAATATGACATATATACATCAAGGGTGTATGTGCATGTTGCATTTCTGTCCCTGATAATTAAATGTACGGTCTTTATATTTTCTAGCTGTAAACGAGAAATTCTCTGTCATGCCAGCCTCTGTTCTCTGTAAATGCTGCTTGTTCCTCAAAATCCTTTGTGGACTACCATAGCTAGCAAAGGCTCCACTTGTGTCTGGTTTAGAAGCCGTAACTTCTTTGTCACTCTAGGAAATCCATCGTAGAGAAGAGTGGCCTTATGAAACTCATTTCTAACTGGAGTATGTTAGTGTGTTGCTAGTGTAGCTCTTATAATCCATTAGAAATTATTTTTATTTTTACTTTTGTTATTGATCCTGTTGAACCTACTGTATCAGACTGAGATCTTCTGCTTTATGCAGCAGGTACTCCTACCGAGTGCTGTATTTGAGTCATTGCTTCTTTGCTTGTCTCAGCTGGAAGATGCTCTTTGTGTACCTCATAATGACCTGCCCTGCTGACTCATTTGATTCAATCTTTTGAAAAGGACAGTGTTGCTCTCTTCAGTTAGTAAATCAGACCAGGCTGAGCTGAGGGCTTTGTAAACAAATGTTGCTGGGCTTAGATTTTTATCTGTTTTTAAAGCCAGGTCTATATCTTTAATTATGGGATGCACTATTAGGTGTTATGTGCAAATAATTGTGTGACTGTGTGTAAAGCTGATCTTTATGGTCATTGCTGGAGCAAAACCCAAGAGGCAGGACAGAGGACAAGCAAAATGGCTTTGCTTCCAGGAAAAGGCTGTGAAACACAACAAGATGCAGAAAGGGGGTTAACTGCAGCAGGTGCCTCAAAACTCATAACTAATCAGAATTGGAGATCCAGCTTTTACTAGGTGTGTACAACTGAGTTCTCTCAGAGAGAGCCCTGTAAAATATGGCACAGAAAATTCCCAAGACTACCTAGCAATGTAGCTTCATGCAGCAGTACAGAAAGAGCATTTGTATGGGCTTGTGATAGGGTGCCATCTGAGAAGCAGCAATGTTCTCTGCAGATGAGTTCTTTATGTGTAGCTGATCCCTATACCTTCAGTTTTGGAAACAATACCTTCCTATGGAAGTTGTTAAGATAAAGCTAAAACTTGAGGAGACTCCAGCTTCCCTTATTATCCCTGAAATCGTCACTGATTCAAAGAAAAACTCAAAGCATTCTGGAATGTTTTTTTCTCCGTAGGTTTGGCAGTATAACAGTGTTACTGAAGCTCTCAGTCTGTTAAATGTCTGGAAGACCATGTAGATATTACACATAATTAGGGCAGCCACTTCCCTTTGTGTCTGATCCAGCAACCCAGTATGATTTGTGCAATATAGTATGGCAAGAATTAACATGACACATCTGAGGAAACGTGAGACCAACCTCACAGCTAATAAAACTGAAGACAGTTGGTCAAACAAAAACATCTGCAAATCTTATTTTTCTTGTCTTTGATTAAGCATGACACAGACTATGACTGAGAGGCTTGTAAAGTCTAGACAGTGCCAGATCTTATAAAGATGCTCAACATGGGTAGCAGGATGCAATCAGCTCCTTTCAGCCATTCATTTTTTTGCCTGTGGAAGGACCAGGCCAAATACAGCACATGCTGCTTCCTTCCTCCAGCGCAGAAGTGAATCACAGGACAATGGCTCTGGAGATGAAGACCATGCACCACAGGACCAAAGCTGTACCTTTTCCACTGAGAGAAGCATTAATGGTAGTCCTTTACTCACCTGAAAGCCCAAGGAGGCAGTGCTTCCTGCAATCTTAGTTCTGGGGACCTTCCAACTCCAGACTGTAATGTGAGGCTACAGAAAATCAGACTCTGAGACACTGGAATAAAAGGGAACTCCTTTTCACTACCACTTTTTTAACTTGATAGGAAGAGGAAGTACCTGATATCTGCTCTGTTCACAACAGAGGTGATCTCTGCTGCACACCTGCTATTAAGTGGCTATTGGAGCAAAAAGGTATATTGGCATCATGCTGGGCTCAAGGAAGTGTGCTACAATCCGGCTTCACACTGGTGCTTTAGGATAATGGCTTTTGTAAAAAACTGTTAAAGCTGTTTCTATGACGCTGCAAGTCATGCTTCTGCAGAGTGTGAGAGATGTTTGTTATAGTCTTTTGTTCTGCTAAGAGACTTAAACCAACAGTTTTTACCACTCAGCAGCAAATTGCTGTTTATTTTTATATAAACAGTACTGTCCTTTCTCAAGTTTATTCTTTCTATGAGAGTGACAATATTAGCCCCTTTCTTGTGGGTCCTGTGCAGTTAAACCACAGTTTTTGAAGGGCAGTTCAGAGGACTGAGTGCACCATTCCATCGAAGGCCTGACTAGTGATCAGTAAAGCAGAAAGCAATACTTGTGGATAAACATCTGAAAATGGGTTTGTCTGTTTTCTTGCAAGAGCATTACTTTGTTGACTCATATTCATCTAGTGATTCATTATAATCTGTTCTTGGACAAAACTCATAAACAAGGTTTATCCCTAAGGATAATCTTATATGAGACTGTTCTATATATTGAGATTTTCCCTTCAAGACTCACAAATCTTGTAACTCATAGAAAATCTTGATGGGGCTTAGTTTTGGACTAAATTAAAAAAAAAGTGATGTCCAGGTACAGGAGTCAAATGTCTGTAGCATCACTTAGTCTTTGTTTGCTACACTGCCACAAGCATTATTTTTCCTTATGTAAGAGTGGTAATTTATCAAACTGGATACCACCCTGCCCACAGAAAACACTGTGCTAGTAAGGGGGTTGAGTTTGGAAGCTGTTCAGCTTCCTTTAGCCTTTCCTTTTCCTGTAAGCCTGGGAAGGTAGTGGACTACAGCAAACATGCACACGTTTGTAGTTTAAACTTTACACTCAGAATTTCTGCAGAGCAGAAACTGTAGACAAAGTTGGCCAAGCTTTGAAAATGTATCCTTTTAAAATTTTTACTTTTTTTTCCCATGTTTTCCATAAGAGAATCTAGGCTTACATATAAGATCTTAGTATTTGGAATCTTAGTATCCTATTATTTTCTATTATATATAGTCTAATATATTCTGTTAGAATAAGATCTTGGTATTTAGAGATGGTCTTGCAAAAGTTAGTCCAAACTACCTGATTCTTCATGTACTGTACTGGATATAATCAGAGCAGTTGAAAGACCTCAGCATTTTCTTTTTATCTTTCTTTTCTTCCTTTCTTAGAGACTATACTAAATATCATTACAGCATTCGCTGCAGATCTGAAGCTTAAAAAATAGGTATTTAGAACTCAGATCTACAGAGCTGGTGAGGGCTTAGAGCTTAGTCAGTGCTATGAGGAATGATAGCAGAATTCTGTCCTCATGGTGGCCATGTATCTCGAATCTCAAACTCTGTGAAGTATCTCAAATTTAGATATCCTTTTTCAATCTCTCCAGAATTATGTGAGCTAATCAAGTTTTAAAATACATTACTCAAACACATACAGATTTATGCAGATTTATGCTCATTTTACATTGAATGTCAGCAAAACCAGGAAAAAGCAATGAAAATATTTTATTTTATGACCTCCAGATGCTTTTATCCTCAGTTATATAGGCAGGATCATTGGGAACAGTGCCAGGTCTGCTAACAGGAAAATTCTTTTTTTGTGTTTACTTGATCATGAATTGTCAGATATGTTTGGCATTGTAAAACCAGTACGGACTCAGAGTATCATCCACACATAGTTTTCTGATTCAAGATCTTAATCTTGAATAAAAATACCAACACTGGTGGCAATCTTCTGAAATGTTTGAAGTTCCTCTACATTACTTTTTTGGCTGTATTAAGTTCACCTTGTCAGCTCATTCAGTGACAGTTCAGACTGGTAACTGGCTACTAAAAATAAATTCTTTAAATCTAGGCACTAACATCCTGATTTTTTCAAGAATAAATAGGTAGGCTCACAGATCTTAATTATTTACTCAACCATTCAAAATAATGGTAGATTTAAGCAGCCTAGTGTACTTCAGTCATTATAGTTATGAAATTGTTGATTCAAAAAATGACAATGAACCTGGAAAAAAAGTCCAGAATTTCTGAATTTCTGCTTGAACACACTAATTTTATTGTAATAATTTCAAGTCTATAGAAAGTATGGAAGAAATCAGCTGTGGTTGTTGAAGCTAGCAAAATGCTTTTTGTTCCGTTAACTTTTCCAGGCTTTCCTGACTTGAAGGTGGCATAAGCTATAAGCACTATATTGACTATTTGTATTTATATAAAGCTAAAGGGCTATCCAGAAAATGGAGAATGGTCTGAGATAACTTGAGATTGATAATGCAATTACCAAATAATAGTAATACCAATATTTAATTAAGAGAGTAAAATTACACCTTCATATCTCGAAAGGGGAAAGTAGGTTTCTAAAGTAATTTATGATGGGTAGGGAATTTATCTGCAGTTATACTTGTCCCAAGAAATTGTGGTTTTCTCATAACTTAGAAGAGGAAGTTTGTCTAGGCAAACTCTTGTTTGGGAAATACATGATCAAAATGAGCCCTACAGAAAAAGTGCACCAAATCCTTCAAATGCAATCTTCAGAGAGGGTGTTTTTCTGTTTTAAACTGAAAATCCCAGAAGTCATAGCTTGGTGAATCTGAGACAAAAGTACATCTTTTCAGATCTCCCCATCATCTAAGCTGTTTAGTCTGTTTCTTCTTATTATTCTTATTTTCCTGGCAAAGCATGACTTGGAAACAATACACTCTTTAGCAATTCAAATATAAAGAAAGAATCAAGAAAGCAATAGCAGGGAACAGTAGGATGTGGTATGACAAGTTGTGCTGTTAGCTATGGATATTTTATAGGAAATGTAAAAATAGTCCCTGTTCATTCTTGCAAGCTTTCTTCTCAATAAGAATGGGCCATATATTTTGTTCCTGTTGTAGAAATATCTGTAATTGTATGCACTGTTTATATTAAAATAGCATGGGGGGGGATAAATTCCAGGTTTAATTACTATGGTGTGAACCTTAACAAGCTTTAATACATTCCCTAGAATCCTCCTCTCCTTACGGAGGCAATAGATTAAAATTCTAATTGAATGTGTGAAAGGGGAAATTATTGGTAAATCACAGGAAAATTTCCAGCCACTGTGACAAGAATTTTATCAGATATTGTTCTATAATGGAGACTTTACTGCTGCGAAAAAACGGGGAAGATTTCCCCCCACATGTTTGGTGCAGCAGGTAGGTCAGAGGAGGTAGGTGACTTTCAGGTAAGTGTAGAGGAAGCACTAGACAAAGTAGGTAAAATGGGTGTGAGAACCAGATGTTATTCTGCTGACAGCACTGAAGAAACTCTGATGTGAAGTTGCAGAACACCTGGCCAAGGTGGCTGCCACAGCTGTGGCTCCAGAGCAGGGAGTGATCCAATACTGTGTAATCCCATCCACGAAAAGAGTATGGAGGAGTCCACAGAAAGCAGGTGTATAGGCATCTGTATCTGTGGGAAATCTACTGCTGTGTGCACAAAAGCCCACATGCACGGAATTCTGCCACCTCTGACATTTCAGGGTTACAAGTTGCTGATGTATGATAGGGAATGATCAACGCTGTTTACAATGTATGTATCTACACTAAAATTCTCCAATGATTTTTTTCCATATCTCAATGCAATAATACTTCTGAAGAATATATTTAGAGCTGCAGGAGAGATTATTTCACACATTAATAAAAAACTCCAATGAATATTGTTCAAGAACAAGTCATGAGAGATTCAGACTCTGATATCCCATGACTAAGTGTTCAATTCTTTCATTTTGTACATAGAAATAAGCACAGATGTATGAAATGGGCAAACAGAATCAAAACAAAAATAGACAAGAATTGAAAATAAATAAATAAATAAAGAAAACCCCATAATTTTCTACCACATGTGGCAATAATTGACTGTATATTTTGGCAGTAGCTTTCCTTGCTTAACAAAACTCTAAAGTGAGACATTCTGGATATTTTCTCAAGGGATATGAGTACATTTCAGTTATTTGAATGTTGATAACACTATCAAAATATCCCAATGTTTACTTCAACTTTCTTTAATGCAATTCCTTTAATCTTTTTGGTTTAGCTTCTAAGGCCTGACTTTGTTCCCACTGAAATCAGACAAAAAACCCAAACCAAACTATGTGATCTCATTTGGGCTATACTAAACATTGCACAATAGCAGCTCTGGGACCCCCAATACAAGAAGGACATGGATCTGCTGGAGAGAGGAAGCCGCTAAACTGACCGCACAGCTGGAACCCTTCTCCTGTGAGGAAAGGCTGAGAGGGTTGTTCAGCCTGGAGAAGGCTCCAGGGAGACCTAGATCGTCTTACTGTACCTGAAGGGGCCTTACAACGAAGGGACACTTTACAAGGGGATGTGGTGATAAGGGGGAATGGCTTCAAACTCAAGGAGGGTAGGTTTAGATTAGATATTAGGAAGAAATTCTTTACTGTGAGGGTGGTGAGGCCCTGGAACCAGTTGCCCAGAGACATTGTGGATGCCTCATCCTCAGAAGTGTTCAAGGCCAGGTCAGATGGGGCACTGAGAAACCTGGTCTAGTGGAAGGTGCCCATGGCAGGGGGGTTTGGAACTAGAGGATCTTTAAGGCCCTTTCCAACCCAAACCATTCTGTGAATATTTATTTTACAGTTGGTGTTTCAAAGAGGATAGCCGGTTGTAATGCTGGCTCTGCATCCCTGCTGATTTTAGGGATGCTTGACATCAGTTGCTTTACTCAAGCAAGTAAGGGGTGCTCAAAATCACTCAAACTTGCAGGAATGGATGTAAGCTGAATATTACAGAATCTGCAGCTACAAAGATTTTTCAAGCAACTTCTAGCATTACTTATTTAAACTGTCTGTGGCTAATTTTCCTATTGATTTTATGTAACTCATAAAATTAAGAAACAGTAACACCTTTATTTTTTAAAATGAGTCCTACGTGCCTTATGTTGAAATCTCAGGAAGAAAATGCATTAAACCAAACCCGTAGAGGAGTGTCTTCTGGTGTAGAGAAGCACAGAAAAGAATACTATACTTTAAGCCATCAGTGACTTGCTCCAGAGTATTCTCTCTTCATAAAAACAAAACCAGCAAACTCCAAAACTAAACCACTAAGTTAAAACATTTTATAGGTGGGAGCTGAGCACTTCCTGCAAGATCTGGAATTTCCAAAGTCCTACTACAGTTTATAATCTCTCAAGATGTACTGATTCCCCAAGGTGCCCAGTTACCCAGGACAAATAAGCATTTACTAATTAACCTTGAGATGGGTTGAGCACTTCTTGCAGGAGATTGCTGCTGAAAGAAGCTTGATTTTGATTAATAGATTGTTTTATATAAATTATCTATGTTTGCAAAAGTTATTGATTTGTGTAGAGTAAAACTTCTGATCCATATTTTAGTTGAGAATTCTTAAAAAAAACCAAAAAACAAGAACAAAATTTTATTTGAAAGTATCTTATGAAAATTTTTGGTACTGGTTTTCGGAGAGGAAAAGGGGAAGAACGGTTTTATATTACGGCATTACACATTTTTATCAAAACGTGTGTTTTGGAATTACTTCTGGAATTTAAAATTGGTGTTAAATAGAAAATGAAAATCCCTGAATGATAAGTACAGAATATAAACCAGAGAGAACCAGTATGAAATGATTATATATTTTGTAATAATATGATTTTAAAGATTCAGCGGAAATCATAGTTTCAGGCAAGTAAAAGTCTTACAAAATTTCTCCGTTTTGAGTTCACATGGTTGAGAGGCACCATTTATCCACATCATTTACGATTAATGCCAATTTGTCCAGTCTTCATCAAAGTGTATGTCTATTTCTTCTGTCTCGTATAACGCAATTCTCATTATTGTTGATCTTTTCCAGAAAGTTATGTGATACTGCCTGGTTTGAAAGTTTGGAAGTTAGTGAGTTACTCTGTCCATCTTGGTTTCCATCTTCAACTCCCATGTTTCTTTTTCCTTTTTTTTTTTTTTCCTGGAATATAGTCTCTTGAATTATAACTTTAGAATGTGATTTGGAAGTGTGTTACAAATAGAACTGAGGATGTTCATGTTAAGATTTCTGTAACTCTGACAAAGTAAATGTCTCTCAGAGGTATCCATCCTTGCAATACTGATATTTGAAAGGAAACTTTCATCACTGCAGCCTTTGACTCTGTTATTGTAGTCACTTGCCAACCTTTGCAGCATGACAGAACAAAATCAAATCCATGTTGTATCTGTTCATTTAAGAATTTCGTGAATTTTCACAGGAAAAAAAAGTAAACTTTTCTCAAGGAAAGAATGTTGTTAATCAGAAACATCAGGCATGACCAATCCTTACCAGGAAAGGATTTAGGTGGAACCACAATGTGGTATTTTTTCACTTTGAGAAAAAAAAAAAAAAAAAAAGTTATGATTTAATTTTTCTATTGTTGATATAATTTTGAACATAAAATGACATGAAAAATGTAAATGCCTCAAGAATCCAGGTATTAGAGTACAGTTTACATGAAGGTGTTAAGACAGTGCTTTGTAAGTCTGAATATGTCTGTTCAGAGCTTGGTGCAGGACTTCTAATGCAGTTAACCAACAAACCTGAAAGCTGAGTTGAGTGAAATGCAACAGGGAGAGAAGTGCGTGCCTTCAGGGAGGGCAGCAGAGAGATTTCACTTCTTGCAGAGCACCTCACCTACAGAGCTTATTCTGAGCTGACTTTGCTATAAATCATTTTCTATTCCCCTAGAAGTACTGAACTAAATGGCAAACACTGAATTCAGTACATAATGCTTAATGTACTTTGTGTCCTCTTTGTACACATAATATACAAATATAGTATATAATTTTCTATGAGCAATATGTCATTTACTATTTGTTGACAGAAAGATAATGAATTCAGAAACGTAAATGTTAAAGGGGAAGCAGTATTCTTTCCTAGTTAAATGCACCAGGCTGACCCTCTGGAGATGTGGCTCTACTTGCAGTTTTTCCAATAACATTTATAAGTTTGGACAAGTCTTTTCATGTCTCACTATCTCCTCTCTGCCCTTTCTTTTGACACAGTCCCAACAGCATATGAATAAGCAACAGTACTTTAACTGCATCAGTGCTTTTGGATGCTGTTTTAACAGACAAAAACAGTGGTGGTACTTCATTCCTGCTTGCAATCACTTCATCTTCCCTGAAATACCTGTGTCCAGGTTCCAAATAGCAAAAGAAGTGTTAGTTAACTTACTTAGGTTATTTGAAGAGTGAAATTTAACTTAAAATTAAATAGAAGACTATTGATATACCCTCATTGTAACATCCCAAAAAAAGCTACTGAGGAAATATTTAACTGTCTGCCTGAAGAGAGCTTCAAATCTTCCTGTTGTGCTCACAGAGCTACGAATTAAGGATTGGCTCCTACTGAACATAGGTGGGAGCAAATGTGCCTAATTCCTGTGGCAGTGTTTATAACAGGTACATCTATGGTAGAGCATTTGGAGAAGCACTGGAATGAGCACTGACATTTTTGCAGCTGATCTTAGAACTTTGCAGTTAACATGGTGGATCGCTGCTGTGCCTCAGACAATATTAAATGCATTTAGTGTGTTTAATTCAGTGCTCAGGCTTAATTTTGTTTCCTAAGGAAAAGGAAGTGATATTAGGTCCTTGAGAAGGAGGAAATGAACTTATGTGTCCTTTGCTGCATGGGAAGGCAATGCAAACTTTAGTTCCAGCAGCCCACTGGACAGACAGATGGCCTGGCAACCTTGCCAGGAATTTGGGCAGGGAGTGCACAGAGTTTACACTAGCTGAGATTCAGCTGTGATGACTAAATTCCAGGGAGATGTCACCTCCTTGCAGTAGAATTTCAGGAAAGAACACAGCTAACAGCAGTTTACTGTGCCCGTCCAAAGAACATCAGATAATGAGGCCCTCTGGGAGATGTGTGACTATTTTCCTGTTCCATTTTCAGGCTATCCCCCCGTACAAATTATGCCATTTGACAAAAAAACCCCAAAAGACCAACAACATCACTGAGGACTGAGATTGGAAAAACAAGATTATCAATTCAAATCATACTAATTATAGAATGTGGGAAAAAATTATTACATCATTCAGGAACTTGGGGCACTTTTCTCTTGGATTGCATTTAATTTGTCGTGATAGTTCTTCAATGCCAGCTTAATCTTGCAGCCCTGCTGTGGGAGCTGATATGCTGTAAACTTACAGTGAGTTTTAATAGAACAGGAGGTACAATGTAAGGTCGTGAGGTTAATAAAATGTCTACTTTTCATTTTCACTTAAAGATTTGTTTCACAGAGGTTTTGCCAATATTTGAATAGGAGTTTGCTACTGCCTTCTTTTTTCTCTCCTTGACAATTTTTTTGTAAAAACTAGTGTGCAGTATGAAAATGCATGTATTCATGCAAAAGGAGATGAGGCCTGGAGAATGTTCGTAGGTGAGTTCATGCACATTTTTATGACTTTAGGTGCCTCTCTGCTCCATGTGCTAGAAAGGACTCAAAATTTCAAACCAGAAAAAAATAGAAAAATAGAAAGTTTTGAGTGCATTCAGCAGCATTCAAGCAGGAGAGGCATGCTGCTGACTGTTGAGGCAGACAGAGGTAGTTATTTTTCTGATTTGGGAAGTACTTAGGAAAGCTTGAATTAGTTTTCTGAAAATGAAGCACACCAGTAGTAAGTTCTGAAGCTGATTTATTTCTAAACAACTTTCATATTCAGGTTTCCAAATCTGACCAACATAGAGTTAATTTCGAAGAGAACTGGTGTCTGATAGTGGCTTTGCAGTGTTTGTTAAGAGGTTGGTTGTCTAAACGTCCTGTGCTGCTCTCCCACTGTTTTTTCTAATGCCTCTCTTAAGCTGGGTCACACATACAAAGGGTATAAGCCAACATATATTGTTACGTTGCCTGTCTCATTATTCAGTACTCATAAAAGTGTTACGTATTTTGCATTTCTTACAGAGCAGTTGTGTGTTCACTGCAAAGCCTTAATGTTTAAATGAAACAGAAGAATCATGATAATAACCATCATAAAATCCTACATATTGTGTACTTTGCACAGATTTTCTTATGATATCAAAACTCATATTTTTCAGCAGGTTTTAAATCATGTGTTTGAGAATCTCAGTTCTCGTTTCATTACAGGTCATATTTAGCTCTCAGGATTGTGAAAGCAAAAAGAGGTGGGGAAAAACTATTAATGTCTCATTATCTGGGATTGATCAGCATGAGCTTTGTAATATCAGATTTTGGTAATATTTATTGAAAATAACTTGTTATAAGAAAAGGACAGGGAAGCATGATATTCTGTATGGTGTCATGGGATCCTCCTCTGATCTCACTATTAACGTGAATAACACATGATGCTTTCGGATTTGTTATGAACGACTGAAGTCGTTGGGGTTTTTTCTTAGTATTCTGGTTTGCTAGATTGTGAAGCATGTTATTTGTTTCATTTTGGCTTTAGTAACTACAGATGTTTTTATTTCTCTGGATATTGTTAGATTCATGACAACTGGATAGCTTCCAACAGGGGACTGAATGGTGGCAGGATAACAGGCAGTTATATTTCCCTGGAACTGTCGAAACTCTTTTAACTTCGCTCTTATGGAAGTTCAAAAGTTGTTCATGTATGAAGGTCTACTTGTCAGAAGAGGATTGCCATTTAATTAACTTTGTCTTCCTGTCAACCAGTGTAGGTCCCAAGTTTCAATTTTAATAAGAAATGTATTGGGCTTTTTTAATATGTAAAACTAAACATTTTCATTTGGATCATGGGCACGTACCACATCAAACCATGATAAAAGAGATACAGCAGATTTTCTTGACCACAGCTCTAGGACTTCAGCTGACTTTTCTTTCAGTTTCTGGAGTCTGATCTTGCTGCTGGCCCTCCCACTATCCCCTTTTCCCTAATCCATGCTTCCATCACCACTCTCTCCCCTCTTCCATTGCATTTGCCAAGCAGCTACTTAGGAAATCTCAGCAGAATGCAGGATCTGGCCCAGCATTTCCAGCCATTTGATGTGTTTCAGCTGTAGGGAAAATGGAAAGTCAGAGCCTGAGAAACAGTGAAGTAGGGAACCAGGCTCAGTCTTTGTGAGCAAACCCTGTCAACATAAACTTACTGGTCAGATGCTGTGGCTTAGAGGGTTGAATTTACTCTGAGAGCAGGATAACAAGATTTGTTAATACTTAAAGTTACAGAGTATTTCCTTGAAGTTTTGTACTTATGTGTGTGTATCCCATTGTCTCTGTGCAGGTTTGCATCGTTTTGTCAGCTGCTGAGACTGAAAGTTAGCCCAGCTTTAAATAATGATGCACTTAATGCTCAGGTAACCAATGACCTCTTTTATTGTTTAATAAGATGACAAAATCAAACCCTCCCTGATGTCTGTAGTCATTAAGAAAAGTTTAAATAAATAAATAATTAAATCTCAGGTGGGTCAACTGAAAAGTCAAATGAAAGCAGTGCCCAGTGAATTGTTCATCTTTCCTTCCTGTACTGTGAGAAAATGAGGAGAAAATTCGTTTGCCCGGTATAACTCCAACAGTAGAGCTGGGATTGTATAGAAAGTGCATATTGAATAGCAGCATCTTCAATTGGCAAGACAGCCTCATGCAAGAAAATCATGAAAATCAGAAAAAAAAATAATCTAAACGCAGTTAGTTAGTATGCGAAAAATGTGTGTTTTCATGGATAGAGATCAAAATGGAATCAAAGCTGATGATGGGTGGGTGAGTTACTTTCCATAGCTCATGATTACTGAAGTCATTAATAGGCTGCTCAGAAAATAATATTATGTTGATAATCTAGCAGCCACTTGTGTTAATAGATTTAAGAGAAGGATACGTGTTTTGATTCACTGGGAGTTTTTTATATTAGGTTTCACATGTTGCTGGTTTTTAATTTTTAACACGAGCTGTCCAGATGAACTACAAGAGATTATTTACTTGAACCTATCATTTTTTTTTACTATAAAATTATAATTTCAGTAAAAAAAGTCTAAATATTTCCAAACATGTTGTAGAATTAACCAGCCTTTGTTCCTGATCAAAACTGAGAAGAATAAAAGAATTTTCATTCTTTGTAACAATACTCAATGAAGCTGGTAAAGCTGGGTAAAGTTGATGTGCTGACATGCAGTCTGTAAAGGAATTGTTCATTAAAACAACAACAACAACAACAACAACGTAACAACACTCCCCTCTTCAACTTCTCAGCCTTTCTTTATGTCATCAGAAACCAGAGTAAAAATGTGCTTTTATTTATACTTGGTGTGCTTTTTTAAAATATTACTATCTTGATTTGTAATTTACTTTCCACTACTGTGTCATCTTCTTCCTATTTGATAAGGAGTGTCAAAGGGCTAATTAACTAAACAAATAGTTTCAGAATTAAAATGTTTCAGTGCGTCAAAAATGCAGCAAAATAACAATCTAAAAACTCTCCTCTCCACACGAAAGAAATTTAAATGGTCTACAGTAAGGCTGGGAATTTCCTCTCTGAAACCACATTATCTCAGCTGTGATAGTCATTTTTGCTGAACTGTGGGTTTTTTCACTGATCAAATATTTTAGCCTCATTGAAACTCTCTGGCTGGACATAAAGAAACTGTGTGATTGATATGATATATCTAATCTAATTGGTTATTTAGGCACTTTTCTGGGAAGCAAATATTTAATATCTTGCCATGAAGGATAAAACCGAGACCAGACCCCCAGGTTTTCTTGACTCAAAATTACTGTCTGTTTCAAAAAAAGGCTGCAAGTTCTGTTGTTGGGTTTTGTTTTTTTTTTTTAAATGGTTTTACTACATCTTTCGTCTAAAAGGCCATTACCTATTGGGATCCTGCCTAGGAGTAACAGATAAACTGTAAAGATTAATAGCTCAGTAATGAAAGTTGCCATGATTCCAAGAAATACAGTTGTTAGCATTCATGTTAAAAAAGAATATTTGTCTTTTCCTTATGTCTTTTGCTCACACCAAGGAACATAAATCACAACACAATTCTCTGGCGAATATGCTCCCTAAGATTTTAGCCTAAAAGGAATGAAATTTGTAAAATATTACAGGCTAATTTATTGTATTAAACTATTAGTTGAATATTAATGACTACAACAGAAGCCCTAATTTACATAAAATTACTCACTTAGCATTTTAAAAACAAAGCCAATCAAATGGAATAAATTAAAAGCATCAAAAAAACCTTTCAACTTATGTTTCTCCTAAACTGATACACTAATTTGTAGTTTTCATGTAGTGACTGTGTTGAGAAATGTGGCAATTTTGTGTAAGACATTTGTGGAATAGATGAGTATCTGTATCTTTTATAAGAAATGCCTTGGCAGCTGCCAAATTTAAAACCACTTAGGAACTAATTTTCATAGAGTTGTAGAATATCCTGAGTTGGAAGGGACTGACAAGGAACACCAAAGTTCAACTACTGGGCCTGCATGGGACATCCAAGAGTCACACCATGTGCCTGAGAGAATTTGTGCAAATGCTTGGTGCTGTGATTACTTCCCTGGGGAGCCTGTTCCAGTGCCCAACCACCCTCTGGGTGAAAAATCTTATACTAATATCCAACCTAAACTTCCTTTGTCACAAATTCAGGCCATTTCCTTGGATTCTGCCACTGGTCACCAGAGACATGGCATTGATATCTGCCCCTCCACTTCCCCTTAGGAGGAGGCTTCAAACAACCATGAGGTCTCCCCTCAGTCTCCTCTGGGCTGAATAGACTGAGTGGCCTCAGCTGCTCCATGGAATGGCTTTCCCTCTGGACCCTTCACCATCCATGTCGCCCACCTTTGGATACTTTTCTTATATCTTTGTGTGTTTTTTATATTGCAGTACCCAAAACTGCACACTTCAAGGTGAGGCCACCCCAGTGCAGAGCAGAGCCAGACATCCCCTCCCTCAACTGGCTGGTGACGCTTTGCCTGATGTCCCCCAGGACAAGGTTGGTTTTATTTCATCATTCAGGAAAATTACAGATGTAAATTGCCTCCACTGCTTGATATATAGAGTAAAAGGCTTTGGACTGCTGGAGTGGGTTGACCCTGGCCAGATTCCAGATACCCACTAAGGTTGTTCTCTCACTCTCTCTCTGCAACTTGACAGAGGAGAGAGGAAAAAACCCAAACAGCTAAGGATTCATGAGTAGAGGTAATAGCTGAGAGAGGTCATTTGCTAATTATCTTCATGGGCAAAACAGTCTCAAAGTGGGGATAGTACTTAAATTTATTACAAACAGGATAAGACTTAAATTTATTATAGGATAAGAGCCAAAGAGTGAGAAATAAAACAGTCTTAAAAACACTTTCCCCCCACCCCTCCTTCTTTCCATGTTCTCCCTCCTTCCCCCCGCCAAGCGGTGCAGGGTGGGGACGGGGAATAGGGGTTATGGTCAGTTGTTGTTTTGAGGTGCAGTCGAGTCTCTGCACCTCGATGGACCTCCATGGGCTGCAGGAGGTCAACCTCCTTCACCATGGTCTTCACCACTGGCTACAGGGAGCCACAGCTCTGAGTCCTTCACCTGCTCCCGTGGGGTCCCTCCCATGGGAAACAGTCCTTGATGGACCTCTCCAACGTGAGTCCACCCCTTGGGCAAGAGTTCTTCCCGATCTGCTGTCCCGTGGGTCACTCCTCCATGGGGTGCAGTCCTTCATGGATGAGCTGTACCGATGTGGGTCCCCCACAGGACCACGAGTCCCACCCAGGAAAAACCTGCTCCAGTGTGGGCTTCCTTCTCCATGGGCTGCAGGTCTCCTGCAGGACCTCACTCCATCCTGGGCCTCCCACGGGGTCACAGCCTCCTTCCTGCATCCACCTGCTCCAGCCTGGGCTCCTCCATGGGCTGCAGGAGGGTCTCTGCACCCCGATGGTCCCATGGGCTGCAGGGGCACAGCTGCTCCACCATGGTCTGCACCACGGGCTGCAGGGGCCACAGCTCTGAGTCCTTCCCCTCTCCTGTGGGGTCCCTCCTCCCCCTCCTTCTGCACTGACCTTGATTTCTATGTTGTTATCCCATGTTCTCACTCTGCTCTTCCCTGGCTGGAATTTTTTCTGCGCAACACTTCTGTGTTCTTAAACACGTTACCACAGAGCTGTTACTGTCACTCCTGATCAGCTCGGCCTTGGCCAGCAGCAACAATTCCATCCTGGAGCCGGCAATCATTGGCTCCACAGGACAGGAGAAGCTTCTAACAGCTTCTAACAGAAGCCACCCCTGTAGCCCACTCACTACCGAAACCCAGCCACAGAAACCCACGACAACTGCCTTAAACACAAAATACAACTGGAAGTCTGGCTTTAAGTCAGACTGTACAAATGTAAATTATTAAATGTAAAAAATGTAATGTAAATGAATTTATTAAATGTAACTTTACATTTTACGTAAAGTTATGTGAATGTAACTTTACATTTTAACTTTACATTAATAAATGTAATTTATTAAATGTAAATGTTTTTGTTCCTATTTATAGGAAGACTAACAATGATTTGAAGACACTTCTGTATACTAGAAATCTTGTCACTCATGTTTACTAGGAGATAGGGACTATAGTCAAAGATCAGATTTTTAAAAAAAGGATCTAGATAGCTGACTGAGAAATAGACAGATGGTAAACCATGTATCCAAAAGGGTAAAATCCCTTAAAAATCCTTGGCTGAGAGGCTGGCTACCATGGCATAACCTTTGCCATAGGGGGCATTCAGAAAACTTTTTTTTTAAAAAAAAGGAATCCTTGAAGATTTGTCTTGTGTGTATATCTTCACCTACTTTGTAGCCATTTATCTCTATGGCCTCCTGCAATAAAGAAACACTGAAAAGCGCTGCAAAATGGAAAACACAGTCTGTAATGGCACTCTAACCCTGCTTAACATATTCAATCAGTACAGCCCAAAAGGCATTACTGAATTCAATATTAGCTAGAGAAATTCCAGTCACCGTCCTTTAAAAAAAGTCTGATGGTAAAGGGGTAAACACTATTATGCATGTAGGCCATACTCTGGAGCTTTTGGCAATTCCTTTATCATTATAAAAATATACTTTGTACTGGGCATCAGGGTGTCATGGTATCTGCAACTGTCCTTTACTTTTCCTGGATTCTTTGTCACCAAGGTGCAAAGTAGGGGTTGTGGCATCTTCAGACACTGTTAAAGTTCGAATTTCTGGCATCAGCCTTTGCTACAGAGAAACTTCAATATAAATATTTATATGTTCTTACATAGAAGTTTAACATAAATAAGCTACAAGCTGACACAAAGAAGATGATGTTTTCAGCATGAAGTTGAAAGTTTCAGAGCACTAATAAGAAGCTATAGTGACAGTTGTTTCATTACAGCTGTAACTATTGACGGCAAGATCAGCATCCATGGCATTAAATTAAGAATCAACAGATTAGCTGATTCTTAATTTGTTCTGATGCAAAGACGATGTCTTACAAAGCTGGAGAGACAAGATTCTTTCATCAGTGTTTGAATAATCTTTGAATTAGATGAAGAGAAATAATTAGTGACATAACACAATTATAAAAACACATTTTCAAAACAGTTCAGCTTGCATTCTTAGTTTCAATAAAATGCATGTAAATATTTAGCTAAGCATGGATTGCTTACAAGCAAAGGACTTTGCTGGAAATTATGTCAAAAATATTGGAAAAAGGTTAGGATCAAGAGTTATTGTCAAATGAAAAGAAAAATAGTAATTGGAAGAAGTTATAGTCAGAGGAGATAAAATATCCCAAGATTTTAAATTGATCCCCAGGGAAGTGATGGAGTCACCATCTCTGGAAGCGTTCAAAAAACAAGTTGACACGGCACGTCATGATATGATTTAGTGGGCATGGCGGTATCTGTTTGATGGTTGAATCTGATGATCTTGGAGGTCTTTTCCAAACTTTTATATGATTCTGTGATCTGAAAAGTAGTAAAAATATATATAAGCATGTTTCTGAAGTTGATATCAGCTGCAGAGAACCAGAGTTTTGGTCTATAATGTGGAAAGATTATGGAGAAACAGGCAGGAAGCTAATACAAAGTGTTTGAGTGTCATGAGAGGATATTCCTTGATAGGTTCTGCAGAAAGACTAAAGACAGTTTCTAAAATATTGAAGATTCTTTAAAATTAGTATATCATAAATCCAATAATATTTCTTCATGTTTCTCCTGCTCTTTTTGATTTCTAAACAGTATTTTTATTGTTTTTTAATGGTCACATCAAAATTTTGTACTCTTGTTCCACCAGTTGCATGCGTAGACTGGGCTTCATTTTGTTCAGCAGCAAATTAGTCACCCAAAATCGTTCGTTTAGGTTATCTCTGGGTTTGTGGTGGAAGAGTATTCATTCCTTACAGATAGGGTGGGTAGGATGTTTTGTTCTTGGGAAGTGTCTCCCAGGTTAACTTCAATAGCAGTTTATCCTGGCTATGTACCTTTCATATGTCTAATATTTGGTGAGATGAGACTAACACACAGTGAGAAGACAAGCCTTTTGAAATACTTCTTGGGACCTAAGTTATTGTAATAGCGAAGAGGTGAGGGATAACTATGGTTAACTAATAAAGGTATGCTTATTTAGTTCACATGCGACGTAAAACTTGCAGCTTGGTCACTAAAATGAAGATGCATTTACCTATGCAATGTTTGTGTCTGTACTTCATTACACGGTCACAAAATGTTTTGGTACAAAAGTAGTTTTCTCTGCATACAATCTTCTTCTAGAAAGGCTGACCCTTTTCTCATATGAAAACCAGCAACTTGGGTTAAATTTTCCTAGGCAATGTTGTTTTGTAAAACCCTGTATGTTATGACACACTGATGAAAGCCAATGTGATTCAGTAGAAAAACTTGTTCACAGAAACAAAGTCTCCTAATCCAGTTAGTTGTTTAATTGCACATCTGGGAACAGCTTGCTTCTGCATATATTTAAATTTTAATTGTCTGCTGAGTACAGATCTTTGCATTATTTCTGAAATTCAGGAGCTCTGTTATAATTGTACTTAGTCAGGCAGTCTACCTCAGTTCTAAGGGGAGTGCACCTGCATGGATGCAGATGATAAGAGCATTCTGATGGTAATAACATTCAGACTAATGCTATGCAACTGAAGTAGTGTGCAAGATGAAGTCTCCAAATATTTTGAAGAAACGTAAGACCATAGAAGCAGAATTCCTTTTAACTACATGTTTTCCTCAATGGACTTCCATGTATTTTTTTCTCCAGCTCCTGGTTCTGGACATTTAATCCTCACATTTGATAATCCCTGTTTCTGCCTTAGTCTAGGTATTTCTGCAATCAGACATTTCCTTGGTCTTGCCTCTGAAGCCCCAGTGTTCTGAGTTCCCTCTGGGTAGGCAGTCCTCTCCCTCGCCAGCACCTCTTTTGGTTCTTAGTCATCTTTAGACAGAGGGGTTCTTCTCTTTTGTTAGTTGGATCTAGCTCTGGATTCTGATTTTAATGTTAAAACTTCATTTCTCCCCGTGTGTTTACACAAATGGACAACTAGGCAACTAGAATTGTCTTGCGACATCTCAGTTATTTGGAAACAAGTG
Source organism: Oxyruncus cristatus (assembly GCA_013399855.1). Lineage (NCBI taxonomy): Eukaryota > Metazoa > Chordata > Aves > Passeriformes > Cotingidae > Oxyruncus > Oxyruncus cristatus. Next base: position 70,828 of record VXAY01005257.1, on the reverse strand, counting down.
AATTTCCCACACAAATGGTGGCAGACCATGACCAGGTTTCTCCCACTGTCATCAGAGAGGGAATAAAGCCATGACAGGGGGTGAGAGAAATCACCTTTTGTTTTGCTACTCCTGCTGCTGCAGGTGTAGGCAAGAGAGAAAGGGGGCCTTGCTGTCAGGAAAAGTCTCCATGTTTCTTGTAAATCTTGGTTCTGAGTTGTTGGTAGAAGCAGTCGGTAAGTAAACTTGCCTTTGCAGTGCACTATGAGTGACTGCTTTATCACCCTCTGCAGAAAACTGCCGTAGGTCACTGGCCTCATCTTTGTCTAATGCTGGTCCTGATCCTTGGTGTGAGAAATGCACTGTTTGTGCAATGCCCGAATTCACTTTCTTTGTGTACTACGTAAGTACTTTATCCTCGGAGATTTAGCTCCTATACCTCACACAAGGCAGGTCAGGGAATTATTCTCCAATATAGTCAGTACAGAGCCTTGCCAAAACGACTTTCTTCATGGAAGCCCCTTAGAAAAGTTTGTTTATATTGAGCAAACAACTTTCAGGGAAGGAAAAAGAGAACAATCAGTTATTCATGCAACAAGTCTGGTTTGGCTAGAGGAAATGTTCCTAAACCATTACAACTCCTTTTGAATGCTAGCCAGCATGAAACACAGAAGTAAAGTTAAATGCAACTTCAAGTAGCTAGTGATGAAGGAGTTTACCAAAGACAAATGTCTCCAAGCACTTGGGGTACCAGACAGTCAGAAGAAAGATGACTTTCTCAGACAAGGAACTACAAACTAAAACTTCATCATCAATTAAAGGCACCATAAAAATGAAATCCATGATATTTAGCCTTCTTTGCAATTTTCAGAGTAATTTAACACAAGGTGTATTTAAGATTATTCCTTCTGTCTGATTTCTTTTACCTGATGTGTCTTTACTTGTCCTTATCTAACACAATTGCTTTTAATTAAGGCAATCTGGATGTGGACTTGGCAGCTGTTGCAGTGGGGTAAATCACAACCAAGTCCTTGAGTGCAGAGCTGCAGAGAAGGAGGAGATGTCAGGGTGCCAATTTAAAAATGATGTGTAACATTCTGCACTTCTATATTACAGCTGGGTGTGTTGTCAGCTCCTCCTGAAGATGACACATGGGCACATGGGCCAGGATACATCCCATCTAAACCATGGTACTTATCTGAGGCATCTAAACTAGGAGCTAACTTTATGTTGCCTTCATGTCTAATTGGAGAGTACAAGCACCTCTGGAAGGTAATTCAGCTCACTTGGGATCTGGCTGATCTGGCAGGTGCCTTCATCTGGCTCCTTTGGTTGTGCAGAGGATGGAGACTGACTAGTGTACCATTATGCGTGCCTCAGGGAGGTCCACACTTAGATGAGGAAATTTAGTCCACCATACTCTGTTGCCTGGCTATATCCCGACTCTCAGTCAGACTCTAAGATTTCGCATAAATTGAATGGAGATAGACACATAAGGATGAAAACCACAGCATGCTTTTATGGAGAATTGCCTTAGCCAAGGAAAGTGGTGTGCATCAAGGTCACTGTGCTGTTAGTGTCTTAAGTAGCACAGCAACCACAGCTCTGAATCAAGGCATGTTGCTTTGCCTATGCCTTGTCCATATAAACATGGACATTGTGTACAGTTTCCTACTACTAACAGGAGGACAGAAAACCTCTTTAGGTCCACTTCTCGTGGTGGAGTCCAGAAGAAAAATCTGTGTGTGTTTCTGAATTCCAAATAACAAAAACGTGCCAGAGCTTCTTCTGTATGAGAAAATTTAGACTGTTCTCCCAGGCAGAAGTTTTTTATGTATTTATCAGACAGAGCAATTTGATCAGTGTTTCCAAATGCATTACCAGTATACTGCTCCAAGCTTGAGGAGTTGTACAGCAAATTAGGGCTACATCCAAGTGGGAATTCAAGTGTTGCAATGCTGAGCCTTTCAACACTAAAGCACATAATGTCAGCAGCAGAGTCCAAAGCTGAAAGTGGATCTTGGTTCCCTCTGCAATGCACAAGGACTAACAGGTTACTCAAAATTGGATTCAAAACACAGCAGCACATTGAGCAGGAGCCTGTATCAATTGTAAGTGGGAAAGTCTGAGGAGTGCAGCGCAGTGCAATGTTAAACCAACAATGATATATACACTAAAAGTTCAGAGTCCAGTGAAGGATTACTTTTCTTTCTGAAATGTAAGGATTTGCTCTTTCTATTTCCCCTGAGTCATTCTGCATACCCATGGCACTAGTAACGCTGTTGGTTGAATTCATTGCCACCTTATTAACAGAGGCTTAGATTCGTATGTACTTGTTTAGTGTTTTAGCAGCAGGGGATCGCCAAGGGGGTTCTTCCCAGAAAAATAACAACCAAATGGGATGATGTTGGAAGTAAGGCATGAGGAAACAGAAGCTGTGCTTTGTTTGTGTGTGAAGGTGCTGTATCAATGGCTGAACAATTCCCACAGCAGTCTTACAGTGCCAGGAAGAGTGAGTGGGCAGCAATTTGGACGGGGGTGCTCACACAAAGATCACAGGAGAAATTCTGGCAGCAGTTCCCCTCTTGTTGTTTGGGGCCGTGACACAAAGTGGATGTGGTAGGATCAGTATTCAAGAGGGAGTACACAAATAATCCCTTGACTGAAAATAGTTCCACCACGATGTTAGTCATCTGGGGTAAGACCCAAACCACAGCATACTGATCGAAGAAAGCTTGAGGCCTTGCCTAGTCTAAAAAATGTGAAAAGAACTGTCTGCTCTGCAGCTATGTAATCTGAGTGCTTTAGCATATGTCTAGATTTGCTATGTTTTATGTCTATATAGACAATGTCACCTACCATTGGAAAAAATTTTCTGTACTTTTTATACAGCTTCACAGTATGAGCTACTGTGTTTCATCAAGGCAAACAGAAGTGGTTTTTTTAAAGTATTTCTGTTATTTTAGTTACTATTTAGATTCAAAAGGGAAGCTGGCAAGCCAAAATAAATTGTCTTTGATTAGAAGTAGCAAAACAAAACCTGAATCTTTAGTTAAAGTCATCTCCTGCAATGCTAATGGAGAAAACCCAAACACAGGAGACTATAAAATTTGTTAAAGCCCAAGCTTAAGGGTTTTTAAGAGTCTGCTTCACTCACCAACATAACACAACAACGGGTTGCTTTTCACGTGGACTTCTTGTCTTGCTGCTCTCAGAGACCCAAAAGTAGACTTGAGCGCATATGTGATACTTTTTGGAATGATGATCTAATTGAAATCTGTGCAACAATTTTCCTCCTTCCTCAAAGGAAATATGACCTTGTTTTGCCTGCATGGATTCCTACCCTACATGACCAAGTACAGAAACTATTTTTGCCACTAATTTGGGAAGTTAAGGTGAGAAATTAAGCCTGGAAGTAGAATCTCGCCGTATACCTGTGATACATACAAAACTTATATATCCCCCAAAACAGGAAACAAAAAGCACCTAATCTGTATCGTGAAGCAGAGATCTGGTTCATATTCACTATTTTCTGTTTAATGGATAAAGCACAAGCAGGACCATACTATGTAGTCTTATTTTGACATTATTCGTATTTGTTTTTCCTTAAGCAAACTGAGGAAATATAACCTGGAGGAAACCAACACATGCACATGTCAACTGTTGCTAATTTTGACGTATTTATCAATATGTTGCTGTCAAACTGGGAGATCATTTCAAATCAGTCCCCAGGTCTCCTCTGGACAAAAAAAAATAAATCCATAATTTCTATTCTGAAATGGAAATGTCCATTCTGCACAGACAAGTAAACAAGCAGACAAAAAGGCACAATATTAACCTCTTGGAGTTATTGTATGTGTGATCTCTTTCAGAGTGTGCCAGTCACTGTCATGGTTAGTAGCGAACTTCTTTTAAAAACTTGATGACATCCTGAGCTCCTGCAGTATGAGAAAAATTCTGCAAACCAAACTTACAAGAACGGGAACACAAATTGTAAGGCCAATGCAAACATGAACAGTCTTGCTCTGATTTAAAAAAAAAAAAAGGGGTTTATTAAATCACAGAATCAGATGGATTGGAAAGGACCTCTGAGATCATCAAGTCCAACCCTTGACCACCACCGCGGTTACCAGACTATGGCACTAAGTGCCACATTCAGCCTCCTCTTAAAAACCTCCAGGGATGGAGAATCCACCACTTCCCTGGGCAGCCCATTCCAGTGCCTGATTACTCTTTCTGTAAAGAATTTCTTTCTAATATCTAACCTAAACCTCCCCTGGCACAGCTTAAGGCCATTATTATGTCTTTTGAACATTTCAGACATCTGCACCAATCCCAAGGTTTGGAAACACATTTCAGTTTTTAACAGGAATTAACAAGCATTAGGACTTTGATTCTTGACTCAGCTTTCACTTTTATTTCAGTCTGAGAAAGATGATTTCAATTGCTTTTTTGTCTTTCAAACATCTAACTTTTATTGACGTAAATCATAAGAGGTTTTAACCTTTTATGAGCAACCCATATTTCATAGTGATTTTGAATGAGTCCTCACTTTTTCTAAATAATGACTTCTATAAGAATTAACCAGATTGACTAGTTTTAAAACATAAGGTACATGTTACTGTTTCAGAAAGGGGTAGCAGTCAACTTTTCATAGAAAAAATCCCTTCCCAAATCAGTGCTAATATTCTATATGCACCTTGATGGTTCCTGAAGCTGTACTAGTAAGCAGCACCTGTTAAGCTGGTTGCTGACATTGATTACACTTGAACATATTTCAGAGTCCTCTTGCTTTAACTCTGTTCAGGGTTTTGTTGTGGGGTTTTCTTGTTTGTTTACTTGCTTGAGGTTTTTTTTGTTTCTTTTTGTTTTGTTTGTTTGGTTTTGTTGTTTGTTTTTAATGTTACATTTCCTTGCCATTGTTTCTTTGTTTGTTTTGTTTTTAAAAACTTAAAATTGATTTCTACAACCAACAAATCATTCTACTTCTCGTATGTTTAAAAATGTCTAAAAATGTATTGTACATCATTGTAATGCCGGGGCTATGATATACCTTTAAAATAGATTTGAATAAATCAGTATACTAATTAAAAAAACAATTTCAGCAAGTCAGTATAAAACATGGTTTAATCAGATTGGTGTAACTTTCTATTCTGGAAATGTTTGCATTAATTTAGCTTGCACGTGGTAAGCAATACTTCTAGTGCTCCAAGACAGTTGTTTTTATACTGAAGCAGCTCCCTCAGGGTTATCCCAGCGTGAATCATTTTTCCTTGTTGTTCAGCTGATTGATATGTTTTAGTCACAAGGATGTTTGCCTCTTTCAGAAGGGACTTTATTATACTTACAGCACTGACATGGAAGACATACTGCTAAGTTTTGGATCAGCCCTCTGTGATTTAATTAAGTCTTTTCATTGCCAAAGTCAGTTTAATGTGTCTACTCAACATTATAAGGGAAGTGAGATACTTATTTTATGAAACATTACATTCTGCAAAGAATTATGTAGTTCTGGAATTCTGTAGAGGGTTATAAAGGGTCTAGGTGGGTGTATTTGTAGCTTATCATGACTGCAATTCACTTATATCTAATGTCTACTCCAGTCTGTATGAAATGAGCTAGATGTTCTCTATTTTTTGCACTATTAAATTCAGGAGGTGTTACTGTGTAGAGAAATACAGTGATATTGGGTGAAGCATATTTTTCTACTAAATTAAGAAGAAGTTCAATATAAAAATGGAGAAAGTATTTATTATAAAGATGTAGGCATAAATAAGAGAATTCTTGTATTTAAAGACTCAAAATGAATGTGGCTAGTTCTCTCACCTACAACAGCCAGATCTTGTGTGTAATCAACTTTATCATGTAGAATAATTTCCAAGTATCTTTATCATAAATATCGTAACTCTATCATGTCAGTCATCTTACAAACATTACTTCTGTCTTACAGTTAATTCTTTGAAAAATGCTAACTTTTGTTTTTCTCCAAACAGTTTCTTTATAATGTTTCATGAATCTATGAAGTATATTAAATGATTGTGCTGCATTGATTTACAACAAGTTTGATTTGACAGAATGAGCAAAGTAATACATAGTCAAAAAAATACTTACCTTTATAAATTTGTGGCAGCTAATAATGGATGTGGAGCTGTGCTTACGTAAGTAAATGATATAAATAATTTATATAAAGAAACTTCTACATAAGCCCATAAGGTACAGATTTGTCACTAAAATCTTCTTGGCATATGCTACACTATGTTTGGAATTTTATCATTGTCAAATATATGTATGTCATACAAACCTTTTAAAAGACCTGTTCACACATATTGCTTACATAGAACAAGCTTGACCATAGTTGTTATCATTCCATTAGTCCTGAATTTGTAAGTAGTTTCAACATTAATACATCTGAGAGTAGAATCAGGGCTTGTGAGTGCATCTATAATGTTATAAAATTCCTTGACTGAATGAAGTGTCGTGCTATTCCAGCCTTTTGTTTTGATTCACCAGAGAGAGCTTTTTGATCTCAAGATACTTACCTTAACACTTTCCAGAACACAATACCATATGAAAGCAAGGGTTCACAAAGTATGAAGCTGGTGCCTGAAGGGACTCCTGTCTGTTTTGACCACAAACACCCTGCAGATGATATATTAATATATGTTTTTATGTTGATATTACATATTTATATTTACATTGATAGGTGTTGTACTTTATCCATCAGAGTCATGAGTCAGTCCTTCCTGACATCAATTAGTTTCAAGTACCCTGATTCTCTGTGACCAAAGTCTGCATGACTCTGCACACTGTATTGATTAGGTCTGGATGGAAGGCAAAAGCAGCCCATGGCATTTGATGATAGAAAATATTATCCAAAATTTATTTGATTATGCTGGAAAAAGAAACTTTTATAGAGAATCTCCTGATGCCGGAAGGTCTGAAAACGTGTTTTTAACTTAAAATGGCATAATCGCCCCCTTGGGATATCTTAATTTTGAAGTTTTATGCAGTTCTGCTGGTGCTATACTCTGACTTTACAAAGGCTCAAATGCTTAGGGAATGACTGGACTGAGCCAGTGTACAGAAAATCCATATCTAAGTTCAAATTTGCTGTGCACACTATGTAAAAATCCTCTGTTGTAACATATTTGGTCTTTCAAATACCACATGGCAATGACACTTATGAAAGAATATTCAGAACAATAACCACATCATCAATTTTTTCTGAAAGTGGTTTTGTTTGTGGCAAGGACAGGCAAGGCAAATCATAACAGATGCAATGAATAACAGAGGAAGGTATGACAGTTTTTGAATGCCAGGGAATAGGTAAGAGCAAGACTGAAATGTGCAAAAACCAGAAATTTGGACAAGAGAAAATGGTGATAAGGGACAGGTCTGTGACATTTCATTGATATAAGGAAAAAATGGCTTGGGAAATGTGCTCTAAAAGACTCATAGTCCCTGTGTATTGTGTACAGAGTGTTGCAGCTGAAGTCTATTTCAAGTTTTAAACAGAAATACAAACATTTTCAAAAATCAAGAAATGTGACAGAATGGCCACTAAAAATTCAAATATTATTCTGTCAAGGGTCATGTATTACCTGGATAAATGGTTGAGTACAGAATAAAATAAGCATATTGTGTCTTCATAGGTTGGAAATTCCTCTGATTCTAAATTTGTTCTGGATCATGTAGACTCCTTATGAGGAAAATTTGGTTGAACATGACTTGTCTTGGTGAAGAAAAACAACCATCCCATGACACTCCCAGTGTTCTGGGAGTTCTCTCAGTCTGTTCCTTACTTTGGAAGGAGAGGCTGATGTGAGCTCTGCTGTACATGTCCCAGGTTGAGAACAGAACTTAAAAGTGTGGGGCAACCTTGAGGAATTGCCTCTCTCTGTGTGCTTGGTTGACAGCATGGGCATATTTGTATCTGCCTCTACAGTGTAACACGACTGTAATGAGTTTGTGACATGTACTTCAATGGGAAAAAGCTTTAAAAATTGGACTCTAGAGTTCTCGAAGTGTAATGCTGACATTTACTACCATGTACAAAAAGAGTCCTTTGTAGGCACACAGAGGCAAGTCAGTCTCCAGTCAGGCTGTCAAATACAGAGCACAATTTTAATTGTATTAATAAATTTAGAATTTCATTCTCCTATTTCATGAAGTTGTGAGACTGCTTTTTTCCTAAGTTCATAAAATGATAATTTTAAAGCTCTTTACTTTTACCCTAAACTCAGTTTAGAGTCAGAAGGTGCCTCTGTAGAAGCAATGACAGCAACTTCAAATGAGATTAATAAATATCACCTGATAATACAATGATTCTCATCAGTGCAAACAAGTAGCTCACAACCTCTGTTAGTGACAGAGGGAATGTGCTTCTGGATGGAAGACAATGCACGTGTGCAGCACAACATGTCCAGTGCAGCTCAGTACAATATAGGATGATACATTGTTATCTAAATGAGAGTGTTGTTAAGGCTGTCCAGTTTGCCTTCACCTGTTCTACCAGAGACACACAGGGCCTGTTTCATAAGCCGAATCATAGCCCCACAAGGCAACTTGTGACACAGCGAGAACCACCAAAATAGAAAGCAGGCAGTGCTCACACCCTGTTTCCTTGAGTGCTTGGGATGAGTTTCTGCTTAACTTGGGGGTAGCTCATCTAAGCATTGCTGACCAACATCTGTTTCGAGCTGGGCTGGAAACCTGCCATACTCAATGGCCTATAGAAAAGGAATAGTTTCTGAAGTCTAAAATCTCTTGCAACAATGTAAGGATGTGCTGGAAGCTCATGGTTAGGCTCTTGATTAGGTTCTTTACCCAGCGGCTTGCTGGGCACTCAAACAGGCTCCCCAGGGAAGCGGACATGGTTCCAAACCTGCCAGAGTTCAAAAAGAGTTTGGAGAATGCTCTCAGGCACATGGTGCAAGTCTTGAGGTTGTTCTGTGCATATTCCATGATTCTGTGATGGAAGTAGTGTTATGAGTCCTGTAATAATTCTCTCAACTGCCTGAAGTTCCTTAAGTTTCTGCTGCACTGTAGAAGATGCAGTAAAGTTACTTTAATCGAGTGATACATATAATGACATTGTGATGTAAGTCCTGTTGCCTTAACACAACTGTCCATTGTGTCCTTTCTGTATTCTGGGAGTAGCTTGGACATGGACATCCTTTGACTTTGCTAGGCTCAGCACTGTGACATACCATTCTGAGCGTAGCCTTCAGCCCGCTTTTAGATAATATGTATGCACAGTAAGCCAGGTTTCCTGCAGGTTCTCTGAGAGGAAATTTGACAAGGTGGCATTGTGGCTGATGATGAAAACCTTGTAGGAACCTCTGGAACCAGTCAACAGAAGAATTTGTTCTGTTGAAATTTCTCCCTGGCTGTAGGGCCGTGGGTTTGCCCAGTCTAGCAGTCATTTACAGTGGCCAGAGCATGTAATAAGACTTCCTCTGCCTTGTTTGCAACTTCCTTTGTGTTGCTTGTCTTCCTCTCAATGTGTTCCTTAGGTCATGCATTTTTAGTGAGAGGACAGAAAAGCTGCATTTAGGGAAGTAAGGCAGAGATCAGAAACCCCCTTTAAACACTGCAGGTTATGCAGAAGCCAGATTACAGTGTGTTTTATGCACTCTTCTTGGAGCAGACTGGTCATTGTCCTAAGTAGGACAAAGGCATTTGTAAAAATAGGGTCTAAATTAATGACCTAGAAAACCAAGATGGTTACTAGTGCAATCTTTGAAGCAATTGTATACATGCTAACTGGGTCATATAAATTTGTGGTATGACAGCTCATACAAGGAAGTTATAAATAGATGCCAGGAGGAAGTAGCATAAGCAGTAACAAATATGAGGCAATGCAGGCAGAGAGATGACCTTTTGATTCTATTCTTCTCTTTTTTAAACATTTTTTAGCAAAAGATGTAAGTAGGAAGGGTGGTTCAGGGAATTTAATGACATTAGCGCTTCCTCAATCAGGAAAAATGTAACCTTCAATGTGTGGATGCATAAATCTGGCACTTCGTTTGCTGAGCTGGAAACAGGGCATGTGAGATGTGCTAAGATGTAGAATAGTGATTCCTCTAAGTGACTGGCAAAGAAAAGAAAGACAGTATAACCCTGTAACTTCTCTAACTTTCAGGGATGGTTAAATACAGAGGAATGTTTATTCCTATACAAAAAAAGGACAAAAATTGGACTTTTGAGGTATATTCATGCTATTTGTGATTCTACAGAAGGGGCTGATTTTAAAATAAAATAAACACACCAAAGCCTGTAGCGACTAAGTCATAAGATTTTTGCCTTAACTAATGTTGTTAACTACTTTATAGCCAACACATTGTTATTTGATTTCCAATATAAAGGGTGAGTGGTTTTTTACTACTTCTTTCCTATGGAATTACCAACTTGTATTCCTGATGGTTTTGTCCCAGGGGTGGTTGTGTGTCAACAGTGAATACTAAGACTTTTTTGTCAAAGCAATCATTGGGTGCACTGCCATTCATTTGCATAACGGATGTTCCATAATCTAAATATGGTTTTAATCAACTTGCAAAACCACACCGACCAGCAAGATTATCTTCTGCTACAGCATTTTACAGGAAGTTTGTGTAAGAGACCTTAGGTTTCATAAGAACAAGATGCTCAGCTTTAGACAAGAAAGAATTAGGAGTTCCAAGTTGCCTTTACCTCTGAAATGTTATGTAGAAATTAGGATCTCTCATGAAACATTTTGAAAACTGTCTTTAGGAGTAGCATTGCAAATATTTTATTTCAGGATGAGTAACAGAGGAGCAAATAAAGGTCAGGTTTCTCATCCTGGTTGAATTCAAATGTGATATTTCAAAATACACAGAGTTATTGATGGTTTCACTTATTTTTATTTTTGGAATGAAGCTCACCTTGATGCAGTGAACCAGCACAAGACCAGATATTATTAAGTTGCATGTTTATTACTGTGCATGCGTTTCACACTGGCCTATTACAGAGTTGACTTATCTCCTCATCTTTTGCTAATTTATCTCCCTAAACATTTATTTACTTTCTATCACTGGTCTCCCTTGTTCAAAGTAATGTCTAATCCTCTTCATCTTGTTCTTCCTATACCTGAGGGGTTGCTTTCCTTCACTCTTGTGAAGCCTCCATTTTGCACTTGGTCCAGAAATTCATGTAACTCTGAGCTTGTCCCTAAAGTGCAATACAGCGCATTGCATGCATGCCTGAGCTAATGGAGCCCTGGAATCTGGAGGAGGATGGCCATGTCAGCACAGTGATGCCAAGCTCATTACTTGGGTGCGGTATCACACTAGTGCTGCTCTCCTGCTTCCAAGACACAAACTGGCAACCTGGCACTCTGTTGCTGTGTAGACAGACCTGTTTGGGTATGTGCTAGCTCAGGTTCTCCCTGTGCACACCCTTGCACAATGCAGACATGCTTTCCAATTCTGTTCAAAGGGCTTTGCCAGTCCCAAGTTTTGCATAGCCTTTATTGTTAAAATCATGCTGATGTTAACTTTTGCTAATTATGTCATTGTTTGATTGAGTGCAAGTAAGTCTTCTCGGGAATACAAGGAGGTTTTTTTTACTTGCACATGTTCTCAGGGGAGCACAACATGCTAAGGTGTTCTGGACATTCAGGCCTCACAATGCTCCTGGATCATACATGCCTCGTAAAAGCATTTATATAACACAATTGCAAAAACAGAGAACATTACTAGATTACGCACCAAAGTGATTCATTTCAGGTGCAGAACTTTGTGTTAGAGCCAAGTCAATGGTGTTATGACATAATTTCTTGTATGCAGAAATATTTATGTGTTATTACAACATTTTCTTGCTACAGGACTGACAATTATCCTGGTCAGTGTTTCCAGGGTGCTTGATACAATATCGTGCAGAGTAGAGAACTTTAACGAGAACTTTTGTTTCATATGAAATGTGTTACCTTCATCTGTGTTATTGTTTCCTGTCTTAAGAAAAGCAAGCAAGATGGAAAAGTCCATTTACAGAAACAGCAAAAAGTCATCCTGACACCTCATGTAGCCTGAATCGTGTGAGCTTAAGCTGCTCAGCATATCCTGGCATCCAAGCCATGCCATTTCTTACTTTAAACACAATGAAGCATGCCTGTTGAGACAGATTGGATGGTATAGTTGCGGACATAAACCCACAGACTGCACCAATTTTGCTGCTTCACACTGCACAATCATGTGCCTGAGTGATATACTCTCTACTTTGATATAGGAAGCATGATGACCCTGGTCTCGTCTCTTTCCTTGTCTGGAATCACACAGAGAGAAGGGAAAGATTGCAGTGGTACATGGAGGGTGTACAGTGGTATGGAGGAAAAAATCAGTGTGACTTAGTGATCCAAATCTACATGTTTTACTGACATTGTTAACCCCAAGTAGTTCAGATTTCTCAGCTTTCTCTTTATCCTTCATTCTTTTGATATTTCCCTTTCTCTTTCCTCCACCATTCACTTAGAGCACAGCTAAATCAGCTCTGGAGAGTATAGTTTGGAACTGACTTTAAAGATGGTCACTTAAATTTTCTTCGACGCAATATATATCTCTTTACGGGAGCGTAAGTTTAGATAAAGGTTAATTTTCCTGCTAAGAAAGGGAAAAGTAGTGAATGAGCTTATGGATTGCTCTGCCAGTTTTCTTCAGGTATGATAGTCAAGTGTTTAAACCTAGCACACCTAGCCCTAAGGCAAAACTCTTGAGCATTATAATTATAACTGATGAAACGGATGGCAGCCACTCCTTATCTATAGTAAAAGACATTGCTAGGCATACCACATGTCTCCAAAGGTCATTTGTGACCTATTCCTGTGATGTAAGCCTTACGGAGAAGGAATAAAAAAGTCTTAAAGCTAACCCAAGAGAAGTCTGACTACAGGGTGTCCCAGAAAGCCAGCGGTCAGGGACCAGAGTCATCAGCACAAGTCTGGGGACTTCCCCACCCAGAAGACAAAAGTTTCAGCAGAAATAGTGACTTTCACTTCTTAAAGCAGCATGCACGTAAGGCCAAGCACATGGCCAAGCATAAGGTGACTAAATGTCGTGTGATCATTTTCCACTGACTGAGGAAAAACTGAGCCTTTATCTAAAGTGTGTCTACACAGTGTTTTATTTTTCTGATTATTTCTCCCCAAACCATTTTTTGTTTTGTTTTGTTGCTAGCTTACTTCATCATGCTGAGAATGTGAGAATATTTTGATTGTTTTCTGGTTTTGGCAGTGTAAGGAAGGTGAGAACAAGACCCTCATGCCAGCCATGACTCTTGAGAGATGTTACAATAAAGCCAGAACTGATTTGGCAATTGTGGACTATACTTCTCACTGCATAAACTTGATAAAAGTACAATCATTGTTTAAATTTTAATGATAGTGTTAAATAATAGAGAGGAAAAGTCTTTCTATAAATACACTGGAAATGTCCTTTTCACAGAGTTTGAGACTCAAGGTCTATTGAATTTCATGGAAAGACTTCATTTGTTGTCTAAAATTTCTAGATGATATATTGTACTATTTGGACCAGTTCTACAGCTTGGTGCTAATCACCTTAACTCTTCTGCGTTTATCTGTGCTGAGTTCTTTTACTGCATTTGAGAACTTTGGGTTAGATCCAGTATGAAATTGTTGTACTCACAGGTTTGGTGCCAAAGCAGCTAATTCCTTCAGCATCTGACTCCCACGGTGATATTCTGGATGGATAGGTGTTTAGGTACTCAAGTTTCCTGCAATGTGTGGGAACAGTCAGGTGCCTGAGAAGGTATCCTCAAACTCCATAAGCTCTTGAGAGAGAGCCAAAATAAAGTGTTAAGCATGAGGGCATGCTCTGGGTGGTTGGGCTGGGGAGTTGTTGGATTGCAATTCTGTAGTTAATGCTTCAGTTCTTCCCCAGTTTTCTTTTGGAACAGAATTCTTTCAGTGCACATTGTACAGGCTTCTTCGTGTATTGCGAATCTCCCATATTAAGCTTAAAGGAATTGTAAGGTCTTGGAAGCCATCTTCTGTTTAAAAGAAAAGCCTTGTTGGTAATACAGTGATACTTAAAAATAAAGTATTGTGACTAATTGGGGCCAGGTATTTATCTAGCTATCTATTTATTTATTTATTTAGTTAGTTAGTTAGTTAGTTAGTTAGTTATGGTAAATGCTCTCTTTTAACTTGAGAGTCTCAGAATAAGGGAAAACTCTGCACAAAGATGTTAGCTGGTGACTCAGAGAATTTTGTTTTTTTGGATTTTTTTCAGTTTTATTAGTACTTGGTTTTCCATTGTGACACCATCTTTAACATTAGCCCACACCCTAGCATAGTATGCACACTTGCAGACGTGCATATACACTGGCAAAACTATGTCAATTGGGCATAATAGATACTGACACTGTGCCTGGCTCAAGCCATTATTAACATTTAATTGGTGATAAAATTTTTAAAAAAAATTTAATTAGTGATAAATTTTTTTTTAACCCCCTGACAGCAGTGGGGGATGGATATGGCATGTAGCGCACCTAGCGGCATGGCAAACGAGGATATTCGGTTTCTGTCCTCAATCCTCTTGCTTTATAAGGTGATTGTGGAAAGAGTTACTCATGAATCACGTAATGGTCTCATTCTTACTTATCTGTTGGCAGACTCTGCGAGGGCACGAAGGTTATGGTAGCCTTCTCTTCACATTAAAGAGAAGAGGATCCTTTGGGAGTGTGAACCCTCCAATACAACCCAGTTTACAGACTTGTAAGACAGCAGAAAAAGGAGCCAGTCCAACAAAAGGAAATTATAGCAAAGTCTGCATTATGCTGGATTCAATCTAATTAGTTTTACAGGAAAAGGGGTTTGGCAACATGGCAAAATAGCTTTTAGGGCCTATGGTGGCTTTGCTACATGGGTCTGCAGAAATGAATGCTGCATTGCAACACTATTGAGTTCTCCCAGGTGCTCTAGTCTTATCTATATGGCAAAATATTTTCTGGTTGCTTCTTAAATTTGCGAGCTCTAGGGTGTCTTAATGGCTCTTGCTTCAGACCTTCTCCAGTGGCCTTATGCAAAAATCTCATTTTCCAGTGCTCCCTGAAATCTGGCTGTAGTTTCTTACTTCTGCAGAATCCTGTTATGTAGTGGTAGCAACATGTTGCCCCAGAGATTCCTGGGAATGAGACATTTCATAATTTACAGGCAGTTATTGTGGCTGGTGCTGGGGCATGTCATATCACACCACTTGCAGTGGGTCCGTTGTAATGCTGTGCATAACTGTCAGAGCAACAAAAGACCTTGTGATCAGGACCACAGAAACTGGCAACGATATGTTTGGAGACCACCTCCTTCTGATGCTCAGAGTAAGCACCGTGAGACTGAAAGACTAGAAAGTGTTTGTAAAAAGGCTGTGCAGACTACCACTTGTCTGGGATGTCTTTGAAGGGTGATGCATAGACACTGACCTCTGACAGCTGCCAATTAAAATCCAAGTTCAGGAATAATTCTGCAGTGCAACTTCTCTTTGGAGCTATAGTACTGAAACTAGAACTGGTTTTGAGATTATCCCATCTGCTCAGGATCTTGAACATGAAGGATGTTTTATTTGTTTTTGAAAGTTGGTAATACCTGGCTTTTGTTTCAGTCACAAGGCTCTACAAAATCCAACACTTCGGAACTTCCCTCTCTGGATCATTGGTGATGACAGAGTTTAGAGAGAGTTAGGCACCCAGCCCCAAGAAAGAGATTGCTTCTTACCATGCATTGGTGCTTCATTTTGTTGCCTACTCTGCTGGAAATGTTTCTGGACAGTGCTGGGAAGGACCTGCCTGGATGTTTTCCTGGAAGTGTGTGCACCAAATAGTGCCTAAAGTAATTCTTGGGCAGTTATAGGTAGGTCTGATCTTGCCCATTCGGTGTGTAAGGTTTGCTCCTGGATGAGATTGCAGTGATCAAAATGAATGAGCTGTAAGGTCTGGCTTGTAGTTTTCTGTGCCTGAGTGTGAAACCAGAAGTTCAAAGAAGGGCACACAGTCTCCCTTTGGCACAGGCAAGGAAAGGTAGTGGCAATAGGTAGCACACTGCTGGTGGTTCACCCTGCTTCATCACTAGTCTGGAAAGTCAGTCATAAGGGCAGCTGCAGACTGCATGTTGCCATGAGAATCACCAGAATGTTACCACCTGCCTCTCCACTTTGGGGTCACCACATGCCCGTGCAGTGCCTACCTACCTTCTTTGGCATGGGAGAGTTCCACCAGGGATTTTCCGCTGGGAAGCCTGTGCAAGGCTGCCTACGCTCTATGCATCAACTCATGCTGTTTTTTCAGATGAACAAGGGTTTTACCGGGACTGTAATAGGGTATAGGTATCTAAATTCCACCTCTGTCACACTGACATTTTGTTCCTTGATGATTCTATCTTACAGCACCTGTGTTTTTTTTTTCTGCCCAGAGCATGCACATAAATCTCACTAGCATTATTTTGCATCACTAGCCCTTCCCAAGGTGTGGACAGTTTGCTGGAAGACCTCTGAGCACCATTCCCTAAATGCCTGAGTTAGAAGGCCCATATTAAACAACTGCACAAAATCCTTCAGTTTGACCTTTGAAAACCAGATTAGCAGGCTTCATTGCTTGAGGCCACAGGAGATGCTATTATGCAGGTTAGGAGAGAGCTGGAGTTACTGTTACCAGAGAAATACAACCTCGAAGTAAACCAGTTCAGATAGTTTTCCTTCCTTCACAGGCTAATTTGTAAGTTCAGTGAATCTCTTGAAAAAAAATAAAGCAGAAAAACATTAGGAAAATCCCCACCAAACCTATCACTCAGAACTTTTGTTATTTTTCTTGTGACGCAGGTATAAATATCATGTAAAAATGCAAATTGCTCTAGGTTAAGCAAAATATTACCCTAGCTTATTAAATAAAAACATCTTTCATTCCTCCCTTTGGAAAAGGAACATTTCAAATATAACTTGAATTAGTTTTCAAAACATTTCATAACTCCACATGCTGACTTTACTTGCCCAGCCTCTGGCTTTCAGCCTTGTGTTAGCTTACTGTCATGTCTATAACCAGTGCAAAATACAAATGAAATGCCTGTGAACTGTCATATTCCTGGCTTGCCTCCTGCATCACTGCTTTTTAGACCCCACAACTTTTTTCCTAGTCACCTAGTTCCTCTGTGAACATACACCTCTCCTAAACTTCATCATTAGGTGCGGCTGTTGTCTTACATGTGAAAGACTAGATTTTCAGTATATCTCACGATCACAGTTAGACTCAAATTTTCAGGAGATCAATACACCCACAGAGTTTTCAGCCTTTTTGTGAAAAAGGAACTGAATTGGGACCCTGACCGGGACAGGGGTAGAGGGAAGGATGCAAGCTGCTCTGAACACGTGATCTAGGTGGCAGTTATCCACATTACTGTCATATGAATATACCATGTTTAATTGCTCGAAATGATATCAAGAAACAGTAAGACAATGAAATGATTCAGGATGACAGCCACTGTAAAAATCAAGGTGCCAAAGACACTTTGACCAAGTCACCAGTGTGCTTTTGTGTACAGGTAGTTATACACATATACGCATTTACAAATCCAAGAAGGGTACTTTCCATTACGTTTATTTAGACAAACTTTTCACTTAACTTGTCAATAATAATCTCTCCATTTTCTTTTGTTTTCATTGTCTGCTCAGATCAACAGGTCCTCAAGGTGGGAACTATCCCTTATTCTTGTTTTGGTTTTCCAATGAATGCCTAGGGATTTCATCTTATAACTCCAGGCTTTTTGGTAATTTAAAAAGTTACAAGCAGTAGTAGAGAGATACAAAGTGCTGAGGGAAAAATGTATGGTTTTCTTGCTGCAGGGATCTTTTAAAAGTATTTTTTATCCCATCTTTGAAGAAATGACTGCTTAGCTGTTCAGACATACGCAAATAAGACATTGTCAATAACAATGATATTTTATTGCTCGGCATTTTCACTGGTATTTTATTGCTCTACCTTTTAAACAAAAGCAGCAATCCCTATCAGAATGTGCTGATAAAGCAGATCTATTTTCAGTAAATGTGCTGCTTTCATGTATAGCCTCTTCTTCAATACACTTTTAAACTTCTACAAGAGCTTTTGGATGTTAATCATCACTTGATCCCTTGGGCTATTCTGTTTGATTTACCTTCACAATTGCTTCAATGCTGGCAATATGTACTCCCCAAAATGGTAAAACTGCTTGCTGTCAGACTGCAAAGGCTGTCCTGTCAGATCAGGGTAGTAACAAAAAGGCTCTTGGCGTGGCACTTCTGTAACCCTTAAGGAATTTCATGATCTTCAAGATGGACAAGATAAGTCACCAGTGAAGTGTTGACAACCCTGAAATATTTAGGGTTATTAAGTCAAGTCTAGAAAGCATAGGTCTTGGAAAATTTGAAAGCTGAGGGAAGCAGACAAGGAATTACATACAATCCCAGTCTTTTGTTGTATTCTTGCATTTTGTAATGTCTCCCTGCAGTCATTTTTGTAAACTGTGAAATTTGACTAAAAGATAGATGCAACACATAACAAAAGAAATCAAGACTTTTTAAATTTTGGCTCTTTCATTTAAAAATTATATCTAATTGCCATGAAATTCAAATAACAATCATTTGAATACCAGCAAGGTGAAATTACTGACCTGTATGTCACAATCCTAAAAGGTTTTCGAGAGACTTCTGATGTTAGTCTATTTTAGGACTGTGGGGTGAGGTTAATGAAAGATTAACTAGCTAAACCTCAAATTAAGCCTAATATAGTCACAGTTTATTGCTATTTACCTTGACTTAGTAACAGGCAGGATTTGCTGTTGATTATGACTGACCTCACAGTGACTTCATATTGTCATCAAACTTGTTTGTAGCAACTTGTAGGATTTCAGTAAAGCCACTTTTGCAGCAGATGAATATCCTGGCTGCTGCCAGCTGCTGTGAAAACTGATATACTGTGCTGCTGTCTCCCGCAGATTCCTCTGAAGTTTGACAAATGGGTTCTTACAGTTGTTGAGGGTAAAATAATAAACAAAATTCTCTGAACTCTTTACATCACAAGTTGACCCTGAACCAAGCTGACAGAAGATGATCTGTGGAAGTTTCTGACACTGATTCTGAGCTGCAAAATGTCAGAGCTCTAACTCATATTCATCACACTTGAAAGTTGATGAACTCTGCCAACTCTCAGCTGTCCAGCCACCCTTTTAAAGTACTCTGTAATTCCCAAGATGTTGTTTTGTGATCAACAGGGAGGACTTGTTATAAAATAAGACTCTGCAATTTAAATACCCTTTGCTGACAGTTTGGTCATTCAATATGAACAATAAATTAATTTTGATGGTAACTCTAAACATTCAAACAGATAAATGTTTTCACACTTTATTGGGAAATATCTACAGTTTAGACACACACAGTTTTCTTTTGATGATTTCTTGTCTATATTTTGCCATAAGAGAGTCCTTAAAAAAATTGCAACTTTAAGTATCCTAACATATAGTAGAGTTAAATGCAGTGGGGAGCATTTTAATGTTATTTATCTTCACAAGGATCTCACAAGAAGTATATGCAAAGTGGTTACTCTGACTCAAAATTTGAAGACAGGCACCTCTTTTAAAATACTTTGCACGCAACCTGGATTAGAAAGAACATGTTGTTCGATATTTACTGGTGGATGGCTGGATGTACTTCTGACATTGGTGCTGCTGTTTCAAGCTACCTACCAGAAACGCCATGTGTAATCCAAGCAATACAGAAAAAAATCTCTTTGCATTGATCCACCCTTTGAAACATTAAAATAAACCCCCTTAAAATAAAAACTGTACATTTTTGAAAATTACTTTATAACCGGCATTCCCTGCTCTCTCAACAATTTGTGTGAAGTTGCTCTTTCAGTTGTCCAGAACTGCTGCAACCCATGAATTCCATTTAAAAGTACCTGTTAATCTTTTAGGGAGTAAAAATACATTGCTGTTTTTCTTATGTGAAGAATTCTTTACAGAATCATTGTCTATAGTCCAGATTTCCACTTTTGTGGCGTTCTGAGCTAAGCTTCCAGAAAAGTAGTTAAAACCAGAGTGTTTGCATTTTTATCGACAGCTTTGAACTGTTTTAAGTGGAAAACCTTATTTCTTCTTCCTCTATGCATACTTCTCCTTTCATGCTGCAAGAAGCTGTGAATCATTCTGGCTGTAGATTCCAATCACTTGTCTCTCTTTCGCTCATCTTTATATGGATGGCAAATAAGAGTCAATGTGGAGTAAGTGCATGTAACTGCAACCCACGCAGGAGAATCAAAATGAAAATTTACCCTGCTTTTTACGTTACTTGTCTGACTATCATATCTCCCCAGCTTTATGAGTATGATGATACTAACTGATATTTGGATAGTTTTTTTTGAGATTTCCAAGTCCAAAGGCCTAGCTAATTGTTACTCCACTCGGATAAAATCCCCCATGCAGAGATGTGCAGAGATAATAGCAGTGGTAACAGTGTTTGTGAGAAAAGTAGGAAAGTTACTTTTTCTTGAAAGTAATCAGTGACAAACAGAGTAATGATGTCAGCTGAGAGCAAAAACTACCCTGGAATTCATGGGCAAGTTTATATGTTTCATATCTTTAAACTTTGGTATGTCTTTCTACTAAATTCATTTACAGCTTAGCCTTATAAATATCCCAGAATTACTGGTTTGCATGCTTTCATTTAAAGTGGATTGCACTTGATCTGCCTGTTTGATGGGACTGTTGTGCTTTTGTCTTACTAGTAATAAAACTTCTGTTGGTAGGACATTGCATATTATTCTGCCAGTTCCAGGAAACACTAACTCCTGAACAATGGGTCTTTCTATTGACTACATAAGTTTTTTTTTTTTTTTTTGTAGAGCAAGATAGCAAAGATTTCAGATACTTGTAAACAGTAAATTGAAGGGAAGTTTGGGGTCAAGGGGCAAAAAAGATGACTCGGATTTCTTTTCATCATGGCTGGGGAAAGATACACAAATGCAGATGAAAATCATTAGTGTTTCCTTCAGAGCATGTATGCCATTTTCTGAAGTCTGCCATCTTCTAGGGACTGCAGATCTCAGAACATACCTCTGCCTGCTCCAGCCACAGGATACTTGCCTACATAGCCCAAAGGTCTTGAATTGCAAAGCTAACTTATTTCAACTAGCAAGACATGAATATTAGTCAGCATCTAATGCAGACAGGAACAAGTCTTTGTTTTACAGTGATCCAGTGGGAATAGTAACATGGGACTGGAAGGAGCCCCGGCATCGAAAGAGTCCATGCCTTGCATGCAGACATTGGAGAAGTTTCTTGCGCGTCACAGCCTTCTGCAGGCCATTATTCACGTAACATTTTCTGAAGCCTATTAGCAGGTGAAGACCTTTAGTGCTAACCTCCAAAAATCACAGCAAAACAATTTGCCAAAGGAGGAAAGCAGAAAAGATAACTGTCCAGCCAGTGCTCACAGTCCTGCAAGAGCCAAGGGTTCTTCATGTAAAAATGCCCATATGAGCCTAGGAAATAAGTGAGTCCCCTTCTACTGAATGGTGCATCACTGTCTTCTCTGCTGCCAGCTTGACTTGGGGGAATAATCCATCCAGGTTTAGCACTGAGGATATGAAAAAGAGCATGCTAGCAAGACTGTAAGAAACTTTCAAAAAGCTTTAAAATTTTCTTTTCAGTGGGGAGTGCTTTTCTGCTCTAGGAAACACCTCTTTGTGCTTCAGATCATAGTGGTGATACCACTTTCATGTCTCCTCCAAAATCTCAGAGTTCCACCAAAATAAAATAAATTTGTGATGTCCTTCTGTGTGGTCTATAGCAGTGCTAAAACACAGCAAGATGTAAGTATTTTACAATATACATCCTTAGCAAAATTTTTCTAAGATTACTCAGGTTTAGGTATCTGTCCTGCATGAGCTTTTATCCTCACACCGTGAAAATCCCACTGGACATCCTATTAAGCATTGTCTTAACAGTGCTACTCTTTTCAGTGCATTATGATATAATCTTTGGACCAGCAATAATAACTGGTACCAAGACTAAAAATTCCACAAGATGTTTGAGAAGACTTTTGTTGCCTTGCATTTTACTGTAAAACAATAGCGAGCTAAAACAATAGCCAAGATTTGGCAAAATAAAAATCTGCTACAAATTCCATATGTGAAGAGTGGAACACAGAATAATGGAGTTCAGTTTAGGGAGGAGCATCTTTTGTAGCTGCTTTTGATGCATCTTTTCTCATGGTCAACCGGTCTCAGAAAGCATCTATCCGTGTGGAAATATCCTTCGGGAAGACAAATTGCGTTAAAAGCATTTCTATTATCTTCTTGAGAACTTCTCTGAGTGAGGTAATTCTTTGACACATTTTGGTTTTTTTTTAGGATGTGGTGCATGGGAAAAAGATGCAGATTGTTTTGAAAAAGCTGGAGGAAGCAGCTTTATATTCCTGTGAGAAAACATATAAAACACGCAAACACATATATATAAGCAGATATAAAGTCCACATTGTTATTACCATTTCAAAACATATTTACTCTTTGCTAGTATTTGAGATGAGTTTATAAAATGTGACGGGATGAGGTGAATTCCCTAGAGAGGAAACCTCCTAACCCTGCATTAGCCAAGGAACTTGTGAGAAGGGCTTTCTAGTGTATCTCTGCCAGGAATTTTGGACAAATCCTAGGCTATTCCTTTTCAGAGATAATGGTAACTTCAATATCTCTTCCCTGTGAACTTATTACTAAAAACTTTAAGTGAAAACAGGTAGAAAAGATGACAAATTAGTGAAAGGAGGAGGAAAAACCTTTAGAATTTAGGCCTCAACTGTGAAGAAGATGATACTAGAGCTGATTTTGACTTTACTTCACTCCTTTAAAAATATTTCCTCTGGTGCTGAGATACTGATCAGCATGCTACAAATGCTGTACATAGTACCGATACTGCTGACAGTGGTGGATCTAGGAAAACCCACAGATTTGCAACATGCCATACCAGTGACAGAGCTCTGTGTGGAAACTTTGTCATTTTTTCCTCATGCCCTGCTTTTGGCTGTGGATTTTTCCATAACAGTTAGAGATTCCAAAGGAAATAAGAGCACAAGCAAATAAATGAATGGACTGCGGTTAAAAAAGGAAATGTTTATTCAAACACAAGAATAATGCCAGTTGTAGAAGTCTGGATGCTTCTTGCGTGTTGTTTCTGAGGACATCCAAATGGATAATATTTACTGATGGTGAGCAGCATCCAAGAAGTCTTAAGTTTTATACAAGATTGATTTATCTCTTCTCAAAGGGCCATTGGCTTTTGCTGAAAATCTATTGTGCTGTAGACTCAATCTCTTCTCATTGTAGTTCTTCAGGTACAGGGAATATTTTATTTACAGCTATTAGGAATCCATAAAGTGCACATGCTTTATATTCGGTGCCCATAATATTTATTAGGACATAATAAATATAACATATTACAGAGTTGAGTAGCAATGAAGAGGAAATTCATCTTCTTGTTTAAATGCATATGTGTACAGTGTGTGACAGTAGAGACATTTGTCATTATGGTAGATAACATGCATTTTGCGTATGCAAAATTGTTCTGCTTTGAGCTAAGTGAGCTACAAGGTACCTCTGTTTTGTACAATGGAAAGCAACAGGCAGCTATTCATTTTCAAAGAATAACCAGAGATCAGCTTGAAACAGAGCAACGCTTAATGGTATTTTAAAGAAAACAATATTATACTTTCCCTGAGTAATTAATCTTCTTGCCAATTTCTGTCACTTATATTGGCCTCAGAAGTCATGACATTGACGTACACAGCCTGAGATTAATAATGAAAATAACAATGCTGATGATAAAACCAGATATTGGTACCTGAGAACTGTTACCACTAATAACATAAAGCTGAGAACAGCAGTGCCTTTCTTTTTGAGTGTTTAGGGAGAACCACTCACCTCATAATTTATGTACAGTTGTTTTTGGTTCAAAATTCAGTTCAGGACATGTACACAAAAATGCTGTTCTTCCTGTTAACCGATTTAAGAGAATTCCACTTACCCTTGCTTCAAGAAAATTTACTGCAATTCTGTAATCATCTTGGGTCTGAATGTCCCCTATGCTAATTTCTCCTTTTATTTCTTTTCCATTCTTTATCCCAATTGAGTTAGAAAATTGTTGCTGTGAAAAACTTCAATGTAATTTCCATGATCTTATCTGACGGTGGAAAAGTAGAATGACTTCAGATCTTCCTGACCTTCAGGGCACTGATAAGTAGTTTGAAACCTTGTAGGTGAAACCACCTGCTCTGGATGAGGCTGAAACCTCACCTATGATCTATGATTTGGGCCTGTCAGTGTTGCAGGTGGTGTCTGAACTATCAGGGCACCTTCCATTCTGTCAAAGGTCTTTTAAACACTCTGTGTTATGGGCTGTGAATAAACGTTTTGGAATCTCACCTTCCCTTGCAATGTTGAAAGGTGTGGGTTAAGTCAGAGGGTGATTGACGCTGTTTCTAACTCTCACTCCTTATACATCACATTCTCCCCCCCTTCTTGCTTATACATAAAGCAGAGGAGGTAGCTTTTTTTTTTCAATGTGAATCTTAGTTAATTTTGGGAATTAATTAAATGTCAGCCATATTGACCAAATAATTTCTGCATCAGGCTTATAGAAAAAAAATGAATCATAGTAGTTATTTTAGATAATGATAAACATTTGTATTAGCCAGAAATAAAAATACCCAGATATTTAAAACAAGTCACAGAATATGACTACACCAGTTTTAGTACCTTTTATTTTGCTGTCTTTGTGAGTATGGCAATATAGTCTAAATAGTGAAAATTTTCAATTTTCAACATATGACATGGGAAGAATTCTGTTTCAATAAATAGATTTGATTGTATATTCTACTGCTTAGCATAGTAATCAGATTTGTGCAGCAGAGCAGAAATTGACAGACTTGTTTCCATACCAATACCAATAATAATAATAATAATCATCATAATAATCTAAACTTTTATATGTAAATCTTTGCCCAGAAGAACTTTAAGCAATGTGTCCAAAATGATATAGAAGGATGATTCATTTAGGTCCCTAAATCTTTGTTTAGGCATCTGCTTGACTTTCCACTGCTTACAGCCAAGATGAAATAAATTTATGTTAATTTTTGTACAGAAAATCATTAAAACCAATGAGATAAGAAACATAGAATCTCCTGAGTTGGAAGGGACCCACAAGGATCATTGAGTCCAGCTCCTGGCCCTGCACACAACAACTCCAAGAATGTTACCATGAGCCTGACAGCACAGTATTGTCCAAATACTTCTTGGACTCTGGCAAGCTTTGTGCCGTGACCATAAGGATTTAACTTGTTGGATCTAGAATTGTCAGCGTATTCTTGCTGATCCTGATGTATGTGAATTTAGGATATTGACTCAAGCTAATCTAGGAAAAGCTGTCAGAACTAAGAAGATCCCACTCTTCTTGCAGATTATCCTCAAACAGCAGGGTTGTTAGCTCTGCACTTCAGCTTTGCTCTTCTCTGTTATGAGAATTTGTTTGTGGTTTTAAAGTAAAGTGGAATATTTTGTCTTAAGAACTTGAGTTTCAGTGAGGTTGAAATTTGCAAGTGGAATGAAGAAGAGCCAGAATAGCCAAATGCCATCTCAGTATCTCATGCGTTCTGAGATTGGATCCCCAAGGACAGGCTGTCAGTCAGGTTAACTCTTTCACTCCCAGATCTTTATGCCAGCAGAGTGGCAGTGAGGGGCAAGATGTAGCTCTCCAGAAATTCCCACCATTGTTTATTGATAACCAAGAGTTACAAACTCCTCGGATCCCTCAAGGACCGGGGAAAGTGTGACTGAGCAAACCTAGGAAAAGAAACAAGAATTGCAAGTTTTGTGAACCTGCATGGGAACTTGTCACACTGGTTGGACCCATTGTAATACCAAAGGGGTAGTTTTTAATACTAAACCCAAGTTATTAAAAGGATGACAAAAGCTTTTACACTGTAATTAGGCCAGGTCTTCATATTATGAGACATCAATTATTAAAAATAGCAGGAAATACATTTTTAAAAACTGCTACAGGGTTGAGTCACTTAGTAAGGAATAATACATAGGTTTGTTTTACAAACCATATCATGAATGCAGAGTAAGTCCCCCAGGCTTTATGGTGGGGGATCTGCATCTTAGGGTGACTGAGGGGATAGAAGAGGATATTCTGGCTGTCAAATGTGGTCAATGAGGAACTGAAGTTAAGAATAAATACTAAAGATTTGAAGGCTTGTCTTGCAACAGAGCAGAGAAAAGACATAAATGTTCCAGTTAGAGTAGCTGAACAGTCAGAAGAAGAAATCAGTTTTCAGACTGGTGTAAAAATGTAATTTCTCCCCAGAGAAACCTCCCTTGGTCTGGTGAAGCACATGGGCCAAGTGCTCCGATACATGCTTTCATAGCCTTTAGGAAAGGGAAGAGAAGACAGGGAGATCCTGGGATTTCTGTGCTTTTGCATGATTCCTGATCAACACAGAAGCAGGGAGCAAGACTCAGGAATCCCCTCTCGGGGGAGAAAGCACTGTTTGCTGTACTGCATAGCTGTACATCCTGCTGCACAGTCCCTTCTACCTTATTTATTACTTCTTTCTTACTTTAAAGAGGCACAGCTTTGCAGCTGGGGAAGAGGCTCCTCCAGTGTAGCAGACTTATCAGCTCATGCTGAAGCCCTTTGAGCTCATGTCTCTCCAGTGGTATTTCACAAACAGGTGCCTCACAGGTGATCATGCCTCTAACCATAAAAGGGAGTTTCTAACCTGGCAGGCAGTGGTGTTGCCTCATTGGAAAAGGATTTCCTGCGCATGCTCCCGTTTTCCATGGATACATTTGCATGAGATCTGACATAGTTAAGAAAGAACTGCCATTCAGGTGGGGAAAAAAAAAAATCCCTCTGATAAAAAATCACTTCCATGAAAGCAGATATATATGCAGATGCATGGAGACAAGAAGGTCTAACAGTGTTTCCAGGCCCTTACCATCTTCCTACAGAACTACATGCTTCTTTTTTTTTTTTTTTCCAGAATGGAAATCCAAATAAAAAATGTAAAGTTTCCACCAATATCAAGAATTTTGGGAAGCTATGTCCCAAGTACTTCAGGTGTAAATAACACCCTGACCAAAAAAACATTGACTCCATAGATGGACATAGGTGTAATAACAACTATGTGATTCTTCCTCAACTGCACACATTTTATGTGTAAAATGGGGTGTAAAATGGGACCTAAGGTAAAAACAAGGGGTACTTAGAAATTCCAGATTTCTCAAGTCAAGACCTACAATGAAAACAGGCTTTCATACCTACATAATATGTCACAATATATGCATTTCCATTCAACTGCTCCCAGCCTTATCCGTGTCAAAAAGTGCTAGAAGAAAGCCTGACTTCTTTTTTACTTGCTGTCATTCAAGAAAAACGTGTGATCTTTTAAAACTGTGACAGTTCTTGCAAGTTTGTAGTAGACACTGACTCAATTTTTACTATTTTTAGCTGGCATAGAATAAAGTAAGCCTTGCAGTCAGTATTTCATGAAGTCAGTGGGAAGGATCAAAGAGAAAGGTTGCTGCACAGTCCACACAGCCTTGTACTGGGATTGACGTCAGTGCTATCCCTTATCTCTAAATGTAAGTTCAGTGTAGGCACTGAACTTACTTTGGCTACTGTGTCAGAGAGTTGAGAGTTGGACTTTACACTCATTTGTGATTGAGAACTGGATCAGCTGGATGAGAAAAGTTTTCAAATTCATATGTTACAGCATATATGGGAAAAAAAATTCCTTCAACTGTCCACTAATATAAATCTCTAGTTTGTACATTTGTAATAGGATGCCAATTGTTAATATATTTCTGAGACCACATTACTTCACCTTTCTTGTAAAATGCCTACGGTCATTAAACACACTATTAACATTTAGTAACATTCTAAGGAATGTGTTTTAGATAAAAGAATATGTTAATATTATCAAGGTAAAAGGAAAAGTGTTTGAGAAATTAGTTTTATGATCCCTCAATGGATGTCTGAATCTTAGTTAAGCCACCATATATTAATTACTAGAGCCTTTATGCTCCCTTCCGTGTACTGTCCTTTATGATTTATATTATATTTTATGACTGAGGCTGTATTTTGTCTGTGGGATGAAGGCACTGGATGTTTGTAATTTTCCTCTCCTCCCTGTAAAAGTGGGGATTGCAATGTCAAACTTTTAGGCAGGGAGAACAAAGGCCACAATTACATTAGTAGGAATGTAATTAGGAGGAATGTAATTACTCCTGCATCCTTATAGCACTCATGTGGAGTCTTAATCTCTTGGACTTTGAAGTGGGAGCAGGGAAATGAGGGGCAAAATGGGGGCAGCTGAAAGGGGAAAACACTGGAAGAGGAAAGCAGAGGGACCAAGCTATGCCTTGTTCTCAAGGCTTTGCAAAAGCCCAGTCAGAGAATTTCCAAACTCTTTCCATCTCTAGATTTTTACTTTTATTATTGCTGCACCCTACCTCTCAGTTACAGTGGAATAAATCTGCAGTAACTTGACTGAAGTTATAATACTGTAAATTATTTTTAAGGGACTGTGGTAACAAAGCCCATATCTCTGTTCTAGGATACAGATTAATTTTGTTTATTAAGGGTTCTGAAAAGGCATAATGAAGTACCAGCCTTAGATACTTATTCTATGTGTTAAACTTCATGCACTAAAATATAATTTAAACATATTCTTGAAGTGAAACAACATCTTCACTGCTTTATAGAGGAAGGGTTTTTTAGCTGAACTTTTTCATCCGAAGTTAGTTATCTAAATCCCTATAAAATAGGTGGCTTTTTTTCTAGAGTTGCTGAATGCCAAATATATTCACTGAGTTCATACAGAAATGAAACAGCTTATTACTCATGTATATACACAGCTAATGCTCAAACTATTAATCACTTTTATAACAACTGAAAATGCATTTAATATTTTCATTTCATTACTTCTGATTTCTTGATGTTGTAAGATTGATCTTGTGCCTAAAGAAAAAACATCAACACTCTGTAAACAACAACGGAGCAGGGAGCTCTTTTAATGATATTGGGGGTAAAATTTTTTACCCTTACTTTGTAATATAGTTCGTGAAGTTAGCATATTCTGTGGTAGCCAAAACCGGTTTCTTATGGGTTTCTGTTCATTTTTACTATGATGGAAAAGTTGCAGATTCATATTCAATGATAAAATTCTTTATTAGTAATAGCTTCTCAGGAAAAAAAGCAAAATGAGACAAAAGCATTACTTAAAGGAGACAAAGCATAGGTCTGTGTAACTTTGCTCTGTACCAGAAAGTTTTATGGGAAAGAACAGTGGGTTTTAAAAACTGCTTCCAGTTGCAGGATTCTGCATGCTGTGAAGCCAAGGCTTTAAAAGTCTAACCACTTTCTGTATCTTTATAGCATTAACCTTGTCACATAGGCCCTTCAGAAAGGCAGACTACAAGGAAAATCTCCTTTTAAAAATATATAGTGTTACTCCACCCTGCTGAAGTGCACAGAATTGCACTTTTTTTTTTCTTTGTTTTTTTCTTTGTTTTTTTGCTAAAGACCTGAGAAGTTTGATCTGATGCATCTCACACAATTCAGTCTTGTAAAATCATTTGCAGCCCGGACTCATTTTGCTTGGATGTCTGTCAGTTCACTTAGGTGGTAAGCTTTTGCATCTCCAGCTGCTTTCTTCTTTCTTCCACTCTTTTTGAACACTGACATGCAGTGTGGATCTGACAACTGCCTGTGATTCTTTCTAATTACTGTGAAGCAGAGATCTTTGAGACGTTTCTGAAGACAAAATCCATCTGAAAGATGTCAGATATCATAGCATTTGGGATTCGCGCAAAAGTAATATTGAGTAATTTTTGGTAACATACAAATACATGTGTTACAAAGGTACAGAACTACTGGGGCACTTGAATAGCAAATAATATTTGGATACGTAGTCTTCTTATTTATCTTGCATTTTCTTGCATTTTTTACACTTCTGAAATAGAAAAGATTTTTTGATTCTTTTACTGTGAGGTTCAATGCAAATTAAGAAACCCAAAACAACCTCATAATTACCACAAACTTTGGGTGCTGGGCTAGCACACAGAAGAAAAGTAGCTACAGCATGGTGAAAAAACCCAAGAAACTGCTGGTATTCACTTTTACAGAGAACCTGAGCTCAAATTATGGCTCAGAAAGTTAGAATGGGTAGCAAACAACCAGCTAATGGACTCTTTAATTGACAAAGCTATTACTGTGGCTTAAAGTTCATGGGAGTTTCAACATCTCAAGTGAGACTAAAAAGCCAAATTACCTGGTGGCTGAGCAAGTTCTCTTCCTCCAGTGGACCTTTCTTACCTTATTTATTGCATTTCCATACACTGCTACTATCTCTTACTTCCTGCCCTATTTCTCCTCTTTCCTCAGTCTCACAAACTTTGTTAGAAAAACCCTTCTTGTGTCTGTGTCAATTTGAGTTTGAGTATTTTCTGCTGTGGATACAGAAGAAAAACCCTTTGAGAAAAACACAGAGCCAGGAAATGGTGGGTTTTGATGGTCCTTCTTTTCACAATCTTTTCTACACACTTCCAGTTTATTTCCTGCAGGACAGTTCCAGGAGTTCCAACCTCCTGAACAGCTTCAGGCAGCTCCTGAAATTCATGTCGATCTATCTGTCCCTCCAGAATTACAATGCCTCAGGCCTGGGATGAGCAAAATTCAGCTCTGCATGAACAGCAGCTCTGGTAGATCCTGTCTTGTGAAGTAGAAGTGTGTGAGACAGGAAATGGAAAAATATGCCCTTTCCAGGAAGGTACAAGACAAATTGTAACTCTGTGTGGCAGAGTTCTTGTTGATGGTCTCTTTTGTGGACATCTACCTGATATTATAGCTTTCTTTTACTCTTAAAGCCTTTCTCTGAAGTCCCTCTAAAGAACAGTTGTTACTGTGATAATCTTACTTTACTTACTGGACAAGAAAAAATACAATAATGTATCAAATGTTTGAGGTATTGTGGTAAAAACTCTGTCATAACTGATCTCTAAGGTGAGGGAGTACTATTTTTATGCTTGTAATTTTACTGAACATTACATTTATAGGTGGCTTTTCCTGTCACTGTGGTTTAATTAAACCACACTCTCTGATAACGTGCACCAGCTTTTGTGGTGTTGGTGGAAAAGGAAAAAACACTGAGCAATGACGTTGTATTGACGCTGAAAGACAGACATGAGAGTCTCAAATGGATGCTGATTTGAGGAATAAGAGGTTGATGACTTCAGGGGTGTAGAATATGTTCTTGTTTTCCTTCTTTTGATGTAGGCTCTCAGTAAACAAGATAACAATAGTGGAGAGGAAATCTGCTGTAAATATTACTACGATGCTCATAGTAGCTGTGGAAGGAGTTCACTGTGTTCCCCCTTTCAGTGTCATTTGTGGTGTACAAGCAGCGAGGAAGTTATCTGATCAAAAGGCAGATGCAGTTGTGATCTTCGTCATTATGTTAGCAGAATAATCTACGTGGCAGTGGATATCCTGTCAAAATTTTAACCCCAAATGTACAAAGGTTTTGTGTCAGCACTGTGGACATGTACAGACATTTGCCAAGCAGTTGATTCTCAGGTGCATCCACTCTGCATCTGTGAAGTTGCCCGGTTAAAAAATACTTATTATCAGGTGTGAGAGATCCACCCAAAATGTGACGTGTTTTAGAAGTTCAGGTGTTTATCACAGTTTACTATGAAAGCTTTGGTTGCTCCTTACCCAAAAGAAGCAAGAGCCTATATAAGCACCCAGACCTAAATGCTGCCATGGACTGGGGTGATAATCTGCCTAACACTTCTGAACACTTAACTTTGGAACTTCTAAGGTAATGTCTACGAGTCAGACAAGCTGTCACGGTTAGGAAAATCTTCAAAGAAGAGCAGTAGGAAAAAAAAAGCTGGAGATGAGATTTTCAGCTGCATGGTATTTCTGTTGTACCAGTGGGAACAGCAAGGCTGGAGAGCAAGTTGTACCGACTGTGGGCTACCAGAGCTACCCACGGGTGGGCAGGCTGGGCACAGTGACTCACTGCCAGAGCCCACATTGCCTTAGCTGTGAAGTATGTAGCTGAGAGAAGACTGAAGCATCTAATACAGAACAGACTTTTGTCTAAACCAAAAGGAGCCAAGGTGGGAGTAATTATTGATTGAGGTGGCCTTGTTCAACCTGGAGGAGAGAAGGCTGTGGGGACACCTTATTGTGGCCTTTCAGTGCTTAAAGTAGATGACAAGAAAGACTGGGAATAGACCCTTTAGTAGTGCCTACAGTGATAGGACAAGGGGTAATAGTTTAAACTAAAAGAGGCTAGACTCAGATGAGATATGAGAAAGACTTTTTTTTCAGTGAGAGTAGTGAAACTCTGGAACAGGTTTCCCAGAGAAGTGCTGGTTGCCCCATCTCTGGGGATATCCAAGGTCAGGTTGGATGGGGCTTTGAGCAACCTCATCTAGTTGAAGATGCTTTGGCTGATTGCACACAGATGGGACCAGATGACTTTTAAAAGACCCTGCCAACTCAAACTATTCCATGATTCTATGAATTATACACCAGGGGCTACTGCCTAGGCCTCTGTCTTTTATTCTTGCATGAGGAAATGAGAGAAATACAAAATTTGCACTAATGTGCAGAAAACTGACAGGTAGACCGATGGACTAGTCTGCACTGACTTGTCTCTTTTCTCTTTGCCATCAGAGAAGAATTTGATTGCCAAGCTAATTTGTTTCCTTAACTCATGGGAGTTAATGAAGTCATTGCCAAGGATACAGCCATCCTACAGTAACTAGTGCCAGTATCCTTTAATCTATCCATTGACTGCATGCTTCTGGAATAGCTGTCCAGGCCTTGAGCCAGGTCTGCATGTGTGTGGGCATGTGAATAAGGAGCAGGTAGTTACTTCAGTGGCTGCTGGAAGAGACTTGGCCTCTGCCTCCCTCTGAGCTTAAAGGTGTTCACCCTGAAGTACTCAGTTACCAGAAACTGGAAACACACCCCACACACAAATGCCTCACAAACCACTTTTTTTGGTCAGATTTCTATAGTAGGAGGTTCTTATTTAAATGAATATATAAGGGATTTATTTATTTATTTTCAGAAACTGTTATCCCTGTAGTAAGTGTATAAAGGACTTTATTTTTGCATGAGGTGTTAAACCTGCAAGAAAAACTCATGCTTTTCCAGTGGTCTTATACCCACTCTACAGTCCATTCCCTTATGTGCTAACCTGGTTATAAACAAAATGAATGAGGTTGAAGCTGTTCTTTTTTTTTTAAAGGATGTATTATGGATGTGTAATAGAGGAGTTATAATGTAATCTAACCTTGAACCAAATGTCAATGGAAAAAATTGATTTGTATGCTATGTCCACAAACCCTAGATAAAGTCCCTAAATAGCTGTATGACTAACTCCATTTTTATTTTTAGGTACTTATAAACAAAGGATATTACAAGTTTTTGCCTTGCTTTGTCCTTACAGGTCTGTTTTCTGTAAATAAATCCTTAGGACGTCAGAAAGACAAAAAATCCAAAGGATGAGAACACAGCTCCAGGTGACAAAGTACCATGTGAAGAAGTTAGTGTACATACTGTTCAGCATGAAGAGTAACATCCTCAAAGTAAACTGAAAAATAATATAGTAAATTCTGTTATCTATAGGTTACCTTGATTTCATGTTTACAAGTAAAAAAACACTCTTATCCTAATTCCTTATCCTTATCCTAATGCCATACTCTGAACACCTTTAGTTTCCCCTGGTATCTGAAAAATTTCTAATCTTGTAAAAACCATCAGAAACAAACATCTGCAAAAATCAATTGCAACTGCAGTCTGTGTCTGGTGTAAATGATTGGAATTTAGTCAATGCTACATGGAGAAAGAATCTTTATATCAGCATTTCTTGTGTTCTTTATCCTATAAAACAGTATCAAGGTACTAGTTCGTAGAATACTGAAGGGAAGTGAAAAATAATATTTTTTCGGCTAGTATTCATCCGAACAACTATTTATGAGTGGATCTGTTGAGCAAGAAGCTTCTCCAGCTTCAACAATCAGAATGAATTCTATAAATCTAATTTTTCAAAATGCATTATGATGGGTGGAGCCTCTGTAAAAATTAACTTATTGAGGCACTCAGCTTTACATGCCTCTCTACTCTTTCTCACAAAAAAGATTCTTTTCAACCAGACACCTGTTTGCCTCCCATGCAAGTAGATACATTAGTCCATTCCATCCAAAGTGTACACATTATCAGGGCCCAGATGGAATTATTGCTTGGTGAATAGGAGGAACAGATAAATACATATTCATGTGTGAAGATGTTACATGTGTATGAATTATTAACACTATAAAGACAATTTATCAGTTCGGTGTTAAAGGTTATTATAATTTCAATCCTATACATTTCTTTAAATTATCCTAACACCAGAAAGCCCATGCATATTGTTAAATGCATGGCTACCTATGCAGAGTTCATCTTACTTTTTGCTGCATTGCAATGAACGCAGAGGAGGTGTCTGCAGGGCAGTGATTTACTCCAAAAACTTTATATATTTCCTCAAAGGTTCTCTCTCACTCTCCTTTGACTGTAGAGGGAGCTTCAGCAGCTGCCCAGACCATATGATGGGTCTCTCCAGTGGTGCTGAGCCAGCACCAGCAAAGGTGTATCTCATTTTGAATAAACAGAATCCAACAAGCGTCGCCACATCTTACACAAACTGATGAGTAGAAAACTACTGAGGTGAAAGAGGAAGAGACAACTCATGTGTCTGTAAAGCAGTGAGATTTTAAACTTGGTATTGTTCTACTGGTGAAAAACATTAATCAATATAACTGCAGAAGAGGAAAGGGAAAAATTAGATTTAACACTAGCCCTTTCACACAGAAAATATAGTTTCAGGGACATTTCAAAATCAGAAGGCTCCATGAGACACATCTGGTTTCTTGTGGATCTCCTGTTGACTCCAGAGTGAGTGCCACGCAGTTGGTGGCTGGTTACAGAGAGGCTGAGACATAATTAATATGCTAATTATAAAGGTCTGTTGTGTCTTCCCACTTTGATGCATTTTGTGATGATCTCGTTTGTGGTGTTTCTTGCTATTTTGCCTATGGAGTAAATTCTTTCATAATCATGGGGACACATAGTGAAACATTTGGAAAATCAGAGCATGTACACGGCATGAACCTGTATCATTTTATGAACTGAAGAGCAAAGAGCATGTGCCAACATGACTCAGGAAAGTTGGAGACAACTGCCTTCTAGGCAGTGCAGTCTAACAGCTTAAGAAAATGTTTTTCGGGGTGGTACTCTATGGGTACAAGAGTGCCTACATTTCCCAGCTGATACCTAGTTTCTGTTCTTTGTAATAAGAAACTGTCATGTTTTGGAGAGTCACGCAGGTTCTATGAAATATAGAACCTGTAATAGGATCCTATGTAGAAAATATTAATCACGTGTTCTAACTTGCCTCTTTACTGACCCTTCTAGCTGACAATTGCCTCTGAAGAGTACAATATCTAGGGTGTATAACTGTGAGGACTTTTTTTTCTGACCGTATTAGGAAACACTCTTCACAGAATGGATGCAGAAAAGCAGAAGCATACATTTTTCTGTTATAGGAGTGAGATGTTCAATTTATGCACATTTAACCTTTGACATTGTTCTTGACATCATCCACATGTCAGCTCTTTCCCCTTAAGGGTATGTCAGGGATAGTTTAAAACTATCAAGCTCATATTTACAGATTTTAAAATGAAAATAACAGATCTTCTACCCTAGTTTTCTTCCTGAACAGTCCCAGAGATACTGCATCACTTCACTGACTGGACAGCCATGGCTCAGCATAAACAAAACTGAGCCAAATTTAAACTAGGGATTTAGAATGAAAATTACTCTTGTTCCCATAACCATCCTAACTTTCCCTAGATTATTTAATTACCATGTTCTAATTGGTATGGGGAAGTATTATAGTATTCTTCACAAATGAAGCAATGTGAAACTATGTGCAATATTTTGCATTGTGAATGGTTCTGTATAAAATAAATATCCATATAGGTTAAAGGCAAGTGTGTTTCTCAACAGAAAACACTGCCATGGAAAATTGTGTGACATAGCTATGGGAATTGTGAGAACCCTGGGATAAAATCCTTAAAACACTGTCACTCACTGTTGGTGTAATGGGGAGACGTGCTTCAGAGGAAGACAGATTGCAGCAGCTCACGAGAGTGTATCCATTTTCTAAGGGAATTCAGTTCATGTTGGTGCTGCTGCTATTTAGCCATGAAAGTCAACTTTCATTGACTATTCAGCCACTGGAATGGCTGGTACTCAGCCTTGTGCAGCCCACAGAGCTGTCCTGTCTGTGTAGACTATGTGTCCTTCTTGGCTCCAGCCTCACCATGTTACAGCCTGTGTCTTGCACCAGGAAGAAAAAATGAGTACAAATACAGGCTGTGGGGAAGCACTGGAGTCAGGGCATTACCAAGCAACCTTGAGACACAAAACTGCAGGGAATCATGTTTCATCCGTGCTGCTGTTGCTCATAAAGCTGTTTGTTTTTCCGAGACCAATCCGTGTGCTATGAACGCCACAGATATTTTTTTTTCTGGTAATTTTTATCTTTCCTTTCTGGAGGTTTTGGTTTGTATTGAAAACAAGAGAAGAGAAACAGATTTGTGCAACAAACTGGCTGATGCACAGCTGCACTTCAGCTCCAAGGCTGAGCAGCAATTTATCCTAACATAATGTAGAGCCAAACAAATGGGACTAATTCTCCTTCCCATCCTGGCCAAGCCCAGATTGCTGAGCTTGGTGCCGGAGAACTCCTGAGGGAGAAAGTGTCAGTTTCACCTGGGTCACAGACAGTCCTTGTCTATGCATGGTGTGCTCCTGACGCCGTGCTTCTGTCTCCGTACTCTTTCTGTGGGAGAAAAACAACAGGTATTCCATGCAGCATCAGACCCATGCACTCCAGTACTCCCCAGCTTGTCTGCTACCCGTCTATCTATAAACTACCCAACTCAGTCTTCACCCAGTTGACTGGTGATGGTGATCTCTGGTGATGTTTAGAAAAGGTCTGATTTTCTTTTTTTTTTTTTTAGGACAGATTGCTGAAATGTAAATGTGTTGGTCATGGTGAGGAGACTGAGGAGAGCCCGGAAGCAGTGTTGCTGGTGGTCTGATGTAACAATGGGGTAAGGGTGATCTTGTGGTTATGTTGTGTAAATGGAAACAACTAAGATGACAAAGACTCTATTCAGACATCATTATTCTCTGTGTTTCAGTGTTTCTGACCAAGCATCTGGGGCAGTGGCATGTCTTTTACATATTTTACATACCTTTTACAACTTTGTTGAGGAGTAATTCATGAACCTAACACAGCATGGCATGCAGATGAATCTTTACAGATGAACCAAACATGCAGAAAAATTTCCATTTAATTTTCATCTGCATTATTAGAGGTTGGAGTGATCGTAACTTGGGCCCCGATTTGAATCCTATTGTATACACAGTGAGAAACAGAGCAACTTACTGAATTGCTTTTCAGCACAGTAGAAGTCTGAATGCTGTCCCCTCATAATCAATTGATCTGGTTTTAATTTTCTCTGAGCAAATATCACATTTTTCTATGGCTGATTTGCATCCTGCAGAGATCATTTCCCTGCCCCCCAAACTAATGTTGCAACTGGAACAATGCTTAGAACATTGTTCTAAGTGCTTTTTTTCTCATGCTTTTCATAAATGGTCTCTGAACTGCTTTTCTTTTTCCAGTTTCACTCTCTATATTTCCAAGCCATCCATAGGCACCCTTCCTCTTAGTTAGAGCTATTTAGCTTCCTTTGAAACATGGCAGTGAGCTAAGGTTGAAGATTTTCAAAAGCATGTAGGGGTTTTTTTAAAAGGAAATTAATCCACTGTTTTGAATATCAGTTAAAACACAGGTCATGATGATCCAAAGCTGTAAATCATATCCAGTGAGACGGCTATCAGTGCAAAACTCAACTCAGTTTCTTCTATCTAGCCTACATCAGCTTTAAGGTGGTGTGAGATTAGGTCTATTATCTTTCGTTTACTTCAGGAGGTTTGACGCTATTGCAGGTGAACTTGGAGACCACCTTCTCCCTCAATCTCATACTTCAGGCACCGAAGGTTACCTTAAACTGCAGCATGTCCAGTATTTAATTAGGTTTAAAATACCAGTCTTCAGAGGGAGCGAATGTGGTCTTTTGATATTACCTCTTTTCATTGCATAGCTCTCACTGCTACCCTCTATTGTTGTTATCACTGCTAGGACTTATACCACTGTTTGACTATTAAAGCTTGCAAAATTCTGTGGCCAGACTCCTCATGAAGATGCAGCAATTGTACCCTTAATAACTATATACATATGTATACAAATACTTCATATACATATAAAGTATTTTAAATTGTTGAAATAGCCTAGGAAAGCCTTGTAAATGGTCTTAAATCAAACACTGGAAAAAATAGCACAAGATGTTGTGTTTGCTCAATAGACTCTAAGCAGTCCCACAGCTCTGGTGTTGAATTTACTTAAGAGATTGTCCTTTTCTAGACTTTCTTGTTGTAAAGCGTAGATATAAATGGGGTTTAGATAACAACACACAAAAAAAATATAGGTAGTAGTTGTCACCAGCTCCATTCCTGACCAAGAATCAAGTTTCAGAATGCAGCAAAAAGTCAGATAAGAAAGAATACTACCAGAGTGAAGCTAAGAGCTGGACAAAAAATATAACGAGGAGTATTCATGATATACCGTTACACGATTTTGTAAGCCTTTAATATGAATTTTTCATTATCTCTGATTTTTTTTTCTTGGTAAGTCTGTATGAAGGATATAAATTTTAATCTGATATAAATAATTTCTAGAACACTATCTTGAATGTTCAATTTTTTTTTTGCCAAAATCCACTAGATTTTTTGTTTCTCAGTTAAATAAATCAGACCGACCTTGAAAAAATTAATGCTGTATAGATGTGTAACAGAATGAAATACAGCTGCAACTTAACTGGCAATATATGTGTGTGTATAGGGTTTATATATTCAGCTACAAGTACAGTATACATGTGTGTGAATTCTCTCTTCTGCACACTTGAACACAGAAACATCCATTTGTTTGTTCCTTGATTTTCTTCTTTCCGTCAGCATCTGCCCTGGCAACTTTCAGTTATTTATCTCACAACCTAGTGTGGACCTAACTCTTTAGGGTGTTTTATGTCATTACTACTGCTTGGAAAAGATATTTTCTCATGTAGGGATAATCTTTTCCTCGAAGTACAACCCACTTTTTTAACTTATTCCCTGGGTTACCCTGAATGAAACTTCATGGAACAAAGGGTTTTGTCTATCTTGTGGGCTTTTACCTGTAGATTACAGAAATTATTTTGGAAATAATTAAATTGCTTCTCAAGATAGCATGAAAAGTCTTACCCAGTAGAAAATGTCATGCAGCTGAAACCTATGAGTTTTTACCAGCTCCTCAGTATAAAAATAATCTGAATGATAAATAGAACAAAAGTAAATAACCCTTCAAATGTTTACCTTGTGCAAGGGTGAGTCATGGCACAAATGCTTTCAACATACTTTCTTTCTCTGAAGCTGCCCAATTAATCTGCTCATTGGTTCCTGAGTGTCCTGGACATGCATGGCCAAGAGAGATCTCAAGAGATCCACAGCAGAAATCCTCTTGCTTAGAAGAGGATTGGCTGTATTGAGACCAACCTCAACAATGCCTGCCTTAAAATCTTCCACAGAAGGACTTTCTCCAACACCACGGGTATTTTTTTTTCCCCAGTGCTAGACGCTCATTGTTAAAAAAAGTGTTCTTGAAAGCCGTGTATTTTTACAGAACAAATTAAATTGAATTCTTTCCCTATGCCCAGTGGGCACAAAGAACAATTGAAAGGATTTCTCCTTTTTCCTTTCCTAACCTAAGCAGTTAAACTATTTCAAGCTATTCATCTTACTCTGATTAAAGTCCCTGGAAAGTAAACCAGATCTGCTTTCTTAGTCATTGTGCAGTTGCTGGCATCATGGGCATTAAGACAAGCTGTTTTTACAACACAAAGAAATTAAAAGAGCAACAACTGATTTGCGGGAGTATCTTGCAGAACAAGATTCATCACACACTGACGTAAAACACACACATATTTCTGCAGTATGCGAGTATCCCTGTCTAGCTATTTCATCACAGTCAACTTTGGGACTTTAAATGGACTTCTTATATCCTGTTTCTCCACTTTACAGAAATTATACCAAGACTATCATGAGTGAATTTCATCAGTCCTTGAAGTTAGTTTATTAAACAAAATGGATCTCTTCAGTTATCTCGGAGTCTCAGTAGTCTGTGGGGTCATAGAATCATAGAATTTGCCATGGACAGGTATACCTTTCACTTGACAACCTTGCTCAGAACTCCATCCAGTCTGGCCTTAAAAACCTCCAGGGATGGGGCATCCACAACTTCTCTGGGCAACCTGTGCCAGTACCTCATCACACTCCCAGCAAAGAACTTCCTCCTAGTACCTAATTCTAAACCTACTTTCTTTCAGTTTGAAGCCATTCCCCCTTGTTTTGTCACCACATGCTTTTGTAAAAAGTCCCTCTCCATCTTTCTTGTGGTCTCCAAATTAAGCTAAAATTAGGTCACCCCGAAGCCTTTTTTTTTCCCACGGTGAACAAAAAAAATTCTCTTAGCCTTTCCTCATATGAGAGGTCCTTCATCCGCTTAATCAACTTGCTGACCTTCTCCTGGACTTGCTTCAACAGGCCCATGCCCTTCTTGTGCTGGAGACCCCAGGGCTGGATAGAGAGTAGAGGGGTAGAACCCCCTCCCTTGCTGCCACTCTGCCCAGGATATGGTTGGATTTCTGGGCTGAAAGTGCACATGGCTGAGTCATGCCCAGCCTCTCATCTACCAGTACCACCAAGTCCTTCTTGGCAGGTCTGCTCCCGATCTGTTGTACTGATACTGAAGGTTGTCCTGACCCCAGGTGCAGCACCTTACACCTGGTCTTATTAAACCAAGATTCCCATGGGTCAGCTTCTTGATCTTGTCCAGGTCCCTCTGGACAGCATCCCATACCTCATGCATGTCAACTGCATCATTCACCTTGGTGTAATCAGGACATTTGCTGAGGGTGCACTCAATCCCTTCTCTGTGTCATTGATGAAGATACTAAATAACACAAAAAATACAGACCCCTGAGGGACATCACTTGCTACAGGTGTCTATTGGGACTCTAAACCACTGACCATTACCCTCTGGATGCAACTGTCCAGCCACTTTCTTATCTGTCTAACAACCCACTCATTGAAACCATCCATCTCCAGTTTAGAGAGAAGGATGCTGTGGGGGGCCATGCCAAAGGCTTTATAGAAGTAGAGGTAAATGACATTGGTAGCCTTTTTCTTGTCCACTGATGCAGTCACTCCATGACAGAAGGTTACTGGGTTGGTCAGGCAGGACTTGGTGAAGCAGTATGGCTGCCTCAAAATCACCTCCCTGTCCTCCATGTGCCTTAGCACAGCTTCCAGGAGGATCTGTTCCATGATCTTCCCAGGCACAGAGGTGAAGCTGACAGGTAAGTAGTTCCCAGGGTCCTCATTTCTACCCTTTTTAAAAGATACTGCTTTCCCTTTTCCAGTTACCTCGGACTTCACCTGGCTGCCATGACTTTTCAAATATCATGAAGCATGTCTTGGCAACTCCATCAAGCAATCTCTCAGAACTATGGGATGCATCTAACTGGGTCCAATAAACTTATGTACATTCAGGTTCACCAGGTGGTCATGAACCTGATTTTTACTTGCAGTGGGAGGGACTTTGGTCCCCCAATCCCCATTCTGTTATCCATCCACTTGAGAGGTGTAGGAAGAAAAGTGGCCAACGAAGACTTAGGCAAAAAAATTTCTGAGTACTTCAGCCTTCTCCTTATCTATTTTTACAGTTTTCCAGCATTGTTTATCAGAGAGGGTACACTTTTTTACCTTTGTTTTCTCGTTAACA
The DNA here is from genome assembly GCA_013399855.1 of Oxyruncus cristatus. Lineage (NCBI taxonomy): Eukaryota > Metazoa > Chordata > Aves > Passeriformes > Cotingidae > Oxyruncus > Oxyruncus cristatus. The sequence goes on along the minus strand of VXAY01005257.1, from coordinate 28,733 downwards.
TATCTGTAGAAACACTTCCTGTTATTCTTTGTGTCTAAGGTTCAGTCCCAGCTTTCCTTGGCCTTCCTCACCTCATTCCTACATAACCAGACTTCATCTTCATACTCTCCCTGGGTGACTTGTCCTAGCTTCCACTGTTTGTTCATTTGCTTCTTTCGCTTTAGTCTGACCAGCAGTTCCTTAGTCCACCATGCTGGTCTCTTGTCTTCCTTGCTCAATTTCTTGCTCCTGGACACTACTAGCCGTAGAACTTAATGGAAAGCTTCCTTAAAATTCTGCCAGTGCTGTTCTGTGAGTGGGTCCTCACTTTTTAACATCTTACAGACATAACAGGGAATCTCTATTTAGTGACTCTACTGTACTGTTAAGGCATTACTGACAATTTTCTCACATTTTGGTGCAATTTCAGTTATGAATATGTTTTTTGAAAACTATCTGAAATAAAAGCTTGTGGGAGAAAAATATCCTCACGTGTTTAACTTTCCAGCTAAAATCGTGCAGAGGAATAAAAATTCAACCTGAAAAAATCAGTGGCAAATCAATCATGAGATGTACCATCTTAAAAGGAAAGTAAGGTTATGTTTTACTTCAGCCGATGTGGGGGACAAATTTCTATCAAATTCTATTGTATTGGTTTAGGGCTTTAGTCAATGTACAGTTGTATCAGTCAACCTGAGACAAACAGCCATATAAACTCAGTGTTCCCTCTAGAAGCATAGTTCCTGCTGTATTTGAACTCCTCAGAGTATAAACTTGGTGTTTGAACTCTGAGGTTCTCCAGACTTTACCCTGTTCCAGTCTCATCCCAGTGTGACAGCAGTGGGAAGGTAAAAGTTTAAAACATTAATGGGACCCCTTAAACACATTAATGTCATGTCTTTTTGCCATGTCCTTTGTTTCTCTCCAAGAATTTCTCACGTACTCATTTCCAATCAAGTGGTTCCTATAAGACTGAACAAATAGACAATATTTGAATGGTAAAAGTGTTGTATTAAAATTATTTATTTCAAGACTTCCAAGACTGACTATCAACTGTTATGAGCACTAGCTTTGGGTCAGCACAGTGTGTTGAAATAGTTTGCCTCGGTGGGAGGTCAGCTGTGTACTGTCCAGTTTGCTTATCCCCAGTCATGTCTTTATCTAACAAAGTATCTCATCTTCCTCCGCAGAAGAAACATTACAAACAATCCTTTAAATGAGGAATTTCTAATATTTAAACGTGTTTTTATGATGTGTCTTTTGAGTTGTAGTTGAAAGGAAAACTTGTATCAGGAGCTAAACAGCTGCAGGAATTCATCCGAATGTATTTTATTTGAAAGATGTAGAAAGTTTACAGTTTCTTTCTAAAGCTGTAACGTGCACAAGACTTAGAAATCCCATGCTCTTGGAATCAGGAAATTCAGACTTCAAGATTACAGCTTCGCATTTATTTAATTTACCCTTTAAAAAGGTATCCCCTTCTGAGTGCTATGTGTAGCTGTCAGTTACTGTCCTTTTAGTTCGTGATTCATCAACATAGATATAAGGGATATTATGCACTTACCAGCTAATTTATCGCTTTAAATATATTTACTGCATATAAACTGCATTATTTTTTATCCTAAACATTGATTTCTATTTATAAAGCATGGAATAAACTATTAGATTTATTCATATCAGCCTCCATAGTAACATCTGTGCCATGCTTGCCAAAAACCCCATTAAAAACACATGTGTTTTGACTCAGTAGTTCCTGTGACAGAATGTGTACCAGCTCCTAGCAGCTGGAGTTAAACTGGTTACTGAAAATCAAACTAAACAAACTGAAAGCTACTTGCAAAAAGTGGTTTTGAATACTCTAGAGTTTTGCAAAGTTTCAAGTTTGAGCTTAAAAATAACAATCCTTAAGTCCTATTTCCAATCAGGTTGTACACACAGCTTGCTAATTTGTGTGAGAAGGAGAACACATTATTTGAATGCAGTTTGTATTGGTGATTTTGTGCTCACTTGATTCTCTCAGTAACACTTAATAATTGCAAATGATGTTTATCTCGAAGCAACGCTATTCTTGGAACAGTGGATGATGTGACTCATGAATGGAAATGAGGAGAAGAACACTTGCTCCTTGTGCAGCAGAAGCCTCACTATTTACCTACCTCAAAAACATGGGTTTGAGAGACTGGATTTTTGAGCAGGTAAAAACTCTGGCCTTGTATTTAGCATTTGTACTTTTAATGTTGAAAGAGATCAACTGAGCAAGCTGATGGAGCTTTGTTGGTGGAGGCTGCTGAACAAAACTCATTTGATTTACACAAAGAATTTCAATGAATCTAGTAAAATTCTTCAAAAGTGTAGGGCAACCTTGGGAAAGGTGAGATGAAATGAACAGGAATTTAATTCACAAACAGGTTAGATTACATTTTACTGAGGGCAAGGGAAAGAGCGCAGTACAATGACTTACAAATATGAGTTACAAGTAAAAATCAAACCCACTGTTCTGCTTGGAAGGAAACACAGGTAATATCACAGAGGTTCAAAAATCCCAAATAAATAATTTCTTCTTCAGAAGACAAGCCTAGTTTCCTTCCATCTCAATCATCAAAATTTACATTCCCTTTCTTATCTTCGGTGTATGACTCAATACATTTGTGCAAATCAGAGTAGAACTGTACTGAGCACAGAGCTAGAAATGAGCGCATATTGCTCACTTTGTGTCTAGGTTCAAGAAATATGCAAAACAAACACTCATCAGGAGAGGAAAGAAAAGCTGATGCAGCCAACTCGCTACAAAAAAAAATAAAGTACATATATAAATTATGAGAGAAAATACAGTCATACATTGTAAAATGTTCACCAGTAACTTACCATCACAGAGAAACAATTCTTGTGTGTAATACTGTTGTGATAAAACAAATAAACCAACACAGAAAACGTATGGAAGTATCAGGAGAAATTCTTGAGATTCAGGAACTTACATTGCACTGAACCAGATAACAGCGAGGTGTCTTCCACAGCCCCATTTTGTTTCTAGTATTACACACGAGGGTTGTTTCTCTGTGATAGTAAGTATACAGCAATACTTTTAACAGGGAACTGCAGCTGTTCTAAACCTGAGAGGACGACTTCTGTCATAGGGTAAAATTTTGATGAATCAGAGAATACTTTGTGATCAGAGGACGGGGTTTTTTTCTCGGTTTCTGCTCTGTATGCTAAGCAGTGGATTTCAGGCTGGATCTTGTTTCATCTGGACAAATATTCGATTATAATTTTACCATTTTTCAGAATGGAGAGACACAAAGAAGAGTGCACATTTGAGCATTCAGGAATATGCAGTTGAAATTTCTCAGTATCTGTATATTGATAAAAAATAGAACCTTGAATTTTCTGCCATTAAAAAAAAAAAATCTTATGTACCTAAGTCACTCAAAGATCATGTGCTGTGGAAATAAACCCCATGGGCTAGTGAAAAAGAACATTGGGCCCCAGGCTACACAGTGAAGTGGAAATGCTGAGAACTGTTCTCTGTCATTCCCTGTGGAAGAATGGAATTGCAGCTACATGACCTGCGTTACGTTTTCCAAGCAGCCAAAAATAAAGATGGGATGTAGTCAGCACAAACAGGGAACAAGAAGAGACGCCTGGTAATTCCAGAGAATTGTCTTGGTTATATCTGCTGCCTGAAAAATTAATAATAAAATACTGTCTGACCAAAAATTACTCCATTTTCTTCTCAAAGGTGGAGTTGAGTAAATCCAGCTTTTGTGAGAACCACTTATTTTCAGTTATGTTCTTCAGAAAAGTCAACTTTTTTTTTCTGTTTTGCTGTTTTGAGACAGTGTGACAGAGAATTATTCAATGTCCAGGTACCTCTTATCCAAGATATTTTTATAAATAAATCACTGTGTGACAACATCTAGATACAAAATCTAGCCCAGGAAACCTAAAGACTAAGTGAGATTGTTTAGCAGAATACCAGTGGGAACTAAATACTTCTAATAAAAAATATTTTTCTTTAGAATATTTTCTCTTTTTAGGGACACACCCCCCCCCAGGTGATAATTACAATTGAATTACTGCTTTCTATGGATACTCTCCACCTTATTTCAATTAAGCACTGAGAGATCCCTCTGAAGTGGGAAATTGGCTATAGTCTAATTCAGATTTCTTACTTCCTTTTTAGTCTCTCCTCCAGAAACAAAAATGGTGTAATTATTATCTATCAGATTCAAAAACTCGAACATCTCCTGACTTGATGTGCCAGCCAGGATCCTACTCTGAGAAACATTTCCAGAGCAATTCTTCAAAAGCAGCTGATGAGCTCTGTACACAACTCAGGCAGGAGAAGCCTTCCCAGGTTGTAACAGCTGGTAACAGCTGAAGGGCCGAGGTAGCGGCCAGAATTCCTGAGGTACAGCCCTGTTGTGCTCCCGTTCACCTCACCAACCCACAACCAGGTTGGTGACAAGAAGTATGAATGATTTTTGCCACATACTCTAAGGGACAGATCACCTATATTTGCTTCTGGTCTATACCAGTGGTGGGAGCTATGACCTCTGCTGACTATAATTTCAGCTCCCTGTCATTGTTGAAGTGTGGTGCGATTTGTGCGGAGCTCAGGAATCCTCAGGCACAGTTCCATCTCTCAGAGGGACCAGACAAGGAGCAGGGCCAAGAGCACTTCATCTGTGTGATGTTCGTGTATCTCTGTGTTTCCACCTGACCCCAAAGGCCACTGAAAAGAGTTTGGCATAATTGAAGGACTCTAGTCTGACCTAAAATCACATAATCTTTTTATTTTCCTGAGATACCTAGGGGAATTTCTTAGCACTGCCTTCTGTGAAATCAGCACAGTTTGGAGCAACAGAAAAATGCCTTCAAGTAACTTCTGACTTTTGCTGCCATCCCTGTCAGTGGCTGATCTCAATTAAAATTTTGTATCTTACACAAGCAAAGATATGATACAAAAACATCACTGTCAGTATTTTTAAGATTAGCAAAACAATATATTTTTAATTTGCCTTATGCTTGGAAATGATTGAGTCACATCAGCTACGGTTTTTACAAAAAACTGGAAGCAGATAAGCAGATAAGAAAGTTTATTGCAGAAATTTTCTGCTACACAACAGTTTTTTAAAGAAGGAATCAGATGCTGTAGGCTCCCAGGTATCAGGAAGGCATCTTCATTTGCAATATAGTAGTAAAACCCCAAAATGTTATCTAAATTTGATAATATTGCAAGGGAGTGATTTCTCACCTAAGCCCATTTTACGGGGGGGTCTGGGGATCCTTGCCCTGAGACTGGCACCAAGAAGGGCCACTTGCACCTGGAAGGCAGTTTGATGTGGTTCATGATGCAAGATGACAGAGATGCAACCTATATTCATAGTTTGGCTCTGAGATTTTACACCTGGATCCTGAAGTGCCTATCTCTTCACCTGCAGCATGATGCACCACTGCTTCATGGTGTCATTTGCCCATTCAGTGCACTCCAGCAGGTGCATTTTGGCTGATTTCCTGGAAGAAGCCATTGACAACTGGCCATAGAGACTCTCCAACACAGCTGAGGTATGACTCATGCCAGAGTCAGAAGTCTGGAAGTGGCTCCTTCTCTGAGACAGGATGTTGTCTAGAGCCAGATTTCTCTATGAACTATTCATTTGTCTTCTGAACACAATTACTCCCCAATTTTTCCAACTTTGCTTTTGTAGGGAGTATACTAGGAAAATAATTTTTCAACAGGGATACATTCAAACCCCCATTGTTTTAAACAGCCAAAAAGACTGAATAGTGGTGGTACATAAGGGAGGTACTGAAATCACACAACTTTTTTTTGCACCTATCAGGTCACTCATGGTGATAGCAGTTACTGGAGGGTAAGGAAAGAATGGACCTCAAAGTGCTAATACTCCATCTCTGCCAGTAGGATGACATGTTAGTCTAATCTCCTCCTAAAGGCTGGTGACAGTGATGATTGTCCAGAGCACACAGGCTCGGTATTCCTTTGCTTAACTGTTTTAGGATTAGAAGTGTTCCTTTGTGTTTTACCTGGCAGGGAAAGCACATACCTTTTTTCCCTATTTGCTGAAGAGGAGGAGGACTGTTAGCTCTTCATTTTCTGAGAGTCTTTTCTGACCTGAAGTGATGTGTGTGCCAGATCTCAGGCTTCTCTTCAATAGCCCCAACCAACCTCATTTCCTTTAGCATGTTCCCACATGTTTTCTTAGACAGCTGTCTGTTGCTTATCTTGCTGTTATCTTCTTTAGGAATACATGTAACAAAACTGAAAATAAACTGGGTGGTCTGCAATGCCTTTGTTCAAACTTTTACAAAAAAGCCCATTAGTGACCCTTTTCAATGATTTGGTACAAGAATTTTGAATTTTTAGAGTTAACCACTCACTAATTCTGAGGTTGCTTTGGCCAGATTTCATTTTGTTTGTTTGTTTCATTTGTTTGGTTTTTTTAATCCTAGTTTGTCAAATTTACATGTTTTTTAAAAAACCCAAATAACTCTTGAAGGATCTTTAATCTGCCCCTTATGTTTCCAGTCTTAAATATCACCCTTTTGTCACTGGTATTAGACAGATGGTTTTACTGAATCTTTTTAGTGAATATTGATAAAAAGAAGACAGTAAGAACTTTGGCTTTCTCAGTCTCATTTGGCAATAGCCTTCCCTCCTGCTGAATATCTGGCCAGAGCTCATACTGGTCTTCTTTCTGCTTCCAGAACAAATTTCTTCAGGTCTCTTGTTAACTGTTAACTGTGTCTCTTCTAGTGACTTGCCCTTTCTGGATTTTACCATGCATGCTTATTTATACCTGTCCTTAGCAACCTGCCTCAGTTACCCCTTCCTGCATATGTGCTTTTTGTGTTTGACCTTGGTGGAAGGCCTCTCTGCTCCTGCATCCTACCTGTGCAATGGGGACTTTGATTCTGCTCTCACTTCTTCAGCAGTCTAATAGCTCTTCATAACTTCTTTATCCTCTTACACCTGTTTCATTAGCTTTAGTGCCTGGCCCTTTTTAAGTTCTTCGTTCTTGGATGCCAATTTTTTTTTTTTTTTTTCTTCTTCTTCTTTTCTAGTCCTGTTTCTTTTTCTTTTCCAAAAATTACTATTTTATTAGTTTTCATTCAGTCTTGACTTGTTTTTTTTTCTACTCCTGTTAAGACACAAACCAAAAAAGTCTCATAAACACCTACAGTTTTTTTCATCTATGACAAAATGCTCATACACTTTCCAAGTAGTCTTTGGATGGCTTATGTTTTACTTTATTTTTCTGACAAATGTTCTTTTCAGATCTCTTGTATTACATTTAACACCTCTACAATAGTGCAGCAAAGAAAGTATCAGGCTCACAAGAAGGAACATCTGTTACATTTGGCAGCCATGATATACAGTGGAAATGTGAGTACTTTCTTATGAACAACGCCACAAATTCAGGCAAACCTCGTTCAGCAGATATTGCAGAAAAATATGGGACAGAGTAATACAAATTCCAAAATGAAACTGAGCCTGAGCTGAGGCGGAATAGAGTAAAACCCATTGCTTTTCATGGTGAGTACCTTTTAGGATAAAGTTTCTGACCCCCTGAAATACAGAGCATGGAAAAAGGGAAACCAAGCAGTGTTGTTGTACGTATGTTCCAAGTAGTTATGGGGAAGTTCTGAACAGAGGGCATGAATTTGTCTGGTGTCAATGCCTGCTATTAAATCCTAGTGTATCACAGGCCTAAAATTAGAAAAGAAAGCAATTTTGCAATGCTTTTGTAGCAGGTCCTGTGTTTATTTTGTATGTTGACTGACACTGTAGCCCCAACTGACACAGTTCGTGGTGTGTGACAGCTGATGGTTTCTAGTCTTACAGGTAATTGTGTTAAGACATCACCGCAGGTTTCAGTTCATGTAACCTCAGCATCTCACATGGTTTCCTTTTAAGGTTTAAATTCCATAAAACCTAGCTGTAGAGAGGAATTTTTTTTTTTTAAGAGTAAATTTGAGGGAAAAAAGGACATAATTTAGAGGGAGACTAGGAAGTAATACATATAAGGCACTGGAGAAGTATTTACTTTTATCTCCTCAGTTACATTTAAATATTTATTCACATGCATCTGTTTAAGTGGAACCTGACAGCAGTGTCAGTAGCAGTTTTCCATAGCCAGAGCAGAAATACAATATTTTTAAGGGAAGTACCTATGAAGGAAAAATAAGTTAATTTCATATGAAGGAAAAACAAGTTAATTTAAAGGGGATTTTCAGAAGTACCTCGTAGGAATCAGGAACACAATGTTCATATGTAGCTGCTAAGAAAACTTCCCTTATTACAGATGAGGCCTCCACAATCTTTAATGGTTTTTACCCACGTTAATTTTCTCATGAGTTAGGAACTGTAAGTTCAATTAAACAAAAAGTGTCATTCAGCATTGCTTCTGTTTTATTATGATGTTTGGCAATATATGATATTTTTCTAGAAAGGTCCCAGGTCATGGAAAAAACATTAAAAGGATTGCAAATAAGAATGCAATCGTGCTATGTGAAAAAAAAAAAAAAAAAGAAAAAGATGAAAAACAACCACCGCAAAGAAAACAGAAGACAAATAACAAACAGTCTTTTTTTTTCTTAATTTCCTTCTTTTTTTTTTTTTTAAGGGAAGATGAAATTATGTTAATGAGTTTTGAATGCTTTGATGAAACATCTCTTATGACTGAGAGGAAAGATCAGTATGAAAAAGTCTCAATTTCAAGTTTTTGAAGTTTTTTTCCTTCAAGGTTGTTGAAGCCCTAAAAAACATTTTGTTTTACAATCCTAATTTATAATGAAATCATGTGGATCATGTGGTCATAGAGTAATGGGCTTCCGGAGGTCTCTGACAATCTGCTCAAACCAAGACCGTCTTCACAGCCAGCTGAGGTTTTTTCAGTGCCTTGTCCAGATGAATATTAAATATTGTCAAGGATGGAGACTGCACAGCCTCCTGGGCACCCTGCTCATGCCCAGCCAGTCACAGTAGAAGTTGTTCTAGTTTTCGTTGTTGCAAGGTGCAACTATTGCCCTTTGCCTTGTTGTGCACCCGAGAGAAGAATCAGTCTCACTCGTCACTGTAACCACCCGTTTGGGAGCTGGAGACAACAGCTGAGACTCCTCCTCGTTCATCTCCTCTTCGGGCAAAGCAAGCCCAGCTGCTCTGGGGTCTCCTGGACTGGCATGTCCTCATTGCAGTGGATGTTCACTTGGGTCATTCTGGTTTTTCACTGTCTGTCTTGCACTGGGGGCTTGAAAGAGAGCTCTGGCAGGGTTATAAAACTGAGCTGGTGGGAATATTGGTCTACCTATTCACCAGGTATGGGCTCACTAGTACAGTCCACATGCCGGGGGGTTACAGTGCAAAACTCAGATCAGGTTCTTTTAAGCTTATGAATTTCTGTGTTTGGAACCGATATGTTGTTTGCAGAGCTGTGTTTTCTCCATGGGTTCTAAGCAAAATCTTACACTCTTCATTCAATTCAATAAAACACGCTAAGTTTTATAGCTTCATTTCAGTGTGTATTTGTTTCCCTTGGAGGACTTTGAAGAGGAATATTCAGATAGTTTGAATCTACATAAGCTGAAGCAGATGCTGACTTTCCTACAAATGTAGAATTATAGACAGTATCTACAAATCAACTCACAATGAAACTACAGATTTCACTGTTTACATTAAACAGGATTCAATCACCCATGAAAACTGAAAGTTATTCAGAGTTTTTTATTGAAATGTAACCTCTCAGCCACCTGAGATCATCATGTCAAGAGGTTACTCTTTGCCTATCCTAATGTAAGTTCAATGATAAACACTGTAGTGTATGGATAGGAAAACTGAACATGTATTCCAGAAAAGGAATATGAAAGTGTCTGGACAAGACAAGACCACATGCCCCTCTAGATGTTTTCTGGATACAAGAGATTTACATTGGAAGTATGGAAATAAAGCTTATTGAAATCAGCATAATAATTTAGATTAAATTGGTAATATTACACCATTAATCATCCGTTGAGCTCAATCAAGAGTTATTCTTTCCTTCAGTTATTCTTCAACCTGCAGGTCTTCCTAGGTCTTTTCTTGATGGCACTTACTATCAGAAGTACCAAAACAGTCACAGAAAGATATTTTCTTATATTTCTGACTTAGACAAAGCAGGAAACGCTGAAAATGTTGTTCAAGTATTTAATAATACTTGAAGTATCATCAAGGTTCAAGTAAGGTTCAAGAATCTAATGAAATTTCCAAGTTGGCTGACCAAAGAGCTGTGTTGATCATAAAACCTGAATTGCTAAACAGAGCGTGATTATCACTCATTGTTATTAACAAATTGCAGTCTAGTTAAACAATCATTGACTCATTTAGTTGACACAGCTAGAGATTTTAAATGGTGCTTGTTACGGCAGTTGCACCTCCATGGTTATGAAATCGTTTGTGATTTGCTCTGCTTGACTGTTGTTCATTGCTTGAGCTGGGTGATTTTTTACAGGACCCATGCTGGTACAGTTTGCTCTATTTGGCTGAATGACTGAAACCCTGAGGTTTCTGGACAGCAGTTTGAATTGTAGTAAAAGTTATCTGATGCACAGTAGGCTGTCCTTAAATTGATGAAAGTTCTTGAATGTCTTAATCTTTAATTGAGACCCTATAAATCACAGACAAATAAGGTCTGTGATTTGAAACCTTCCAATTCCTATATTCCAGAGAATCTCTGGGGACACCACCAGGACCATCTTACTGCTTACCTCTGCTTATCTGATCTGCAATGCCTGTGCTACAGCTTAATGGAAATAATTTGTGCTTCCATTTCAGCTATCCTGGAGAGATGGATTGGAGCACTTCACTCTGCAGGAGTGAGCCAGCACCAGATGCGAAGGTACACGTGTTTGTGCGGATGGTATGCTTTGATGTTTGCCAGATGCTTTGAAATCATCCTCACTCCTGGTCAGGTTTGGTAAAAGCAAGTGAAAGCATTTTATTTACAAAATCCAAACATAGTCAACGTGGTTACAGAGGTTATGAACAAGATTACTAGAAATAAAAGTAAACCATGCATGTATTTTCTTTTCCAGGGCTTCCCTTGAAGTCTGGTAGCTGATAGCAGGCTGTTTAGTCAATCACCAAGCCTCTGGCACACATCGCAGTCTTTAAAACTGACAGTGCAGTTTCAAGGAGGTTTGGGACATTTTCTACCCAGTGTCTTCCTCGGTTAATCAAGGATTCCTTCAGACTCATATCCTTTGCTCTTCAACTCTTTTTCTTCTCAAGTAAAAACATAATCCTTTTCTTAATCAGGAGACATTCTTATGCCAGGATTCTTAGCTATCCTTGTGCTTAATTAAACAACTAATAAATCATCTACCTTTATAATCTATCAACTTTTCTTTGTGGTCAGTGGATATTAATAAGATATTCGCAGCATTTCACGCATAGTTCTTTATAAAGAACATGTAATTTAACAACCATACTTACATGCAACCATAGTTTTTACTCTATGTTCTCCTAAATTCACAATGAAATGAATACAAATACTAAAGTATGTATCCATTTTCATTGATGATTATGGAAAGAACTGGCTAATGAAAGCCAAATTATTTGTGTTTCTTAGTGTCTTCATTACTCAATCATTGGCACTTTAATTATTCTTTTGAAATTGTACGTACTTTGTTTTTGCAAACTACGTATAGAAGGGACCTTAAACAAACTGGTGCCTTTCATAATACCCTTCCTGCCAGCATTTAAAATGCTGTGATTGATCTGATGGATCATTTAAATCGACTGAAATAAACGGAGATTTCCAGTAAAAAATGTAAATGGAATGGAAATGTGAAAGCAACCTAGAGTATTCCAAAAAGGAAGAATACATTTTTTTGTGTTTTCACCTGTAGGATAGCACCTCTTGGAAATATCAGGAGATGTAACAGTAGAAAAGTTACGGATCAGACCTTTCTCCTAACTTTCTCATATCATCTTAATGTAGAGTCAAAATATGACTGTGCAGTTAATTTGTTTGGAGTGTTGACCACTGCCTTTCCTATATGAAAGTGAAAGATTTATTTTAAAATTCTGCATTTTTTTGTTTTGTTTTTGGAACTTATGTAAGTTGTAAATGACTGAACACCAAGACTGTTAAAAGCATAAATTTTGAACACCAAGAGGACTATTTGCAGTTTGTTGTCATTCTCCAGCTCACTTTAAACTTGAGGTTTGACCTCTGGTGCTGCTGAAATGGCAGGACGCAGACCTGCCATTCATCAACAGTGTCCTCCCCACTGTGTTGCAAAGGGACATTTTTCAGGACTCACCTCTTGAGTGAGAACTCTTAATCCACCCTATAATGTGATAATCCAATCAAAAAAGTCAGGCTATACTCTGTCAATGTTTCATCCAACATCAGAAATAATGATTTTGGTGCCACGTTTTGCTGATTTTGCTGGTTCTCCTGCTCATCCATCTCCATCAGTAAACCTCTGGACAACTTACACAAAGCATGACCTAAGAACTCAAAGGTATTGACTACGAAACTTTCTGCCTCAGCTCTCTGACAACGCACAGTGACTCATTGTTCCCTTGCATTACACTGGCATGTAAATACACAGAGAGTGACCAGGGAAACTGGGACCCTAAAGCCTCTGTGGATTCCAGAGTGGCTGCCTGCAGATGTCTGTGTGGTGCTCTCTGGCTGATGTTTGTTGCCAGTGATCTCTGAGCATGAAATGTAAATACAAGCTAGTGCATATAGATGAGACTGGAAGTTGTGTTTTATATACATTCTGTCAAAATATCCACAGAAATATTCTGTTGGTTCTTTAATTTCTTTGTGCAGCACTGGTTGGTGATATCTGGGTTTAGTATTGCCCTGAGTATGTCAGATGAGCGTGTTAAATGCTACACTGGACTCGCTACACATGCAACGCCTCCATTGCTCACTTTCTGTGGACAGCATGCTCAGGAATAACTACAACATATCCATGTAGTCATGAACCAACCCTCTTATCACATACTGCTGCATTAGATTTAAGGTATGCTCTCAGGTATTTTGCTTTGTTCTCTGCAATCACGCTTATTTTCATTACCAGGTTTAGTCTTACTTAGGTAGAAGTGGAAAAACAAAGAAAGAAAACTTTTTTTTCCTGGCCATATCAAATGAATATAGAGGGCCAAATTATCAGCAAGGAAAAGACCAACAAAGACAATTAAGCTAGGAGTTTGATCCAATACACCTAATAGAAACTTGATCCTGGGAAGCGGATAATGTTGATACTGCTTAATGGGAGGAAATTAATAATTTGAATCATATTTTCTCCCAAAACAATGTGGTTCAATAAAGAAAAAAAGCTTATTTTATTAAATCATCTGAATTATTTGGAAAGAGTTCAACTGAATAGTATATTATAGTTCAGTTTCAATTGATCAGATTTCAGGGTTAGGCAGGCTATGTTTCCCTATGGCCCTTCACACAGCCCAGCCTGTGTTTTCCAATAAACATGATGTCCACTATTTCTGCCCATTATTTCTAAGTTTCTGCTATTGGCCTCTCTTTTCCTTCACCTATGGGACGTGGCACCTTGGTGGGACCTGTTATCTAGACATAGGGACAAGTCACCTTTTTCCAGCATAGGTGTGGTGTGGGATTGATCCCACAGTTTCAGTGTGCCACCAGAAGGACTGCTCTGCCCCTGTGCCATGCCATGGCACTTTGTAGCCTCATAGGTTTATCCCACACAGTCTGCATCTCCTCAGCTGCTGCAATGACCACCTCCAGTACAAGCCCAACTAGCAGAGAAACGTTAAGCCTGTGGAGTATTTTAGAAGTAAATATTGCAGAAAAGTTTGAGCTGCATGTGCCATCCATTCCTTCCAGGTAAAAATTTTATAGCTAATAAGATGTAAAGTAGGCAGAGGTCTCAAAGTTTTTAAGAACTAGTGTATTTGGACCCCACTATCCCATGAGAAATTAAAAATCTGGGAATATTGTCATGATTCAGCTTTATGGTTTTTAACACCTATGGCCCTTTTTTGGATGCTGACTGACTACATATTAAAAATCTATGATCATATATATTTCTAGATTTTTTAGACACTACCTTGCTAATGTACACCTTGTGATAAGACCAGAAACTGTAGTTGTGCTATTTCTTTATAGGAAGAGTATTCAAACAGTCAATTTCCTTTAGTAAATAATGATTAAATTGAAGCTATTTTTTCATTTTTGGAAAAAACATAGTTTTCAAAAATGTCAAGCATCCACTCATACCATCTTTCAGCATATTAAGCACTTTCTTAGTTATGTCTAAAAACACAGTTTGAGAGGCAGGATCTGCTGCAGAATATTTCAAAGTGGACTTGGAGTGGACTTTGTTATCTTTTTGTCATTTTATGAACGCTGCATAATGTTCTATTTGATGATTTTCTTTGGAAATACTAGGATTGTTAGGTGTTTTCCTAACTGCCATTAGTTTATTATTTTTAACTAAGTGGGCTCCTGTCCAGTTAGATAAGTGATAAATGTTGAAGTGAGTCGATGCCCATTTTGACATTCAATTTTTTTGTCCCTTCTTTACCCTGTGAGAAATTCTAAGAAGTTTTTAGGAATTTTACCGTGACCTGTCATGCCTTAGTTGAAATGGAAAAATATCACTTAATGTATTGGAGTGGTTAAACAGTGAAAAACAAAGAATTGTGCACAGTCCAACCAAAAGTCATGTTTCCTGTCAAATTGCTCAATTGTATTCTCTTTAGTCTATCATGACATCATCATTCAGCAGTTCCCCTGTCATCACACAGTCTTGGAAGAAAGACAGAACTTGAATTTATATTGCAAAAAATGAGACTAATAAAAGGAAGACTTGCTTTTGTTTGGGGAAAAAAAAAAACAAAAACAAAAACAAACCAAACCCAACATCTTTCAGAACAGCTTTTATGTGTTGCAAAGACATAAAAGGTGGCCTGGCTCCAAATCTTTCTTTTTTCTGGCACTGGAGAATTCTCAATGGCATGAAGTTTTTCCTATACAAAGTGCCTGGACTATGGAATGAAAGCCATATATCATGCATGGGCAGAGACATAGTGAAGTCAGTGAGCCTCTGTGTGGGTGTGCAGTAGATCACAGCCCAGAGAACCATGTTTCAGGGCCTGTGTTGCAACCAGGTCTGGGGATGAGGGTGTGCTGGATGCTTCCTGCCTTTGATCACTGCAGATTGGCAGTGGCTGCCAAGCCTGAACAGAGGCAGAGCTGATAGAGGCAGAGCTGATCTAGATCAAAGTCTCGGAGGCCAGCTGCAGAGACCAGAATTATGAGAATTTGGGGGATTTTGAGTCTTTTTTTTCTGTAAGCATAGGAACTGGGCGAATAAAACTAACAGCTAATGTGACAACAGAAGATGGTCAGAGGAAAGAAGATGCAATTAAAAAAAAAAACTGGTTACAGAAGCTGAGCTACAGTTTTCTGGCTGAAATTGTGTAAACATAAGGGGTATCTCCCCCAAAAGAAAACACCTGAAAACTATCATCCTAGGCTGGGGCTAAATGGCGAGTTTTGAATGGGGATTTGAAGACATTATGAGGTGAAAATGGAAAATTCCACGCAGTAAAAATTGCAACATCTCTTGATCTAAAGCACCTAAGAGCCCTCATTAAAGGGTGCTGTTATATTTTAGCAAACTAAAATTTTTTTTCTACCGCTCCTGAAATAACCTTTTTTTTTAACTCATCACTTTTTTGCATTCATTGCTTTCAGCCAAAATGTCTAGATGACCAATACTTGGCTCTCATGCTGGTATTGTCCTGTAATATAAGTAACCTTTTGCTCTCATACCCTTTATTAGGAATGTATGAACAACAAGTATAATCTTAACATTCATTCAACTTTCATTTTCCTAGGTTAGTCAACACTTTCTTAATAGTGTTTTTGACTGACAGTAGAATACCTATGACTATCTTAATAGCCAGCCTCTGAATTTGGTCTGTTTTGAAACTTTATTGAACACAGCTGCCTGGAGCACAAAATAAGGAAAAAAAATATCTCTGGGTAAATCCTGATAATTATATTGCCTTTTATTATAAATGCATTACTTTGAAATCTCATTGATATCCTGTGATCAACTCATATCTGTGTTTTCTCTTCAGATATTTCTAGCTGATCACAAGCCTCTCTTCTGTGGCCCTATACTTAAGTACTTTATTCGCAGGCCTTACATGTCCTGGAAATAATTGATTTCCACCCATCTGTTACTCTAGTAAAGTATGTAATTTGTTCCTGTGCACTCTCTTACCTTTTAGTTTGATGTTTTTTGCATCATTTTGCATCATTTAATATTTGCATGTTAATGCAAATATTTAACAGCCTTTGTCATGAGGCTGAGCATGAGAAACTCCAGTAGCATTCAGCCAAGGATCTTCTCTTTGAGCTTTACCAGCTGTTATTTCCTTTTTAATATTTCTAGTCCCATATGTCTGCTAAAAAATAAAGACTCTAGCTCCTTTCTCCTATTCTCCATGCTCTTCCCTTTTGCTGCTGAATCAACTTCCTATCTAGCAGCACTCGTCTTGCTTTGATTCCTTTACCACATATCCTCGTTTTCTTGCCCTTCTTCTGACCAGAAGCCTCAATCCACTCTCCCAGTTATTTCACCTTCTCATGTGGCTTCATGATAATTGTGTTGGGTGAAAAACCTCTCCCGTCCTACTAGTGATCCCTATGTTATGGAGTTCCTGCTGTCTGCATCAAACGGCTCCCTCAGCTCTTCTACCTACACCTGAAAAACCTGATGTTTGTTTTTGAATTACTTTCAGCATACCCATCACCTACTTCTCTCATTATGTTGGCAGTTTCAAAGATGACAAATGGTGATATGGCCCATCAGATGAGCCATGAACAGCTGCTTTATCCTCCCTCCCCCAGCAGACTAGTGTTTCTCATCTGTTCTCTTCTTCTAGTCCATCTTACCCAGCGACTTGTTCTTTTTCTCTCATTTCTGGCATATCCTTTTCCATTTGCAGAAAAGTTAAACTCATTTGTTACATTTGATCTGAAAAAATGCTGGTCTTTTCTTCTAAACTGTTTTTAGGTTCATACTTCTTCTTCCCAAACTTTTATCCTGTTTTGGTATGGCCCTTCAGGCAGAAATCATATCATACATTTCTATTCCCCATCAACATGAACTCCTTCTTTTAGAGCTTTGAAACACAGGGTTTCAGAAGATGGTGTGGGCTAGGAGTAAGTCTGTCCTCAGCACAGTGCAGCTCACCTAGGATGACTCAGCTCAGAGTCTAGCAGCTCTTGGAACAAATTATCCTCTGTGACCAGGTTACTGCAAAGGCAAGCCGTTTAGCCAACTCTTCCCCAGTCAGCAGGACTGGACACAGGTGTAGCAATGTTGTGCTGCTGGTTTCTAAGGTCCAAGCAGCACAGGCATGTGAGAAACAGAGTCTTGAGTTAAGATAGGTTTTCAAATAGGAGTTTATTATATGGTAAAAGCAAGCAGCACGCTGGGTGACGGGAGGAGTTTCGCTCCACAGAGCCTGTGCACCTTGATACAGCGTATGTCTGGCATTTATTTAGCCATCTTATGCATATTCACTACATCATATACATATGCATTTTACATCACTATTTCAGGTATTCAACAGATGTTTCCTTTCACAGCTAAGTCTAATTTGTTATCTCCACAACAAGTTACAAATTCATGCATTTCTTAGTTATAAATTCATTCATTTCCTGAAAAAAGGCACCAAGCATCCGCTTGACCCGACCCAGTTCAAGTATAATTCATGTCTAGGAGAGAAGGGGAGGCATGGTCTTTTTCATGTCTTTTATCGGGGTGTAATTAAGTTTTACAACCCATTTGTTTTTTCTTTTTTGAGGTTGCATTAACCCATTTGTTCCTTTTATTGACATGAATTATAGCTGTTGTCTATCACAGGCGGGAGAGCCTGGGAGCAGATAACCTCAACCCCACCATGCAGGTTCATATGTTGCCTGCACACATGTGCCAGCTCTGGCTTATTTTCCACTTCCTTGCTGCTGTAAAATACAATTAAAAATGTGTTCTCTCAGACAAGTTCAGGAATGAGACCCTGAATACACTTTTTGTTTAAAAAAAAAAAAAAAAGCTTTACAAATGTGATCTTTATAGCTGTGATTCCCTGTAATTTTCTGATGTTTCATCTTAATGCTATTTGCATTACGAAGTACAAAAACAAATACTCCATCATGGTCACTATCAAATTTCTTTTTTCCCCTCAGTAAATTGGTATTAGGTGTATTTGTTAAGTGTCAGGGCATGGATTACCTGTCCAGTGATTCCTAATTTCTTATCTTTGCTTAACCTATGAGTTCAGAAAAGCAACACAGTTGGTCACACTGAGGACACTCTAAGACTCAAGATTAATCTTAGAGATAGGTTGTAAGTGAATGACAATAAATGGTTAATTCTGTGGTTTTTAAGGTCAGATCACTTTTTTTTCACAGCTAATTACTACCTTTTTAAGAGTGGCTCCACACTGGTCTGGATGTAACCAAGTTTCTTCGAAATTCTGCAATTGTTTGTCTGCACCTGAGCAAAAGCAGTGTGAAGAGACTGAGGTCAGGCTCCCACTATCAAGGTAAATGTCTTCATTAATACTTTAATAAGGGAGAGAAATATGAATCCAAGTATTGTCTCCAGACCACTGAGACATCAGGCTCAGTCATAACATCCCAGTGGCAAAATAAGAAACCTATGAAGCTGTAAATAAAAATTTCTAAAGAATATGTGACTCAGAGCTGATGCAAAGATTTCTAATTTCCTGGGTGAATAGGCAGTTTGGTTTCTGCAACATTCCTCCTGGATCCACTTAAAGTTTAAGGCTCTCCAAATAGAAATGCCACTAGGAGAGAAATAATAAAGCTGTGTGTAGTAAAATACACATCTAAGTGTACCTTTCAGAGAAGGACTGACTTTTTCATGCAATATAGTAAATTACTCCAATTACCTTAAATGGCTTTGCCCTATTCTTCTTCCTTTAACGTGCTGTCATGCTTTGTATCACGGAAGACTATGAGTTTAAAATACAACATGTATTTAATGTAATTAAAACATGATTACTTGAGGAATTTGTACCTAAGAAATACCTATTTAGGAAGATAAAGTATTTTGTTTTATAAATATTTTGTTTTATTAGTGTTTCGTCTCAGTCTAGAGATGAAGTCTTGATGTTGAAGCTGTGGAAAAGCATCCAGATAATTACAAACCATTCAAGGCCAGTGACTCAGCTGGCAAAGCTTCCAAAAGACCTGGACTGTGATATCCCCAGACAAGAATAATAATTATAAAGTAAATATTAAAAAAAAAAAATCTTGAAAGAAAAACCCACTGGTTAACACTGATGGTTAAGTAGGTGAAATTTCTGACAATTTGAGAAATTAAACTTCTGTTTCTGAACATGATCAAGGCTGTTCATGCCTTAAAAAGAAGTTATGTACCTCATTCAGAGGAACCTGACCATCACTAGAAAAAAAAATAGAATTTAGCTTGTTGACTTGTTAGTACTGACCTCAATCCTATGTTAGGCAAAATCAAACTGAAGCAATTCCTATTTGTGCTGTGGAATGCATCCTGAAATTATGCTATCTCTCACTCTTCTGGAGAAAATTATAATAAAAAAAATATTTGAAAGGCAAAAGTATTGATTCTTTCCATGGCTCTGAAATTCAATTGAAGAGGACACTGTGACAGATGCGCAAGTGTGGCCTTTCAGTAGGTCAGTATTTGCTCGACACTAGAAATGCTCAGACCATTTTGTGCCTTTCCTTACTGCCACCGTAAGTCAACAAGAAAATCTAAACTATGGCAATATGTTTGAAAATACTACTTGGAAATGACAATTGGTGCTGAGGTCTTCTGCTCACTTTGGCTGTCGGAGATGTAGGCAGCCACCCCTGCTCCTGCCACCCACATGTGTGAACAGAGGCAAAAGAAAAAAACTAACCAGCAAGAAGTTATAAAAAGAGTCAAGGAAAAGCAAAGAGTGAAAACAAAAGATGGCCTATGTAAAATGTCCCAAAGGCCATGGTTGTTAGCACAATGGAGGAGAGAAATCGCAGAGGTAATTTGGTTTATTAGTCTTTGGCCCTGACTGACAATTGATTCTAGATACATCTGTTCAGTGAACAAAGGAAAACATCTATTTTGAGTGGCTTAGAAGCTGTTAATAAGCTATAGTCAAACACAACATATCAAGGCATTCCTAATTACTTACCTTTGACAGCATTACAGAGTTCTGCTGTTCAAAAAATAAATGTCCTGTGATGCCTTTTTATTTCTTCTAGGGCTAAGGACAAGCATCGCAGTTTTCTTCTTTAATAGAACCCAAATGTTACACCAATACACAATTATTTTATTCATGTAAATGATCATTTTAAACTCTCTTGAGCACTTGAAGATGCTCCAGGCATTATTTGTAGTTTTTGTGGAGGAAGCACATTGTCTTCTGTTTTGTTACGATGCAGACAAAGAGAGAGGGTGGTGGTTATGGGGCTGCGACCAGTGATGGTATTCGCTGCAGTGCAGCTGAAACCCCAGTCTAACTTCAGTAACAGATTTCAGACAAACTGCCATGAATTTAGTGGTCTGTCCAAAGGTTTTGGAGAAACAAGGCAGAACAAGTAACACAAGTACAGGGCAAAATAATAAACTTTCATGTAAACATAACCACCCTTACTGCTGGATCTGAGGGCAGTCAGTCAGAGCCAGTTCAGGTATTTCTACCATCTCCGTGTCATGTCATTTGGGTGACTCAAGCTATCTCTGGAGCAAAGCTTCAGGATACAAACGTCAGCTAACCAGGATGATGAAAACAGAGGGTTACAGGCAGGGCTGAGGTGTCTCAGCCATTGTCAGTGCTGGGAAACAATCCCTGCTTCTCTTCGTCAGTCAGGACAGAATGGCTGGAGGCCTCAGCCTGAAGTGGCTGATGGACATGTAGTTTCCTTCTTCTTAAGTAAAGATGCTCTAAGAGACCGTGGTAGTGAAATTTATACTTATGCAATCACTAGGTTTAATTTATACAAAGACCTTCTTTGCCAGGAAAAATCTAGTAGATAAAATAATAATCAAAAGGCTTTTGACTATAAGATGTGATGGGTCTGGATTAGAGTTTACAAATCAAAAATGCCTGGGAGATTACTTTTCTTATTTTGAAAATACCCTTAGGAATTGTACAGATTGGTGTAGAGGCTTGGAAATGGAGTCCATTGGCAAATGACAAGAGTCCCAAAATCTCTCCAGGTTTGCCTAGGGAAAACTTGCAAGTTCTTGTATTCCAAGCAGAAGGCATCCATAAAGAGGGTAAGGAACATGGTACTGGAAACTGCACTCTAATTATGGAGATTCTTCCAGAGGGACCTCGCTTGGTAAGCCATGTCTTAGCCAGGAAAGAGAGGAGACAGATTGTTTCATACTTCATCTGTCAGGAGCCAGCCAGTGTCCTAGGGGTAAGATTGGGAGAGCTTCAAATAGCCAATGGTAGCTCTCTAGGGCTTAGCCAGATAAGCCAAGCTAGAAGGGACTGGCCCTGCTCCAATAATTAGGTGTTACAGAGAATAGTACCAACATTACCCACATAGTTTCCCAGTCCTCTCCTATCCCACGTTTATGGCTTTGGCTCAGACCTGGTGTGACCTCAGACAAAGCCCATCCTGGCCAGGTCTCAGTTCTGTCCACTGTATGAAATGAGCTCAGCTTTCAAATCCCTACTCAGGCAATAAATGCAGGAAGGAAGGAAGGAAGGAAGGAAGGAAGGAAGAAAGGAAGGAAGGAAGGGAGGAAATTCAAAGTGATACCATTTTTTGGGTACCAGAGGGTATAAGCCAGAACGAGCCCTGTTTGTAAGTGCTAAAATTGCCTCCTTCTGAAATCCAGTGCACAGCAAATGGCATCACCATGTGAAACTCCAGCAGTTAGCTCTTTGATGCTTCCTTTGAACTTTCATTTGCTGTGGTGGACAACATCACATGTAAAAAATAGAATCAGCTGAAGTTCTTTCTTTGGCTTATTTCCAACTATGCTAACCTTAATGCTGAGTCACCTATTAATGTTTCCTTAACAGGAATGGCACCAAAGTAACTTTCTGTTCCATGTTGCCACAGCAGAGTGCTTCCAGAGGTCAGATTTAAACCTTTCATTCCCAGGACAATTATTCGAGGATGGTTTTGCTGGCGGTGTGGAAGCAGGGAGCTAATACTGCTCTCCATGAAACTCAAATCAGTGAGATTCCCATTCCCCACTTGTGAGCAGAGTCAGGCCTGATCACATGTTAGATCTCAATGCTTAGGAAGTACCATCAGCCTCACACAGTTTCTTGGCATATGTTCTTGCTGTGCAGATTGACTTCAGCTGTTTGACATTTAAGCTGCATTTTGTAGCATTTATCCAAATCCAAGCACATTTGCATTTACCCATCCAGCTGTTTTCCCACTGAGAACACTGCCTTTTAGATGGCTGTATTTACCAAAATCCAAGATAACGCTGCTTCTAGCAAAGGCTTATAAATTATTAAGGATCATTTAAGAAAACAACCTTAAATCTGTTTCTACTACAAACTAAAGCACACAAAAACATCAAGAGTTGTAGCAAAATAAAGAAATCCCAGAGGGGACTAGGGCAGCAAATGGCACTGATTTCTCTAGTGGAGAGTTCTTTACTCTGAAACGTGTCACATTCCTGGAAAGGTGCTTTTTCATAATAATGTTAGATATCCTGAGTATATGAGGTAAACTTGGAAAAAAATAAATCACTTTTTAAAACAAAAAACCCCAAACAAAACTACCCCAAACTTGAAAGCAAATTTACTTTTTTGAAAAAAGTAGCCTTTTGTACAGCCCCAATTGTTTCTGTAGTTTCCATCAATATTCTTCATTCTCTTCAGTTTCCAAATAAGTCTACATGTCTACACAAATATCTCTGCAAAAAAATTGAAACCATAGTATTTTTTGGAAATGGAATTTATGTTTGTGCAAAAAGTACTTGCATCCATACATGAAAAAAAAGGAAAGCTTATGCATCATGGTATTAAGAGAGAAAAAAATGTATTTACATTGCTCCACTTAATCACAAAAGAAGATGAAGAATTAGTACAGATCTCATATAAAATCTAAGTCATGAGATTCCTAGTGGCTTCAGTGAGCATAGTTCACACCTCAAAAAGAATGGATTTTCAAAAACACCTGAGTGACACCAGAGTAATGGCTTCTACACTTGCTTTCAGTGAAGTGGAAACATTTCAGCTCTTCTGTCACAGAGAGATATGCCCTACCACACAGTATATATGAATACCACTTCTTGAACACCTCCATTTCCTTCAGATATGTAGGTGTTTTTTGGATGGGAGATTCTGGACAGCTTGCAGGCTGGGCTAGGGCAACTGTTGGCTCATGCCTGGCGAACATTTCAGCTCTTCACATAGTCCCCCACCTGGAGCCAGCACATCGTGATATGGTGGCCAGGACAGGTGCCCCAACCTGATGCTTTTTATGATGCAGGTCTGAAACAACAGCTGCAAATGCTAGTCATATTCTTTTTCAATTGCAAAGAGGTATTTATGGTTGGACATCAATTGCACTCTGTATCCCACACTTGCAAATTATAGAAATGTTGTCCTGTTGTACCAGTAGCATGCAGAATGTGTTTATTTTTGGACTTATCTGAAATGGTTGCTTTATTATTCAAGGAATAGTGACCCTCGAAATGCACGGCTCAGTCAGTCTCAGGTTAAGATCCGCATATTGCTGTGCTTACGGCATGAGGAACCATATTTGGGTAGCTTAATATGAGCTGCTTTTAGATACTGGATGCTTCTTGCTCTCTGTGTTTTTTTTTCCCCCAAACTGATTTCTTATTGAGAAGTGGGGGCAAAGCGTGCGGAGCCTGACTGGTATGTGCTGAGGAGCAAACTGTGCTCATTGCCATAGAAGGAAGGAGATGAGGGGGCAGGAAGACCAAGCACCATAAAAGAGTAGAAGGAAACTGAAAAACAAAGGAGTAGTGGAAAATGGGACTGGCCAGCACTCCACATTCCCTTATCTTTGCAACAAGAAGCTCATAAACCCATGTATGCACTTCATACATACAAACAGATATGCAGTACACAGTGAAACAACATCACCCTCACAATGCTCTTGGGGACAGATCCATAAGAGCAGTTCCCAGTGACTTTAGGGGTATTTGTGCCCTACTGATGGGGATTTGGGGCCCCTTGGAATCCCAGGAGAAATGTGGTAGGCAGAAAGGAAAGTGTCAGTCATAACTTCTCCAGTTATGCAGTGAAAATGCCTATGTAAAACCATGCCACGCTTCCTACAAACTCCCCCTCACTCCCCCCATTCATGTGATATCCAGCAGCATCATTCACACCCTGTTGGGCTGCCTCAGGGGCAGGAGCCCCCAGAAACAAACTTGCCTCCAAAATGGCTGCTTTTGGTACACATTGCAACTCTTTTAAAGGAAAATGTTGTAATTCAGCTACCACTGGAAAGGAATAATCTGAGAACTGTGCAGTTGTGCAGGCATGGCCTTCTGAACCACATCTGTTGGGATGCTCAGTAAACTCCTCCACACTTCAGTTCCCTTTTTGAAGTCTTAGCTTACCAGTTTTGGTTTTTTTACCAAAAATAAATGGAACTGAAGTAAAAGCCAGTGCTACTGTCCCTCCTGCTCTGGCTACCCCTGCCTTGTCTGACTTCTGTTATCACTTTCAGGAGGATGAAAGCCCCACACTGTGGCTGGTAGTTTTGTATCCAGTGGACTCAGAGGAAAAACAATTTTAGGCTAAGAATGGGATCAGCTATTCCACTCCTTGGTATAATACAAAAAACTTTAAAATATAAATAATTTTTGTTTGTTTGTTTGTTTTAAGTAATGATGAAAAACTTCTTTTTCTGCTTTTCCTTTGCTTTCTTTCTTTTTTAAATCTTTCTTTTTTTTTCTTTTTTTTCTTCCAACATCAAACCTATGCTGTTTTACCATACATTGCAGATAAGTGTTTATACACCTGCCCCTTAAAACAAGATTCAGCCTTGAAACCCATTCACTACTTGAGAAGAAACGTTGGTCTTTTCAGGAACCACTTGCAGAGGGCAGATGCATTGATGTTTACGGTGACCCTCTCACTCCTTCCAGGTTTCTGCAGGATCCTGTTTGTGTTTAGTGGGTCTTCCAGCGATAAATGACTCATATTCCTCTGAACTGAAATAAGTCGACCTTTTCTCCGTGCAGCTACTGAAAAAGTGCCAAAGAATCTTACTGCTCCACTTTACATAGCTTGACTATATTTAGTATGTGCAATACCACAACCTGTAATATAGCCCATGAATCTCACCTTTTGTTCAAGAGATTTAAATGTTGTGGGCTATGGTCAAGGGCCCATTAAGAGGCCTTCACGTCTCCTGGTTTTCCACCTTTATCTCTTCCTGAACCTTCATTGCTCTGTCCTGCATTAGAGCAAGGTCACTGCTTCATACACTGTTTGGAATACTCCAGTAAGACTTCTTTATTAAAAGGCATATTTCATATAATAATCATTCTGGTATACTTCTCCCTCACAGTTTTTTTCCCTTTATTCAGAGGAGATAAGTGAGTGGTTAAGATGTGAAATAGTTACTTCATTGAACTGAGATAGTTTTTGAGGGCAATCACTACTTGCTGGTTCACCACTTGCTGATTTGTGGTGTTTTATAATAAAAAGATTTCATTTTTGAAGCATCAAGCAAAAATGTGCTTGAAAAAAACAAAATTGGCAGATTTTCACCAACATACTTTTATTTTTAATTATTTGATATTTATTGATGAAAACTGTAGCATTTTTTGGGAATGTGTTCAGACTCCTATGGACCTCCAATGGAAAGTAGGTGATCCTTCTGTTTATTTAGGCATCTGAACTTGACTTATTTCTTGCCATATTTTGGAAATATTGCTATGGTCATCCATGCTGCTAAGTGCTGCCAGGTTCTCTTGTCTTTAGCTGGATTGCCCTAGAGACCAATGATCCCAGATTAACAACTTAGTATTTCCACAGTCTTGTAGGCCTAGTCTAGGAATTTACAGACTCTTATGCTTTAGTCTTTAGAAGTGTTGAACATTTCAAAAATGTGGAAATTATTGTGATTTCTGGAATCTGGGAATTTTCAAATGGCAGTTCAGTTGAAATGCTTTTCATGACCTCAAGTTGGGCTATTCATAGACTTATAGAGTGGTTTGGGTTGGAAGGAACCTTAATGATCATCTAGTTCCTATTGCTCCACCACAAGCATGGACACCTTCCAGTAGAGCAGGCTACTCAATGTCCTGTCCAGCATGGCCTTGAACAGTTCCAGAGATGGGGTATCCACAGCTTCTCTAGACAACCTGTTCCGGTGCCTCACCACTTTCTCAGTAAAGAATTTCCTCCTAATATTTAATCTAAATCTACCCTCTTTCAGTTTAAAGCCATCCCTCCTTGTCCTATCACTACATATCCTTATGAAAAGTCACTGTCCAGCTTTCCTCTAAGCCTTTAGACATCCTTTAGGTGCTGTAAGGCTGCTTTAAGGTCACCCTGGAACCTTCCCTTCTCTGGGCTGAACAACCCCAACTCTTTCAGCCTGTCATCTTAGGAGAGGAGCTCCAGCCCCCAGTCCTCTCCATGGCCTCCTCTGCATTTGCTACAACAGGTCCATGGCTTATGCTGGATGCAGTGCTACAGGAGAGGAGGTCACATGAGGGCAGAGAAGAGGGGTAGAGGTCACCTCCCTCGACCTGCTGGACATATTGATTTGCATGCAGCTGAAGATGATATCGACTTTTTAGACTGCAAGCACACATTGCCAGGTGATGTCCAACATCTGATCCACAAGCATGTTGCTGGATTTGCTGTTGGAGGACTAACTGTCCTTCCATGCTGGAAAGCCAAGTTCTAGCTGACTCAGTTTAAAACCTCACACTACTTTGCAGATTCCAAGACCAAGTAATAGAGGTCCATGTGTTACAATTCACATTTTTCAAAACTTGTCTCTGATGTGTTTTTTTAAATGCTCCATTTAAGATGATCAGATTTTCAGAGAACATTTGAAGGTTTAGGAAAATTCCTTTCACCTACAGAAGCTTTGAAGTGGTATATTCAATTAAAATGACAAGCTGAGGCACATGACTTCAAAAGGCATGATCTTATGTAACTTTTCAAGGTCATATATTAGGTATGAGAATGAGAAGCCCTGGGAAGGTGGACCATATGGTGCAATAATTTGTGATCTGACTTTCTGGTTTTTATATGAAGGCAGAGAGCTAGCAAAGCTCAATTTTACAAATTTTACAGTTTTTACTGTTTGTACATGGAATTTATGCAAGACCTTCCCAGAACTGGGTTCACAGACATAGATTCCCGAAGTGGTGCATTTGGAAAACACCTTGAAAATAATTACTGTGACAAAATTAGAAGCTCTGTTAAGAAACTTAGAGAATATTTCAGTGGCTGGCACTGTCTTCTGTTATATTGGAAGTTCAAAACCTCAAAATTATTCTCAGTGTGAGAAGCTGATCCCTTTCAGTAACTCCTAGCATCTATCTCTAAAACATTACCATTAAAAGGGCTGCAGCAGTTTCAGCACATGATTTCAGCTTACGATTTTAACACCAAAATCTCTCTATTCAAATTTTATCTTTAGTAGCTGAGGAAATGCCCAAATAGAAGCAGATGTCTTTTGTGGAAAAGTATTACCAGAAACTTAGGAACCAGTCCAGATTCTTCAGGAATCCATATTTTCTCTGCTGTGTTTGGATGGTCCTGCTTTTTGCACAATACTGTTAAAGGGAAGTTGTGCTTGATTTTGAACCAGGAAATTGTTAGTGCGTTTGGAGCCAGTGCAAAAATGATGATGCAGTCAGGAGACACACATTCCTCTTTCAGAAATTGACATCTTCTGTCTCTGGGGAGAAGGCAGTGGCAGGTTGCTGCTGCCTGGGAGAGGGATGGCTTTGAACTGCCCAACAGCCACCCTCTGTGTGGCTCAGGAATGTCGATCATGGGTTTGGGATAAAGCCATGATCATTCTTTGGCTGACATCAGAGCCTACATGATGCATGAAACTGCTGAAGATGAAGAAGATAAAATGGAAAAGGCAAGGCCATTTAAAAGGGCCTATAAATAAGCATTCCTGCAATCATCAAATCACTGCAGACTAACAGAAGTTCCAAGAGTTGAGAGGAAGACATTAAGGATGGCACTGTTCAAAGAAGAGTGACATAGGCCATAGGTTTTCCAAAATATTATTCTCTTTTTTGGTCTGTGTGGAGCTGGGCATGCATACTGCCTCCCTGTCTGTCTCGCCTCTTTCTTAATTTCCTCACTATATGTAAAAAACATTAAAAAGTTAGGAATTCCAGGAAATTACAGGAGAATGAAATAATGCCAGTGCTCTCTCTGTGGACTTCTACTACTGTATACAACTATGCTGTCTCAGCGAGACATGAGTTATTCCGATTCCTCTCACTAATTAGAATGAGTAATTTATATATGTGTTTGTAAACTGGTGTTGAGCCACTCTGTACACAGAGCAGTGACTCAAGAGGGAAAGTCAGTTTTCCATCAACCCATAAATGAATGAGAAAATAGAAAGGGAGGAACTCTACAGACTAAAGATTGACTGATGAAACAATATTTTTGTGTATTTATACAGCTGCATTTGATAGAAGTCTTAAATAAAGTAATATAAATTAATATTAATATT